>CM010608.1:15830933-16430933 GCA_003430845.1 Xanthoceras sorbifolium | reverse complement strand
TTACTTGTATGGTGAGAAATGTTATATATACACAGATCACAAGAGTCTGAAATATCTGCCTACTCAAAGAGAGCTCAATCTGAGACAGAGACGATGGATGGAGTTAATCAAAGATTATGACTTTGTGATTGACTATCATCCAGGAAAGGCGAATGTGGTAGCAAATGCTCTGAGCAGAAAAGCACTATTCGCCTTAAAAGCTATGAATGTGCAATTACAGCTGAATTCAGATAATGCATTAGTAGCTGAATTGAAATGCAGACCCATTTTGATTCATCAGATTGCAGAAAAACAGAAGCAGGATGATAGAATTCAGATGATATGTAGACAGATCCCAGAGGGGAAGCATCCGGACTTTTCAATTAGAAATGATGGTGTTGTGTGTTTCAGAGACAGGATTTGCATTCCAGATGATGAAGAGTTGAAAAAGATGATCCTGACAGAGGCACGCAGTAGTCCGTACTCGATGCACCTAGGTAGCACAAAGATGTACAGAGATTTGAAGACTCAGTATTGGTGGTCTGGTATAAAGAAAGATGTGCTGGATTTTGTGAATAAGTGCATGACTTGTCAACAGGTGAAAGCTGAACATCAGGTTCCATCAGGATTGTTACAGCCAATATCAATACCTGAATGAAGATTTTGTCACAGGATTGCCACTCACCCGAAGTAAACATGATGCAATATGGGTTATAGTGGACCGACTGACGAAGTCAGCACATTTTCTACCTGTCAGAACTGACTATTCACTGGATCGACTAGCAGAGTTGTATATAAAAGAAATAGTCAGATTGCATGGAGTGTCTGCATCCATAATATCAGATAGAGACCCGAGGTTTACATCCAGGTTCTGGAAGAAGTTTCAAGAAGCCTTGGGTACTCGACTGAGTTTCAGTACAGCCTTTCATCCACAGAAAGACGGACAATCAGAAAGAGTAATTTAGGTGCTAGAAGATATGCTCAGAAGTTGTGTAATTGATTTTGAAGGGAGTTGGGCGGATCACCTCCCATTGATTGAATTCGCATACAACAATAGTTATCAGTCGAGCATAGCTATGGCACCTTATGAGGCACTGTATGGAAGGAAATGCATGACACCTGTATGCTGGACAGAGTTGGGAGAAGACAGGTTAGTAGGCCCATATTTGATTCGACAAACTGAGGAGAAGGTGGAGATTATCAAGGAAAGATTGAAAGTTGCATCTGACCAACAGAAATCATATGCAGATTTGAAAAGAAAAGATATAGAATATGAAGTCGGTGAAAAAGTTTTCCTTAAAGTATCTCCATGGAAAAAAGTGCTCAGATTTGGCAGAAAAGGTAAGTTAAGTCCTAGGTTTATTGGCTCATATAAGATCATTAAACGTGTGGGACCAATAGCCTACAGACTTGCTTTACCTTCTGAACTAGAGAAGATTTATAATGTCTTCCATGTGTCCATGTTGAGGAGCTACAGATCTGATCCTTTCCACAGAGTCCAGGCTGAAAGTATTGACATACGACCAGACCTGACATACGAAGAGGAACCAGTGCAAATTCTTGATAGGGAGATTAAAGAACTACAGAATAAAAGAGTTCCACTGGTGAAAGTCCTATGGAGGAATCATAATGTAGAAGAGGCTACTTGGGAAAGCGAAGAAATCATGAGACAACAATATCCTCAACTGTTTGACTGAGGTAAAAATTTCGAGGACGAAATTTCTTAAGAAGGGAAGAATTGTAACACCCCTAATTTTTCGTAAATAGAATAAATATCCTTGGATTATTATTAATTATTATTAAGCATTCAAAAGTTAAGTATGTGATTTTAATTGGTGAAAAGTATATATATAGCCGATACATAGTGTATAAACGAATTGTGACTACTTAGAAATATTATTTTCATGGTGCATTTGGAGAATAATAGGTCCAATTGAATATTGGTGAAGTCAATTTGTTAATTGGATAAGTGTGGAATATTTTTGGAATATTATTGAGATGGAATGTGATTGGTGGGTTAGTTTGATAATTAAAGGAGGATTGATAAATTACATGTGATTAAGAGTAAATTTATGCCATTGTAGGATTTTAAGAAGCTCAAGGGAGCAATTTGTAATTATATAGTGTTAATGGAAAAAAAAAATTTTGTAAAGTCAAAACAAAACAAAACAAAATTTACACAGTTTATTAAACTAAAGCAAACCAAAACAGAATATAACATTGAGAGAAGAAAACAGAGGAGAGGCGGTGGCGTGAAGGAAAAGAAGAAAAGAAAAAAAAAAAAAAAAGGCCGAAGAAGAAGAAGAGAAGAAAGGAGAAAAGAGGAAGGGAAAGAAGAAGGAGGAGGAAGGAAGAGGAAAAAGAAAAGGAAAAGAAAAATATTAGGAAATTATCCAGGTTTGGTGTACACTAATTTTTATATGTTAATTTTTCAGAATATTTCGGATTTAGCGAATTTCATTGATTTCGAATTGTTTGAACTCTGTTGATTCGAATTTACAGTTTGAAATTGATTTAGCTTTGATTTGATTTGATTTACGTATTCTGGAAATATGTTTTAAATTCGAAAACAAGAAAAAAATTGATTTTATGCATTGATTTTAATATTGTTTGATTTTATTAGTAATATGTGAAATATAATTGAAAGTGGTTTTGAATATATATATATATATATATATATATATATATATATTATTTGTGATAAATTAATGAAACGATTTTAGGGCAATTTGATTCGATATTGATTTGTGAAATAAGTTTGAATATAATTTTGAGTCTCTTTTATATGATTATTGATGATATATTTGGATTTTGTAAATATGTGTATTGATTTGAATTTGATCGAAAATTGAATTTGATTATAAATGAATGATTGAGAGAATTTCTGTTTTATAAAATTTATTTGATTGTGTTGTAAAAATTTTAAAGTTGAAAATTGAGAATTTTTGATGATTTGTGAAATCTGGAATACCTGAATTATGGCCCTGATATATGTATCGGGAATATATGGATATAGGAGATTGACATGTCAATTGGGTGTAATTATGGCAGTACTGCACCGATATTCCTGATGCCTATGATGATGAAATACGGATACCATTTCCTTAGAAATGGGAAACCGAGATGAATTTCTAAATTTCTGAATTAAAGATATATTGTTTTATATATAGATATCTTTATGAATTTCTGAATTTAAGATTTATTGTTTTATATTATATTGCAATTTATTTTAGTGTACACCCATTAAGCATTATTGCTTAGCGCGTTGGTTTTTATCACACGTAGGTAATAGAAATACCGAAGAAGGAAAAGATTGAAGAGAGAGTTGCAGATAGAGATCCAGAGTCACCCATTTTGGGGTAGTCATATATTTCTGTATATTACGCATGCATATACAAGAATATGTAAATGTGTTATATATTTATGTTCTGTAATTAATTGTTGTATTATTTCTGTTTTTCATTTACAAAGGATTGTAAATAATGAATTATGAACTGTTTTATTTTAAAACTGTTTGGAAAGTCGCACTAAACGGCAGAGTGCGCATTGGTTTGAAAGTTTGATATAGAAGTGTTGAAATTATTTTGTTCTGGACTTTTGTTGAAAACAGGTTTTGGAAAATCAGAAAAACAGAGGAAACTCTGCCGAAATTTTGAAAATAATTTTTTAATGGGCTCACTAGAAAAGCATTTTAAAAATATAATTTATTTAATTTTTAATGGTTGCAAATTATAAAGTGAGTTAATAAAAGTTTTGAAAACTCGGTAGCGCTTCCTGGGTCGATCCAGACGGGTTGGGTCAGGGGGTGTTACATTTACAATACAATTAGTCCATCTCTATTAGGCCCAATATGTGTTAACTGTTTGGCCCATTCTCATAACAATTCCGACGATGATTATGTTGAGTTTTATGAACTCTAACAATTTTTCATTAAATATTGATTCATTATTATGATTATATATAATAATTTTGTAAACTATTAAATTTTTCATAATATGAATCAAATATATAATGTACTGTCAAATTTTTTAAAAAAAAAACTTTATGTTTAAGTTTAAAATCTAAAAGTCTTTCCAATTTTATTTTATTTAAATATGAGTCGGTGATCTATTTTAAACTGTCGAAATCAACCGTTATAAGTATGATCCAAAATAACAACTCCCACTATTATTTTGTTTTATGTAAAGATAATAAAAAAATTTAAATCTCATCATACTGTATGTAAACCTTTAAAATCGATGTTTTGTCATTTGTCGACTCACACATACCAACTTAAAATGAGTTCTTAATTTAGTAATTTAACATTTACACCGAACCAAAAAAAAAAAAAAGAATAATACTTATTGTAGGACATTCACTTTTAAACTTGAATGGGTTAATACTTTAATCTCAAAATATACTTATTTACTCGTAGTCATTAAATTTATCTTATAATAAGATTAATTTAAAATTAATGCTAAATTGACTTGATGGGACTTTAAACACTTCCATATGTAGTATGGTGTTTTATTATACTTTATGGCGGTTTATTGTCCGTTGAATTATTTCATCAAAATAAATCTTTATGGTACAAAATCTAAAAAGAACCATTCCAAGTATAAAGCAATAATAATATTAACTTTTAACTTTACTATAAATGCGACCTTGGTGCCTCCATTGCTTTTCATATTTTTCTCTCTGGAGTTTTATGATCTTTTCATTTCTGATTGCTTTATTGTTTTTCGCATGGCATGAAAGTATTTGTGTTATAATTGATATCATATACATACATGCTAGTTTTAAGTTTTCATGTTTATTATAAATCAAAAGAGGAGGAGAAAATCTATTGTTCTCGAGAAATATTTCAATAAGAGAAGAAATACATTATTTAAAACTTATCACAATTGGATCAACAATTTACCAGATTTTCAAGCATATGATTGGATAACAAAACTCTGTAAGTGTACTCCTTTTTTCTCTCCATTTTGTAAATTGAGAGAAAAACAGAGAAAACGATGGTGGTCAAAATGTGTTTACTTTACTGATTGACCAAACCTTTCCAGAATACTCTATACAATATTTACAACACACAAAGCATGAACCAGCTGTACAACAAACAAGCTGACATGGCAACTAATAAAGCTGAGGTGGCAGAGATGAATAATATCAAATACAATTGCTTCTCAACATCCCCTCTCAAACTTAACTAGGATTAATCTAAGATGAGTTTGAAAAATAATACAAGCAGAAATAGAGAGGAACTAATCTTAACCAGGATCAAAACTTGAACCAACCTTTAACACTCTATCAGTACTTGAAGCAGTATTTGAAGCAACAACAAAAACATTTCCAGCAACAAAATCATTTGAAGCAATAGCAGCAGCACCATTTGATGCAGTGGCAGCATTACCATTTGATGCAGTAACAATAGCACCAGTGCCACCAGTAGAAGCAGTGACAGCAGCACCATTCGATGTGTTGGCAGCATTACCATTTGATGCAGTAACAATAGCTCCAGTGCCACCAGTAGTAGCAGTGATAGCAGCAAAGCTTGATTCCATGTCCCCTCTCAAATTGAGCTGGTTCTTATCCAAGATCAATTTGCTCTTAAGCTTGTCAAAATGTGGAGAAGGAAGGGGTTTTGTAAAAATATATGCCAACTGATCTTCAGATGGAACAAAAAGAACTTCAAACACTTGAGCAGCAATTTTGTCACGTAGAAAGTGCAAATCAAGCTCAATATGCTTGGTGCAAGCATGATAAACGGATTATGAGAAAGAGAAGTTGCACCGGTGTTATCACACCAAATAATAGGTACCTCATGCAAAGAAAGCTTGAGTTTAGAAAATAAAGAT
This sequence comes from Xanthoceras sorbifolium, assembly GCA_003430845.1. Classification (NCBI taxonomy): domain Eukaryota; kingdom Viridiplantae; phylum Streptophyta; class Magnoliopsida; order Sapindales; family Sapindaceae; genus Xanthoceras; species Xanthoceras sorbifolium. The sequence continues at coordinate 16,425,120 of CM010608.1, read as the reverse complement.
TGGAACCAAATTACCTTAGTGGCAGCTTGGGCAAGGGTGCGATACTCAGCTTCAGTACTAGAACGCGCCATAACTTTCTATTTTCGAGCTCCCCAAGTGACCAGATTTTTACCCAAGAAGATGCACACACCGGAGGTGGATTTTTTGTCATACAAACAGCTGCCCCAATCAGCATCTTGAAGGCAGTGAGGCTGAGTTAAGAAGAAGGTCAAAAGAAGAGACCATATGAAGAGTGCCCTTGATGTATATCAAAACCCTCTTGCAAGCAAGCCAATGAGAGGTAGTAGGAGCTGACAAATATTGACTCAATTTGTTAACAGCATATGCAATGTCAGGCCTAGAAATTGTGAGATATTGAAGGGCCCCTATGATGCTACGATATAGAGAAGCATCCGAAAACTGCTCACCAGCTGATTGTGTTAACTTGATACCAAAAACCATAGGTGTGGGGCATGCTTTAGAATGTAATAGATTGGTTCTCTTGAAAAGATCAATAGTATATTTAGTTTGAGACACATAGAGACCGGCAGCTATTCTAGCAATCTCAAAACCTAAAAAAAAAACTCAAAGAGCCTAAAGTTTTAAGTGCAAAAGTAGCACCTAAACTTTGTATCACATGATCAATATGAGCTCTATTGGAACTTGTCACAAGCATATCATCAACGTATACAAGTAATAGAATAATATCCAATGAAGTATGCAATATAATAAGAAAGCTATCCACCTTTGAATTAACAAACCCCCACTTCAACAATGCAGATTTGAGCTTCTCATACCAAGCACGAGGTGCTTGTTTGAGCCCATACAAGGACTTATGAAGCTTGCAAACAATAGAAGATTGATGAGGCGTAATAAAGCCCTCGGGTTGAGCCATAAAAACTGTTTCATGAAGGTCTCCATTCAAGAAAGCATTATTTACGTCTAATTGTTCAATGCACCAATTCAAAGATACTACAAGGCTCAATACTACTCTAATAATGGCTGATTAACAACCAGGCTGTACGTCTGAAAATAATCAAGACAAGCCATCTGATGGAAGCCCTTAGCCACCAATCTTACCTTGAATCTTTGAACACTTCCTTCAGCATTATGTTTAACTCTAAACACCTACTTATTGCCCACAATATTCACATCAGAATGTGGAGAAACAAGAGACCATGTGTTATTTCTAATAAGGGCTTGATATTCATCAACCATGGTTGTCTTCCAATTAGGATCATGTAAGGCTTCAATGACTATTTGTGGTTCTGTAGGATAGTGAGGTGCGTCAACATGATAAAGTTTGGGTTTAATTACACCAAGTTTGTAGCTGGTAAGCATAGGGTGAGTGGATTGAGCTGTTGGTAAAGCTGCAGCATGCTGAACATGTAAAACTGAACCAGTGGATCTTGGAGCTGCAGAATGTTGAACAGGAAAAAGTGAAGCATGATGTTGGATAGTGTATGGAACTGTAGAATTCTGGACAGGAAAAAAAGAGCCAGTATGCTAGGCTGTTTGTGGTGCAGTAGTAGGGTTAATGGTAGGGGGAGCCAAAGGAAGAGAATTAATATTGTGAGTTAAAAAACCAAAATTCGTAGACAAAACAGGAGCTGATAAGAAAGAAATAGGAACACTAGGAGCTGCAGCAGTACTAACGGCCTTATAATGTGTTTGAGGAAACAATTATTTGTAAGGAAATTCACATTCATTAAAAGTAACATTCCTTGACACATACATACGACCGAAAGGGTGTAGACATTGATAACCCTTTTGTTGAAAACAATAACCGATGAATAGACACTTGGCGGAATGAAAATCAAACTTAGCATTATTGTAAGGACGAAGCAAAGGGAAACAACCACAACCAAAAGGCTTGAGAGCATGATAGTTTGGTCTTTTATGATGTACAAGCTCATAAGGAGATTTATTATTTAGTAAATGTGCAGGTAGGCGATTTATAAGATGGACAGCCATAATGAAGGCCTCCCACCAAAAAGAAAGAGGCATATGAGCTTGGAAAAGAAGAGTTAGACTGGTTTCCACAATGTGACAATGTTTTCTTTCGGCAAGACCGTTTTGTTAGTGAGTATGTGGACAAGAGTACCTAAATTGGATGCCTAAATGATGAAAGAGAGTGTGAAGAATTTTAATCTCTCCTCCTTGATCACTTTGAAACATTTTAATTTTGGAATCAAACATCAATTCAACAGTGTTTTTGAATAGAAGAAATGCATCATTTACTTTGAGATTTGGTCTTAAGAGGATAGATCCAAGTATATCTAGTGTGTTGATCAATAAAATGAACATAGTATCAAAAACTATGAGAGGAAAGCACAGGGGTTGGACCCCAAACATCGGAATGTACGATTTCTAGAGGAGCTCTAGTTCGAGTGAATGAAGATGGAAAAGGCAATTGATGAGCCTTTTCACATTGACAAGAGTCACAAAAGAAGAGAGTTTTAGTTGTGGTTTTTAAGGAATGAAGAATTTGATGAAGGACTTTGTGAGATGGATGACCTAACTTGAGATGCCACAAGTGTGCAAGGGAACCATTAAAGACAGATAAAGCAGTACTAGGAGAAACATTAAAACCAGATTGAGAAACATAAGCTACTGCAGTTTTATTACTGGTAAAATCAGGATTACAATGAGCATGTATATTATTTTCATCTTGTGACACAAGAGCAGATTTATCAACATTCATATAAGATTGCAAAGAAGACAAACAAGCAGAATTAGCATTAACAGAAGACTGATTAGGAGCAGTACACTGAAAATTCGAAAAGTAAACTACAGATTTAGGTTGTAAAGACAGACCATGAAACTTATGAGACTCAATAACTGGCATTAGAAAATGGTACAAACCATCTTTCTGAGCTCCTTGAAGAAGAGTTTTCTTCGAATTTCGGTCCTTTATCACACAAAAATTAGAATTAAACTCCACAATGGCATTGTTATCTTTGGTTAATTGTGAGATGCTTAATAGGTTTTGGTTATGGAAGGGATATGTAATATGTTTTTCAAGTAAAGTGAATGTGAAGGTGTGTGAAAGGGAAGAACAATAAAGCCAATATGAGAAATATGGAGTTTGGTACCATTAGCGACAGCCAAGTGGTATTTGCCTCTGTAATCAGACTTGAGAGAGAGATTTCTAATGTCAAGAGTAACATGATTTGTCACTCTGCTGTCAATATACCAATTGGAATCAGTGTGCGAAGCTTTCGAATTATAACCTCCTGCATTATAACCTCCAGAATAAAGATGCATCTGTGCTTGATGAGCTTGATAATTTTCACCTTGACTGCCATTAAAACTACCGGAGTTGTTGCCTTGAAAATTAGAATATTGATTCTGAAACTGGCCATAACTCATTTGTTGTTGCTCTCCATATTTAGGCCTATTCCCTTGAAAATTTGATCAAAGCAATGGAAGCAGATTGCAGAGTAATGTCCAGACTTACCACACAATTGACAAACAAATTTACCACCAAACCTGCCACCACCTCGGTCGTGGCCTCCTCTACCTTTTTTGCCTCTCATAGCTTGTTGATTGCTACCTCTTTGAAAATTACTCTGAGAGTAATTAGCTGAAGCACCAGTAATATTCATGGAAGCGGACGAAGCTTGTTGATTTAGCCTGGCCTCATAGCTCATCAACAGAAACTGAGCTTCTTGAACAGAGATAGTACTCTGCATTGAGGTGATGTTAACTACGACAGCATCAAATTCATTACCAAGACCTTCTAAAATATTCATGAGAAGATCACGACCTAAAATCGATTAACCAGCTACAATCAAGTAATCAGCTATTGTTTTGATTTTGAGAATATATTATGATATTGACAAGCTTCCTTTCTTAGTATGATGTAACGGAGACCTAAGTTGCATAATTTTGGCAAGAGATTGCTGTGAGTAGTGACTTTCGAGTGTATGTCATACCTCACATGAGGTTACATTGTGAGTAACCTATCCAAGAACTGAAGGACTGAACGTCGATGGAAGCCAGCAAACGAGAAGCTGGTCAGTCTTTCTCCATTAAAGAAACTCAGGATTCACCTATTTTTTCAGTGGTGCTAGAATCAGTATAAACATAAACCACAAGAAATTTCACTGGACAAAGCTTTTATCCAAGAATGAACTCTTCCAGATTGAGAGCCCTAATTGTAGGTAGAACTTACGACTTCCAGAGAACAAAATTGTTCTCATCAAGCTTCAAAGGAACTATTGTAGCTTAAAGAAAATAGAATCTTGAAGAGTAAATGAGAGAAAAATGTGTAACAATGTAATACTTTGATTGATTAATTTACTGATCAGATACAACTCAATATATATGCAATACACTTGGTAATCCTAAAAAACTTTGTCATAAAAATAACCACCCATGCTGAGCTGGCCCTATCCAATGAATACAAGTGGCAAGTTTGTTAAGAGCTAACTTTAAGCAAGTGCTTGAGCCTTGTAATCGTGTGACACTCTGTTAAGAGAACCACCAACTGCTGGACGTGAAGCATAATCAGCAGTTGTTGCTTGTGTAACACTCCAGAGGTGAGTTGTTGCATGTTCTGATTTTATTGCCCCATTATGTGTTAAATACTGGTCTCTATGTTGTGTTGCATTCTTCTTCATACTTTACACAACATGGCAGCTAGGAGACTCCTCAATAAAGTCAACCTTATCTATTTGGGAGATGTGAAAGAGGGTGAAGACATAATACGGGTTTAAAAATAAAACTAATATTTAGGTTTTGTATAAATGCATTCCGAGTTTATACCCGGACTGCATCATACGGGTCTGGTCCGTCTCCAGCAAACCCAAACCATTTGCCAACCTTAAGAAGAGTACGATTAAAACCTACAATCTCATTTATGTTCATGTGAAATATTAAAACCCATAATCTCATTTATGTTCGTGTGAAAATCTTCCTACTAGATTAGCTCAACTTCCATCACTTGTATCTTTATTTATTTTCGTAAACTTTGTTGTTGTAATCACAAATATGAGCTTAAGTATAAGGAGTTACTTTGTTCAGTAATGAATATTTGTTTCAATGAGTTTAGCAACGTAATCAACTTCAATTTTTTACCACATTGCATGTGTCTTGTATAGTTATTTAAATAAATAAAAAGATGGATCTCCACTGTCTATCTCTATAGATTTTAAATTTTTAATATTTTTTTTAAAAGTTATATTGTGTTCATGATCTCCACCTTCCATCTATGGAGATGAACGGTGGAGATCCATCTTTTTATTTTTTATTTTTTACTTTTATATTATTTTATATTTAATCTCTACCGTTCATTATATAATGGACGGTAGAATTTCATTAATATTATAAATCAAAATATTTTAATTTAATATTTATAGGCATTTACCTTTATACCATTGGTGCCCTAAAATTTTTTATAGAAAAATTAATAGTCAATAGTAGTTTGGTAATTAAATTTAATGGTAGGGGAAAATTAATTATAAAATGAAAATATGGGGGGATTTTGGCCATAAATAAAACTATGGAAGATTTTGATTTTGACTATAAATAAAACTATGGAAGATTTTGACTAGTACACCAAACTAGAGACAGTCAAAGGTATTTTAGTAATTAAAATTGACAGTAAAGGAAAAATTAACTACAAAATAAAACTATGGAGGAATTTTGGCCATAAATAAAATTAGATGAGAGATTTTGACTAGTACATCAAACTAGAGGGGGTTTTAATAATATCTCTGTAGTCCTCAAAAATCACTCGGGGACACGGGGCACTACAACCTGCAAAGACAAAACGCACGTGACCCGCAGGACGTCTGGGACACCGGGGTGGTGCCGGCCAAAGTCACTCCGACGATCAAGTTAGCGAGTGCTAGTAAAAGTGTAATGTTTGTAAACGTAGATGGGTGAGAAATACTTCCTGCTATCTTCACAGTTGGGGTTTCTTTGATTAAAGGAGATGTAAGGTCGGAGGGTGATCGGAGAAGATGAGCAATGGCCGGAGGGTGTGGTTCTTTTTCAGTAATCTCTGGATCTCCGTTTTTCGACCGTCCTTTTCATGAGGGATTTATCTTCCTCCTTCTAGGAGACTGATGCTTCTTCTTTTTGAGGGATCTCATCATTCTCTTTTCTCTGTCTTCCACCAAGAAAGCATCTAGGTGCTTCTTTTGATTGGGCTGCCATCAAGTGTCATTATGACTTTGTAGGACCTATTTCAAAGTAGATCACAATCTGGTCTCCCTCGGAGCGACGGAGATGCTATATCGTACGACATGTAGGTTTCTTGTCAATCTGGACCACGATTGGGTGATGTAGCACGGTCGTACTACATAAGTGCTTCATGTCGTGCGACATAGTCTTCAGACTAGTACGTCGTCGTACTACATGAATGCTTCATGTCGTACGACAAGATCTTCGAACTAGTACGTCGTCGTACTACATGAATGCTTCATGTCGTACGACAAGATCTTCGAACTAGTACGTCGTCGTACTACATGAGTGCTTCATGTCGTACGACAAGATCTTCGTACTAGTACGTTTATATGATGGTACTTCATGTCGTGCGACTTGATCTTCATGCTGAGCCACCGTCGTACTACATGAGAGTGTAGTCCCACTTTTAGCTATGGGCTTTGTCTTTGGGCCATACTTTGGGCCAGACATATTTTGGCTACTACAGTTTGCCCCCAAACGCATTGGATTTTAAAAAAAAAGCCAAGGGGTTTGTGTCGTACGACATGTAGACATGGATATGTATGTGTGAACTCTAAGGCTGGTTCGATATTGTCGCACGACTCTGTCCTTCTGAGAGAGTGTATCAGTGTTGGTGAGTAGATGACAGTGCGTAATGTTTTGCCATTTGTCGTGCGACAATGTCATTTAGAGAAGGAACGGTTGGTCTTTAAATGACTCCTCGATATCTGTGCCAAAATAAACGTGGTCATTATGAGCAGTACGCATGCATGGCTAATGATAGGTTATGGGAGTGTGTGTCCAATGAGAAGCTGACACGTCAGCATATGCTTCTTTTTAGTTGCCGCCCTTTCTCTTTCTCTTTCATTTTCAATTTTCTTTGCTTTCTCTCTCTCGTTTTCTCTCTCAAAAACCAGTCAACTGTGCGAGTTTTCTCCGGCGTCTTTACTCCCGTTTTTTGCCTTTTCTGTGTTTATTCCGGCGAGGCAGAGGTCGTTTTGCTCTTTTGGTAAGTTTTCCTGGTTCCTTCGCTACTTTGATTTCTGTTATTTGTGCTTTTTTCTGGGTTTTTCTTATGTTCTTCGAATAGTTTCTAAGAAGAACTTTAAAAAAGTTTTTAAAGTTTGTTTAGATCGAAAATCTAGAGTTAGGTTTAGGCATAAATTGTTTGTAGAGTCTAGGTCGCACGACAGTAGCCAAGACGTATAGGTCGCACGACCTTCTTAACAGTCTTGGGAGCTGATATCAGGTCGTGCCAAGTCTTTGATCTAGGTTATAATACTAACCATTGGCTACTGTCGTTCGACTTGTAGGTCTGATGTCGAGTCGAGGAGATGAAAGTCCTCCCAGTACCTCTGGGCGTGGATACGACGATCCAATAGATCTGTCGTACGACTCATGGGGAGAGTCAGAGGCAGCGAGTGCTGAAGTAACCATTGCTTCCTCGTCGTACGACACCGTGACAGTTTCTCTTGCTGGTACATCGCGAGTGACGGACGACGTGGCAATGGGAGTGCCTTTAGTCGAACTGCCGGGCGACGCAGCAGGCCCGTGTCCAATGGGACCTAGTAGGCCGCTAGGGTTGCTTTTGAACAACCCGGCTAGCGTGTTGACTGAAGACGACGTCATGCGCCTTCGATTCACCTATGGTATTCCTGATGGTGTCGCGCTGAGGGCACCTTATAAGGAGGAGAGGCCAGACTGGGACGTCCCAGGATGGACCTGTTTGTACGAGTTCCCGTTCCAGCGGGTGGGATTCAGGCTGCCAGTAGTCGGACTACTGAGGAGGGTGCTAGATCACTTCGAGCTTGCCCCAGGGCAGTTGATGCCCAACAGCTGGAGAATCCTGCTGGCGCTGGATCTGTTGTGCACGAGAGAAGGGATAGTCTTCGAGCTTCCCGATCTTTTCTACTCGTATACCGTGCGGGAGCACGACACAGAGAAAGGGCGTTATAATTTAAACCTTCGACCTAACAGGACGCATTTGATCACGGAGCTAACCACAAATGATAGGTTGTGGAAGGACAGGTATTTCTTCGCGAGGGGCCTGCTTGTTGATTGGCCTCTCGGGGAAACCGTTGTCCGTGCGACTTGGTCTAAGGCTGGTGAGTCTTTATGTTAGTAGCGTCGTGCGACTGTCTTTGCAATTTTTTCTTACTAACTCCTTTTGTGTTTGTTTTGTAGTGAACACAGGAGCGCCTCAATCAGTAGTTGGGTTGACGTGTGTGACGCGTACGGAAAAGGTTCTGTCGTACGACGTCAAGGAGAGGAGTTGGAGGAGTATACTATCGGAGGAGAACTTGCGGCCGAGTCATCTCTGGAAATTTAGCATTATAAACGAGCCAGGTACTCCCTACCCTGCCTTCAAAAATTTAGTGGAGTTTGTCAGGGTCAGGCATTGTGTCGAGCGACTGTACGGCACTCGATTCCTGACTCCCATTTTATACGTCGAGCGACGCTTTGCAGTTGATATTATGGCTGGAGAGATCGCTGCACCTGCTGCTGATGACGCAATGAAGAGGCTTAGGGAGAAGAGAAAGGGCAAGAAGAAGGCTGAGTCGAGCGATCAAGCGGCCTCCACTCCTCCACCTCCTCCTTCTAGTCGTACCAAGACCTCCCAAGATGTTTCTTCGGCTGGGAAGAAAAGAAGAAGGGAGGATTCGGCATCTGGTGTCGACGCTTCGGTCGACCTAGTCTTCCCACAGGATGCCTCTGCATACTCCAATGTGGGGTCGATCCTTCCACAAGTCGAGCGGCTGCTGCTGCCTGAGGACAAGAGTCGCCTAAGGGAGATGGGTCTTTCCCAAGCTGCTGACTGGGGACTTGGTCACCTCTTCCAGGTATGGTCGTGCGACATATTCATTTGTATATTTTGTTTTAACTGCGTTATAATTTGTTTTGACTTGTGTTTTTATTTTGTGTAGGCTCTTCAGTCGCACGTCCATTTGAAGGAGGAGCTGGGCGTCGCCCTCAAGAAGGTGAGGGACCTCAAGGTGAGCAACCAGGGCTTGAAGGCTGACAATGACATGCTGAAGGCTTCGAATGTTGAAGCCAAGAAGACTGCTCTTGAGGCCTCCAGTCGGGCGGTGGAGGCCACTTTGGAATTAAATAAGTTGAAGTCGCGTGTTGACTTGCTGGAGGCCAAGCTGAAGGCTAAAGAGGCAGACTATGACTCCCTGTACGACAAGGCAGAGGATAACGTCCTCAATGCAGTCATCAAGACTCGTGCAGATTTGATGAGGGAGTACAGGGACGGTCGTGCGACCGAGTGGAAGGTTGACAGCTGGATTGCCGACCACGAGGAGCTGTCGCGCTATAATGAGGATGAAGCAGATGATAAGCCTGGCGAAGAGCCTGTTCCTCCTCCTCCAGAAGGTTCGGTCGTCGTAGCCTTGGCTGCCCAGCCGACTGGAGAGCATGATGACCTTGCCCCATAAAGGGTTGTAAAAATTTGTTGAACGTATTTATTTAGTTTTGCTTTAATGTATGTTCTGTTTAAACAACAATTTTTCTTAATATATGAAGTATGTTAATTTTTCCTTGATGTCGTATGCTTTTTATGATAGTAATTTCTTTTTCTGATTGCGTGATCTGTTGGAGATGGCGACCATGAATGCAGGTCGTGGTTCATGACCTTGAGTGCGGGTCATGTGACCGTGTGGAGATGGCGACCATGAATGCAGGTCGTGGTTCATGACCTTGAGTGCGGGTCATGTGACCGTGTGGAGATGGCGACCATGAATGCAGGTCGTGGTTCATGACCTTGAGTGCGGGTCATGTGACCGTGTGGAGATGGCGACCATGAATGCAGGTCGTGGTTCATGACCTTGAGTGCGGGTCATGTGACCGTGTGGAGATGGCGACCATGAATGCAGGTCGTGGTCCATGACCTTGAGTGCGGGTCATGTGACCGTGTGGAGATGGCGACCATGAATGCAGGTCGTGGTCCATGACCTTGAGTGCGGGTCATGTGACCGTGTGGAGATGGCGACCATGAATGCAGGTCGTGGTTCATGACCTTGAGTGCGGGTCATGTGACCGTGTGGAGATGGCGACCATGAATGCAGGTCGTGGTCCATGACCTTGAGTGCGGGTCATGGTCGAGTTTTGTCGTAGATTCTGTTGTTTGTGATATTGAATTGCCCCAGTTGGAGTGTGTAACTGCTCAGTTGCACACTGCAACTTGTGATGTAGTTTCAAGATAGACTGTGCAATGCTGACCTGCGTAAAAAATATTGTAGAGTGATAAAATTCGAAATATATAGATAGATATATATATATATTTTTCTAAAACTGATATTGTTTTAGATGGCACGCGTTCCAGCTGTTGCCGATCTCCATGCCATCTGTACATCGCAGTTTATAGGCTCCATTTCCAAATACATTGGTGATTTGATATGGTCCCTCCCACGTAGGACCGAATTTGCCTGCTCCTTTTTCCTTTGTGTTTTGGAAGACGCGGCGAAGAACCCAATTTCCAATATGGAATGACTTGAGACGAACACTTCTGTTATAATGGCGGGCGACTCGTTGTTGGTATACGGCCAATCTGATTGCGGCCTTGTCGCGGCGCTCGTCGATTGTGTCGAGTTCACTCAGTAATTCTCTGTCGTTTGTTTCTTCTGTTGCGTGTCGTATCCTATAAGAAGGGTAGTCAGCTTCTGTTGCTATGACGGCTTCTGAGCCGTAAGATAGAGAGAATGGTGTTTCTCCTGTTGACGTCCTGACCGTCGTACGGTAAGACCATAGCACACCCGGTAGCTCATCGGCCCACTTCCCTTTGCATTGGTCGAGTCGCTTCTTGAGGGTGGACATGATTGTCTTGTTAGTGGATTCTGCTTGTCCGTTAGCTTGAGGGTATCTTGGGCTTGAATAGCTTAGTTTGATGCTCCACTTGTCGCAAAAGTCTTGGAAATCATATGAAATAAATTGTGAGCCATTGTCGGTGACTATTTCCTGTGGAACTCCGTAGCGACATATGACATTCTTCCAAATGAAGCTTTTTACTTCGGCGTCTTTGATTCTTACATATGATTCGGCTTCGACCCACTTTGTGAAGTAGTCGGTTACGGCTAGCATGTAGACTTTTCCTCCGGTAGCGACAGGCAATTTCCCTACTATGTCCATGCCCCACTTCATGAAGGGCCATGGTGCTGAGATGGGGTGGAGTTTTTCCGGGTGTTGATGTGAAACGTGGGCGAAGCGCTGACAGGGGTCGCACCTTTTGACGAGGTCGTGCGACTCGGATCGCATGGTGGGCCAGTAATACCCGGCCGTGATTGCTCTATTGGCTAGGCTTCTCCCGGCCGAGTGATTTCCACATTGTCCCTCGTGTAAGTCCTTGAGTACTTGCTGAGCTTCGACTGAGTCGACACATTTGAGGTAGGGCCCGGAGTAGGATCGCTTGTAAAGTTGACCTTCTATTATAGAAAATCGGGCGGCTTTGATTTTAATTCTTCGAGCTTCTACCTTGTCAGATGGGAGGGTGTCGTCCCTCAAATAGTCGTGGATCGGGGTAATCCAAGTGGGCTTGTCCGAAATTGGTTTGATTTCCAGCTTTGTCGGCTTCCATACGGCTGGCCATTGGACGAACACCATTGGAATAGTTCGTTCAATTGTGGTAGCTAGTGCGGACCCAAGATTGGCCAGTGCGTCAGCATGCGCGTTGTCGGATCTGGGTATTTGCTCGATGTCGAATGACTTGAATGAAGCTTGTAACTCTTTTACCAAGGTCAAGTAGGCCGACATTTTTAAATCTTTGGCTTGATAGGACCCTTGCAATTGTCTCACAATTAATTGGGAGTCACTGCGTACCTTGATTCGTTCGATGTGTAAGTCCTTTGCCAAGGTGAGCCCGGCTATGAGGGCTTCGTACTCGGCTTCGTTGTTGGTGGTCTTGAATCCACATCTGATGGACCTCTCGATGACGTGCTCCGTAGGGGAGGTGAGTACTATTCCCAGCCCGCTGCCTCTAGCGTTACTTGATCCATCAACTGCTAAACTCCACTCCTCCCTTGGCGTGTCGCACGACATAGTGCAAAGTTCTTCCTCCGCTCGTTGTAGAATCCCTGGTGTGAAGTCTGCTATGAAATCCGCTAGTACTTGCGACTTGATCGCCGTGCGAGGTTGGTAGCTGATGTCGTACTCGCTCAGCTCTACGGCCCATTTCACTAGACGGCCGGATAGTTCAGGTTTATGTAGGACACTCTTCAAGGGGAAGGCAGTGAGTACACTAATAGTGTGGCATTGGAAGTACGGTCGTAGTTTCCTTGCGGCCGTGACTAGTGCGAGGGCTAATTTTTCGAGTTGGGCGTACCTTGTCTCTGCATCGAGTAGAGTCTTGCTGATGTAGTATACGGGGAGTTGTTTATCATCTTCCTCCCTTATCAATACAGCGCTAATGGCCGTTTCGGATACAGCGAGGTAGAGCAGGAGGGTCTCGCCTTCCTTGGGTTTGGACAGTAGAGGCGGGCTTGCTAGATACCTTTTTATATTTTGGAAGGCGTCCTCGCTTGTTTGATTCCAATCAAATGACTTGCTCTTTCTTAGAGCATCGAAGAAAGGCTTACATTTTTCAGACGACTTTGAAATGAATCGGTTGAGGGCCGCGAGCCGTCCAGTTAGCTTTTGTACGTCTTTGATGCTTTTGGGGGACCTTAGATCCATGACGGACTGGAGTTGATCTGGGTTGGCCTCGACGCCTCTCTTGGTTACTAAATAGCCAAGGAACTTTCCCGAGGAAACGCCGAAGGAGCATTTGGTTGGATTAAGCTTCATCCCGTACTCGTCGATGATGTCGAACGACTGCCGGAGGTGATCGAGGTGTTGGTCTGCTACTAACGACTTCACTAGCATGTCGTCGATATAGACCTCCATAGTCTGTCCAAGCATGGTTGCGAACATTTTGTTGACTAATCTTTGGTAGGTTGCCCCAGCGTTCTTGAGACCGAATGGCATTACTTTGTAGCAAAAAATGCCGCGCTCCGTGATGAAAGAAGTCTTCTCTTGGTCATCTGGATGCATAAGGATTTGGTTGTAACCGGAGAATGCATCCATGAAGCTCAATAGTTCATGGCCTGCCGTAGCGTCTACCATCATGTCGATGTGTGGGAGAGGGAAGGAATCCTTTGGACAAGCTTTGTTGAGGTCTGTGAAGTCGATGCAAACTCGCCACTTCCCATTCTTTTTCTTCACTACCACTACGTTCGCGAGCCAGTCTGGGTAACTTACTTCTCTCACCGAGCCAATGTCGATTAGCTTTTGGATTTCTTCATTTATAACCTTGTTGCGCTCGGGCGCGAACTTCCTCCTTTTTTGCTTCACAGGTGTATGATCCGGGTCGACTTGCAACTTATGCACTAGGACTTCTGGGCTAATTCCGATCATGTCTGCGTGCGACCATGCAAAGCTGTCGTGCCGCGCTGTCAAGAAGCTGAGTAGTCTTGCTCGGATATTTTGTGGAAGGCGAGATCCGATACTAACTTTGTGGTCTGGGAAATCGGGATGTATGGATACTTCGTCGAGTTCTTCCATATCAGGTTCGTCTTTGTTGGTGGGGGTGCTCTCATTCTGTAATTGCTATAAGTCGGACGACCTGCTTTTAAGAGTGTTTTGGTAGCAGTCACGCGAGATCTTTTGCTGCCCTCGGATCTCGTGGACTCCCCATTTGGTAGGGAAACGGATGACCTGATGATATGTTGAGGGCACTGCCCTCATCTCATGAATCCATGGGCGACCCATGATTATGTTGTAGGACGACGGACAGTCCAGGATGAGGAAACGTGTGTTTAAGTTGACACCTTCCGCGTATACTGGAAGGGTGATTTCTCCCAGAGTATTCTTGTGTTCCCCACTAAATCCTACAAGGATTGTAGAGCGACGTATGATGTTACACTCGTCAATATGCATCTCTTTCAATGCGTCGAGGAAGAGTACATTTGTCGAGCTTCCATTGTCCACTAGGATCCGTCTGATCAAACAATTGGCCACCGTCAGTGAGATGACTAGTGCGTCATGGTGGGGATTGAATAAATCCATGTGCTCATCGCTGCTGAAACTGATTGGGTAGTTACATGTGGGATCCGCCGTACGAGTTCGTTGGATGTTCGTACGACCGGCCTGTCGTGAGTGGCGCTTTGCCTCCGAGTAGGTTACTCCATTCACTTCAGACCCGCCAGAGATGACGTTCACAGTTCTCTCGTGTTTGGGAGGTTCTGGTGGTGGTATTGAAGCAATGTCGCGCGACCCCTCTTTATTCATAAAAATTTGCTTACCTTTATCGGTCAGGAATTCTTTAAGGTGGCCTTTCTTGAGTAGTTCGGCCACTTCCAATCGTAGCGCCACGCAATGCTCAGTTCGATGGCCGTGGTCTCCATGGAATTCGCACCATTTAGAGTTGTCTCTTTGATCCGGCGGGCTCATCATCTTGTCTGGCCAACGAACCGACCTACCCATTCCTTTCAGTATGGCAACTACCTCCGTTGGTCTGATGTTCAAGTTGTATTCTGGTGTTATGTTTTTTGGACGAACGAACGGCCTTGGTGGTCTGTCGTCGCGCCGGCGCTCGTACATCATACGGCTGTCCCTTCGGGGTACAGCTGAATATGGCCCGCTGCGTCGGGTGTTGATTCGTTGTTCGACCATCCTCTCCGACTTATCTTCCTTGTAGTTCGCTGTATTAGGTTTATGGTTTACTTCGTCTTCTTCCCATTTTATCTGTGCCCATGTCTTGGCGAGGACGTCTTCCATGGTTTTACAAGGGTATTTGGTGAGCTCCTTGTACAGATCGGAATCATAGAGTAGACCCTTGCGGAAGGCTGATATGGCTGTCGCCTGGTTGCAATGAGGGATGCACACTTTCTCATGGTTGAAACGGCCAACAAAGTCACGTAGGCGTTCATTCCTCCTTTGGCTGACTGTGTAAAGGTCGTCGGATTGTTTTTCTAACTTCCGACTACTAGCGAACTGCTCTACGAAGGTGTCAGTGAGTTGAGCAAAAGAGTTGATGGAAACATTGGGAAGGTTGGTGTACCATTGTAGGGCAGGTCCTACGAGGCTTGAACCGAAACCTTTGCACATACATGCTTCCCTAAGGTCACGCGGGACGGCGGCTGTGAACATCCGTTGTCGATACTGCGCAATGTGGTCGTCGGGATCCGTCGTACCGTCGTACTGCTTCATACCTGGAAAGTTGAACTTCCTTGGCATCTCCACCAATGCTATTGTGTCGACGAAGGGAGAGTCGGCAAAACTATTGGCCGCACTTTTCTTTATAGGAGTGGGCATTCCCGGAATGCGTTGGATGAGTGCTTCCATCTCTGTGAACCTTCGTGCCAAGTCTTGGTTGGCCAAGGTCGGCTCGGCGCTCACTCGGTTTGAGTCTGACGGCGCTGAATGCGAAGGGCCGGATGACGTTCCTTGTAACGGGATGGTAGGTTGGGTTGAGCCGACGTTGCCATTGGGAGTGGATATAGGTGGTACCCCTTGTATTGCTCTTGCCACGTCGTCTGATCGATGTCCTCCCATCCTATTTGGTATATTCTCTGTCGTATGTCGTGCGACGATATGGGGTCCACTAGTAACTCGAATGTTGGGCTCTGAGCCCACGTGGGTTGGATCGAGGTCTCTAACGGTAGTACCATGTTCGTCCGGGCGGACTGGCGCGTAATAAGTAGCGTGAGTGGCTTGCTCAAATGGCACGGGTTGGGACGTCGAAGCGTCTCCAAACGGTCGTACGGCAGTGAGCGAACTGATCCTATTCTGCAATTCTTGGTTCTCTGCCAACACTCGTTGATTCTCTTGTTCGAGTGCTTGGAGCCTTTGGGTATTCTCTTGCATCTGGGATATGAGGAGTTGTACCCTAACCTCCATCGCGTCGTGATGAAAATCGTCAGATGACATAGTCGGGGTTGCCGCGTTCTACCTTTGCTTGCTTAGAGATTGTCGTGCCCCACGGTGGGCGCCAAATTGTAGTCCTCAAAAATCACTCGGGGACACGGGGCACTACAACCTGCAAAGACAAAACGCACGTGACCCGCAGGACGTCTGGGACACCGGGGTGGTGCCGGCCAAAGTCACTCCGACGATCAAGTTAGCGAGTGCTAGTAAAAGTGTAATGTTTGTAAACGTAGATGGGTGAGAAATACTTCCTGCTATCTTCACAGTTGGGGTTTCTTTGATTAAAGGAGATGTAAGGTCGGAGGGTGATCGGAGAAGATGAGCAATGGCCGGAGGGTGTGGTTCTTTTTCAGTAATCTCTGGATCTCAGTTTTTCGACCGTCCTTTTCATGAGGGATTTATCTTCCTCCTTCTAGGAGACTGATGCTTCTTCTTTTTGAGGGATCTCATCATTCTCTTTTCTCTGTCTTCCACCAAGAAAGCATCTAGGTGCTTCTTTTGATTGGGCTGCCATCAAGTGTCATTATGACTTTGTAGGACCTATTTCAAAGTAGATCACAATCTGGTCTCCCTCGGAGCGACGGAGATGCTATATCGTACGACATGTAGGTTTCTTGTCAATCTGGACCACGATTGGGTGATGTAGCACGGTCCTACTACATAAGTGCTTCATGTCGTGCGACATAGTCTTCAGACTAGTACGTCGTCGTACTACATGAATGCTTCATGTCGTACGACAAGATCTTCGAACTAGTACGTCGTCGTACTACATGAATGCTTCATGTCGTACGACAAGATCTTCGAACTAGTACGTCGTCGTACTACATGAGTGCTTCATGTCGTACGACAAGATCTTCGTACTAGTACGTTTATATGATGGTACTTCATGTCGTGCGACTTGATCTTCATGCTGAGCCACCGTCGTACTACATGAGAGTGTAGTCCCACTTTTAGCTATGGGCTTTGTCTTTGGGCCATACTTTGGGCCAGACATATTTTGGCTACTACAATCTCTAATATAGATTGATTTGGATTGATTAATGAAACGTGTTGGAAATTATATGTATGGACCTTTATTGAGTGTTCTATCATCTTGTTTTATAGATTTATATAAAAGAACGGGAAAATAATTTGGATAAAAGGTTATAATCTAACGACATTAAAATATAACTATATAAACAAAGATTTTGAGATAGTATATATTTAAATTTTATCACCTAAAAATTATTTGTATTTTAATAAATAATATTTTTATCTGCTGGTTCGTATTTGGAAATCGTAAATGACTAATTGAGGATCGATTACTATCAAAGTAATTTTGAAAGTTGTAGATTTCATCAAAAATGCCCCTCGGTTTATATTTTAACACAAAAAAAAAAAAAAAAAAAAAGTTAATACCACCGCCTAATGTAGCTCAGTGGTAAAAATGTTCATTCAACCTGATAATGTTTCACGTTCGAGTCGTCACCATCACAGATGGTATTAAAAAAAAAAGTTAATTAAATAATTAAAAAAATTTATAGGAAGAACTTTCTATTGCCTCCTGCACGAATTAGAGGTCGGATCTCCTCCGATCTATTTTTTTAGAAGGTTTTTTGTAACAAAATTAAAAATCAAAATGGTTCAAAATTTATTAAACCAACCTTACAAGATTAATTATAAATATGTTGGGACCTTCCGAGATCAATTATTAAACGCTCGGTAGGGATATTTACTTTCATAGTATGAGGTATCTACTCCCACAATAACAGAAAAAACTATCCACATATGCCAAAAAATATGTATGGTGGAATTTAAAAAAATAATAATTTTTAATTTGTATATATAATGAACCATATTCCATAACTACGAGTGCCTTCATCACCAATATTCACATGTAGTGGCCAACATACAAGATTCTTAAGTGTTTTAATTATTAAAATAATTTCTCAACTTAAAAGAAAACCTCATTTTTTATAAAAATAATTTTCTGCAAGTTAAAGATAGGAATATCTTAAAAAAGTAGAAAAAGAAAAAAAAAATCTAAAGAAAGAAAAAACCATTGAATATACTTCCTCATATTCCTAAATTTTATAACCACAAAATAAAAAAATACTCTCTACAATTTTTGTAAACAAATCAAATATGGAAGTAAATCTAACTAAATAGGAAAGTATATATAAGGTTATATATTAAATATGGAAGTAAATCTTACTTGATAGGAAAGTATATATAAGATTAAGTATTTAATATAGAAATAAATCTAACTAAATATGGAAGCATATATTAGTGTACTTGCAAGTTAATTAATACATTTATGATTCAGATTTAAAAACCTAATAGTGGGATATCAATCATAAAAGTCAATATGGTTCTGATTGCCTGTAGTAATGTTTTATATGCATTATACACTACAACAATTGTTTGTGCCAAATAGACCAATCAAACACTTTTCTTTTTTTTTTTTGAAGAGAAGCCAATCAAACACATTTGTATGAGCTAAAAACATAGAACACATAAATTACTAAAGTCTTTTAAATTTACTATAAATTTTTTATAAAAAAAACTTTATGTTTAAGTTTAAAATTTAATTGTCTTTCCAATTTTTATTTTTTTTAAATATGAGTCGGGGGATATACCATAAGCTAACGAAATAAACAGCTACAAGTATGATCCAAATAACAACACCCACTACTATTTTATTTTATGTAAAGATAATAATAAAATTTAAATCTCATCATACCCTATGTGAACCTTTAAAACGAATATTTTCTCATTCTCGGCTCATCATATACCAACTTAAAATGAGTTCTTAATTTAGAAATTTAACATTTAAATCGAGCAGAAAAAAAAATCTAGAATAATACTTGTTGTAGGACATTCACTTTTTAACTTGAGCGAGTTAGTGATTTAACCTCAAAACATACTTATTTACTTGTAGTCATCAAATTTATCTTACAATAAGATTAATTTAAAATTAAAGCTAAAATTGACTTGCAGGCACTTTAAACACTTCTATACATATTATGGTGTTTTATTATACTTTATAGCGGTTCATCGCCCGTTGAATTATTTCCTCAAAATGAATCTTTATGGTATAAAATCTGAAAAGAACCATTCTAAATATAAAGTAATTATAAAATTAACTTTTAACTTTACTATAAATTCAATCTCGGTGTATCCATTGCTTTTCATATCTTTCTCTCTGGAGTTCCATGATCTTTTCTCTCTATCTTCTCATTTTTATTGTCTTTTCCATGGCATGAAAGTATTTGTATATTCATAACATACTTTTGGTTCTCCGTATCTTTTACTAATTTATATCAACATGTTAGAATTGATATCATATACATACATGTTCCTTTCAAGTTTCATGTTTATTATGAATCAATAGAGAAGAAAATCTATTGTTTTCGAGAAATATTTTAATAACAAAAGCAATACAATATTTCAATCTTATCACAATTGGATCAACAATTTACCAGATTTTCAAGCATATATGATTGGATAGCAAAATTTTGTAAGTATACTCTCCCTCTCCCTCTCTCTTTATGTGTCTGTTTATGCTACTTTTATATAATAACAAATATATATATTATTTTCACCAAAGAAATATATATATTCTCCTAATATATGTAATCGATTGGTTTTTTAATTTCCCAACATGGTCAAAATGATATAGTGGAGGGTAGCTTTGGGAGGTCTTAATTTAAGGAAATGGTAAATTATGATGATAGATTTATCATTATATTTTTTGATATTTTGACTTTTTTTTTTAAATGGATACTTTTACTAGCGTAATTATTCTTTTTAATACAACCACTAATAAATGTTTATTTCAATTTATTCATAAGAATAGTGTATTATGAGTTGCACTAAAATAAAAGGAATATGCATTAAATGGAAAAGTGATTATGTCGATTTTTTTTTCCTATAATTATCTGTATATAATTACAAGAATATTATATAGTGTTCAACAATTATATATTAAAACAATGACAGAAGCTGGTTTTTTTCTCTCTAAGTATTATTTTTAATATATGCAATAGCAAATATTTAATAAAAATTTAACGGTTTCTTTTCTTGTTAAAATATTACAGGTGCAAAGTTGTTATTGTATGACTGCTTTCGCAGCTTGGACAGTACTTTAAATATAATTGTTTAGGGTGGAGTCTAGCAGCTATCTATTTGGGAGATGTAAAAGAGAGAAGAATACTATTAAAACCCACAATCTCATTTATGTTAGTGTGGAAGACTAAAACCCACAATCTCATTTATGTTCTTATGGAAAACTTCGTACCGAATTAGTTCAATTTTTATCACTTTTATCTTTATTTTGATGAACCTTCTTGTTGTAATCACTAATATGAGCTTAGGTGTAAGAAGTTACTTTGTTACATTTGTTTCAATGGGTTTGGCAAGGAAAACAAACATCATTTCATTACACCATCCTGGATGCGATTCACCGTCCAGGATTAGTTGAATCGCATTTCTAACACATGCAGCAGTACAAATTCCTACACTTTCAGTTAACAACTGAAAATAATGGTCAGACAGAAATCATTCAATGATGAGAATCACGTGAGAGATAAAATGGTGATAAGAATTTCGGTTTTCTTTTTTCTTTTAACATCTAATAAATAATTTGACACGTATACTCGTTATAACACGTTGATCAAGAGTATATCCTTCGTAGCAATTTCACTAAACATATATAACTTGCTTATGTAAAGTATAAATCTCATATACACGTCACTTATTTAAATTATATCATAAATCTATTCTTATTTATATCGATTCATTTAATTTAGTGAGAGTTAACTTTTATAATTGCCAATAATATAAATTGATTTGGATTGATTACTGAAATGTGTTGAAAATTATATGTATGGATCTTTATTAAGTGTTTTTTCATCATGTTTTATAAATTTATACAAAAGAACGAAAAAATAATTTAGTTAAAGGGTTACAATCTAACGAGATGAATTGAATAACTGTTTTCTATTTATAATAATTTAGAGAACAATTTAAAATATAACTATATAAACAAAGATTTTGAGATAGTATATATTTAAAATTTATCACCTAATTATTTGTATTTCAATAAACAATATTTTTATATGTTGACCAAGTATTAAAATATCTTCAACCATAGTATATTTGGAAATCGTAAATGACTAATTAATGATACTAACGAAGTAATTTTGAAAGTTGTTTAGACTTCATCAAAATGTCCATCGGTTTATATTTTAACACAAACAAAAATTAATTAAATAATTAAATAATTAAAAATGAAGAACTTCCTACTGTTTCCTGCACGAACTAGAGGTCGGATCTCCTCCGATCGGTGTAGTATACTAAACCTTCTATTTCATTTTCACAGGGAAATCAAATCTTCATTAGTCAAAATACGAAAATTGACAAACTTTGAGGAATCTTTGAGGAACAAAAATTAAGCAAATCAAAATGGTTCCAAAATTTATTAAACAATTACAAGTCATTTTTTATAAAAATAATTTTTATGCAAGTTAAAGATAGGAATATCTAGAAAAAAGTTAAATATATATATAAAAACCATTGAATTTACTTCCTAATTCCTAAATTTTATAAGCATAAAAAAAATGCAATTAAACCCCCTGAGCTTTATTCATTTACAAGCGGAATCAACCTTTGGATTTATTAGCAAAAACCTCACTTTCGTTAGTCAAATTTGATCAAACTTAATATGTATAAGGGTATTTTTATCATTTTAATTTTTTAAAAATTATTTTATTAAATAAAAAAATAATAATAATTCAAAATAAATCTCATTCGTCTATCTTTGAGATGATGGACGGTCGAAATTTATTTAAAAAATATATTTATTAAAATAATAATAATTTTTTAATCATTTTCTCTTAATTTTTTTAATAGATCTACACTGTTCATCAATCTTGATAGACTTGATGAACGGTGGAGATCATATTAAAAAAAATAACAATTATAAAATAAATAAATAAATAAATTGAAATGCTAGATCTCTATATAGCTGGATCTCCAGCAATAAAGGTCGTCCATAGCGGGTCCAGCAATGAAGGTCGTCCATCGCGGGTCTAGCGATGGAGAGCGTGTTGGGGTTAAACCCTAAAGCTTGTAATTGTAAATGAAATTAGACATTAATAAAAGTAATTGTTATTTCATTCAAATAAAAATGTCTTTATTCATGTTCATACGTTTATGTAATGTGCGCGTAACATCCAAGGTTGTAAAATGTAATCTCAATCTAAGTATACGAAAGTCATATACAACGTAATTCATTTTGATATTTGCAATATAAAGAGTCCGTAAAGAGCAAACAAAGCTGGATACTTTGTTTGTGGTTGATCTAATGTTGCGGTTCATTCTGTAGTGTACGGTAGTCTTATCCTAGACTGCTCATGTAGTTGACATGAGAATGGGGACACTTTATATGATTAGATCATATAAGACTGAGCCACGATTTATATATATCTCTCACCAAGAACCATTAGTATATGAGAGTTATTTATATCGACTAATGATGGCTATTTATGAGTGATTTTAATCCTGAGTGTCTTATCGACTCCTTCAGGTTAGATTGTGGTTTTGATTTACCATGAGTGAGGTCGAATGTAGTTTTCTCGATCAATACCTTCGAATTTTGGAGTTGCGGTTTGACTTGTGACTGGGAAGGTCTAAATACAATGTATGAATCCACTCCTTCTTAAACGAAGTAGATGAGTAGTTCCCTTAAGAGTTTATTCAGGGCTTGAATAATTATAAGGTCTTTCTTTCTTCTGTAAGAAAGATGAAATTTAATTATTCATTAGATAATCAATGGTATCTAAAAGAAAAGATATAATTAGAGGGGTATAACAGACTTTATGACTCGGCTCTAATTATGAACTACTTGTGGAGGATCACACCATATGTAAATAGCTATATCGATGGACATTGAGATTTCAGATTGTATAAAACATCTGTAATTTTGAGAGTTCAACATCGGGGTTTTAGTGGAGTAACTCCGAGGTTAATAATCATGGAATATTAATTAAAGAGTTTTAATTAATATTTCTAAGTATTATTGGAGCTCAAAACTGTAGGTCCGTTAGATTCCTTTAATAGCCCTTATGGTTGTTGGTAACGAGATTCACGGTAAATTAATTAGATAGTCCAATTAATAGTATTATGAAAATAATACAATTTAATTAAAGAGAATTAATTAAATAATCATATTATTTAATTAATAATTTAATAATTAAATCAAGATTAATAATTTAGAATTATTAATTTAATTATTAAATAAGAGGTTATGATATCGAACTTTGACAAATAAAAGGGATGATTAAATAATTACATTATTTAAAAGTCCCTAGAGGTCAAGAGTTCGAATTTCTATAGATGACTAAATTAAATAGAATTTATAATTCTATTTTGATCTGGTCAAAACCTAAACCCTAGTGACTGATATAAAAAGATCTTTATATCAGGAAAAAGCAAGCAAGTGAAAAAAGAAAACCCTAGGCACAAAAGCTAGAGCGGTTCGGCCAAACAAAAAAAAAGAAAAAGATTTTTTTTTTTTTTTTTTTTTTGCTTTCTTGTAGGGTGAGGCCGGCCATAGGAAGATAAAGGTGTTGTCTTCTTCACTTGTCTTTTTTTCCTCTATCTCTACATCCGTGACGTGTCCACACACATATTATCATATCGCGGGTCATAGCTCGAAAGAATTGGTGGTGTCAAAGGAATCAAATAATCAAGAGAGAGACTACAAAGGTAATACAAATAGTTTTCTATTCACACATGTACAAAAAGAAACGATTAGAGTTTCAAACAATAAGGAAAAACCCTAATCCTTTTACTGTGTGTTTTATCAAATCGATTTTTTTTCTACAGAGCGAT
This sequence comes from Xanthoceras sorbifolium, assembly GCA_003430845.1. Taxonomy (NCBI): domain Eukaryota; kingdom Viridiplantae; phylum Streptophyta; class Magnoliopsida; order Sapindales; family Sapindaceae; genus Xanthoceras; species Xanthoceras sorbifolium. Next base: position 16,401,195 of record CM010608.1, on the reverse strand, counting down.
GGGACCTCCATCCTGGATCTCCAGCGATGGAGAGTCTTCATCGCTGGTGTTTTCAATTTTCTTTTTTTTTTATTCTTGATAGATGGAGATCCAATCTCCACCGTCCATCAAGGTGGTGGACAGTGGAAATTCAAACTGAAAATTAGATCTCCATCCCCCAAACACTTTATTTTTCTCATTTTTAATTTTTCTGATTTTAAAATAATTTTTTTTTTATGTTTTTTCTTCCATCGTATGTTAATCTTGAGGGACGAGGAGAAACATTAATTTTTTTTCTTTTTTTTATATTTTTATATTTATATTTTAATATTTAATATTTAATAATAGTTTTTTAAAAATAAATTTCCTCTGTCCATCTCAAGTCAGATGAACTATGAAGATATTAATTATTTCTTTTTATTATTATTTTATTTAATAAATTTTGATAATTTTAAATATTATTCTAAGGATATTTTGGTCTTTTTAACAATCAAACATGATCAACTGTTAAATTGGATGAAATTTGACTAACGGCAGGAGAGGTCTTTGCTAATAAACTCAAAAGTTGATTCCGCTTGAAGATGAGTAAATCTCATAGGTTTAAGTGTTATTTGCTCAAAAAATACTCTCTACAATTTGTATAAACAAACCAAATATGGAAGTAAATCTAATTAAATAGGGAAGTATGTATAAAATATGGAAGTAAATCTAACTAAATAGAAAAGTATATATAAGGTTACGCATCAAATATTGAAATCTAACTAAATAGGAAAGTATATATAAGATTACGTATCAAATATGGAAGTAATCTAACTAAATATGACAGTATATATTAGTGTATGTACAAGTTAATTAATACATTTATGATTCATATTTAAAATATATAATAATAGGATATTAATCATAAAAGTCATTAACATTAAGGTGTCTGCAGTCATATTTTATAGGGATATTATTAAAACCTCCCTGTCGTTTCGTGTATTCGTCAAAATCCCCCTCTAATTTTATTTTTTTACTAAAATCCCCTATGTAGCTTGGTGTATTCGTCAAAATCTCCTCTACTGTCAGTTTTAATTACCAAAATACCATTGACCGTTAACTTTTCCGTTAGGAATATTATTAAAATCCCCCTCTAATTTGATATATTAGTCAAAATCTCCTTATAGTTTCATTTATAGTCAAAATCTCTCTCGTAGTTTCATTTTATAGTTAATTTTTCCCATACCGTCAGTTTTAATTATCAAAATATTTTTAACCATTAACTTTCTGTTAAAAACTTTAGGGTACCAAGGGTATAAAAATAAATATCTATATATATTAAATTAAAATATTTTAATTTATAATATTAATGAATCTATATCATCCATAATATGATGATATTAGAGATCAAATATAAAATATTAAACAATTAAAAATTTTAAAATCTATGGAGATGGACGGTGGAGGTCCATTTTTTAATTTTTAATTTTAAAAAAAATTATGTGTTTTTTTAAAAAATATTTTGTGTTTATGATCTCTACTATCCATTTATGGAGATGGGCGGTAAAGATCTATCTTTTTTTATAAAAAAAAATCTGGTAATTTGTTTTTAAAAAGTTTTGTGTTTTTTATCTCCACCGTTCATCTATGGACGATGGAGATCCAACTTTATTTAATTTTTTTTTTTTTAATATTTTAATTTTAATCTCTAATATCCATCATAATATGGAGATGGACAGTAGAGATCCATCTTTTTATTTTAAATTTTAAATTTTTTGTAATTTTTTTTTAAAAAATTTGTGTTTATAATCTCCACCGTCTATTTATGGATGATGGAGATACAACTTTTTTTTAAATTTTTTTAATATTTTAGATTTAATCTCTAATGTCCATCATAATATGGAGATGGACGGTAGAATTCAAATCTTTATATTTTTAATTTTTTTAAAATTTGTTGGTAATTTTATTTAAAAAAATTTTGTATCTATGATCTTCACCGTCCATCTATGCACGATGGAGATCCAACTTTTTTAAAATTTTTAATATTTTAAATTTGATCTCTAATGTCCATCAAAATATAGAGATGGACGGTAGAGATTCATCTTTTTTTTTTAATTTTTTTTAAAAATTTTTGTAATTTATTTTTAAAAAATTTATTTTTATGGTCTCCACCGTCCATTTATGGACGGCGGAGATCCAACTTTTTTTTAATTTTTTAACTTTTAATATTTTATGTTTGATCTCTAATGTCATTATATTATGGACGGTAGAGATTCATTAATATTATAAATTAAAATATTTTAATTAAATATATATAAATATTTACCTTTATACTCTTGGTGCCCTAAAATTTTTAACAGAAAGTTAATGGTTAAAAGTATTTTAGTAATTAAAACCGACGGCAAGGGGAAAATTGACTATAAAATAAAATTACGAAGGGAATTTTGACCATAAATGAAACTATATGGAGATTTTGACTAATATATCAAATTAGAGGGGAATTTTAATAATATTTCTAACTTAAAAGTTAACGGTCACTGGTATTTTGGTAATTAAAACTGACGGTAGTGGAAATTTTGATGAATACACCAAACTATAAGGAGGATTTTAGCTAAAAATGAAATTATAGAGGGGATTTTAATGAATACACCAAACTATAGGGGGATGTTAATAATATCTCTATTTTATATGCACTATACACTACAACGATTGTTTGTGCCAAGTAGACCAATCAAACACGCAAATCCACTTGTCGTAAAGTGGTTAGTGCACCTCCCTTCCACCTCAGTGGTAAGGGGTTCGATTCCCACAATGTGCATGTGTGTAGGTAGTTTTCTCCCTTTATTATGAGAGTAGTATTCTCTCGTTATGGGAGTAGATATCCGGGTAACACGTTTAATGATTACTCTCGGTAGATCCCGGCAGTTGTTAATATATAATAATTTTGTAACCTATTAGTTTTTCATAATATGAATCAATATATAATGTACTATCATTTTTTTAAAAAAAAAAACAATTTATGTTTAAGTTTAAAATTTATAGTCTTTACATTTTTTTTTTTAAAAAATATGGGTCAGAAATATACTGTAAGTTGACGAGATAAACAACTACAAGTATGATCCAAATAATAACTCTACTACTATTTTGTTTTCCATAAAGATAATAAAAAAATTTAAATCTCATAATACCCTATGTGAACCTTTAAAACGAATGAATTTTGTCATTTGTCGGCTCAATACTTACCAGCTTAAAATGAGTTCTTAATTTGGTAATTTAACATTTAAATCGAGAAAAAAAAATCTAGAATAATACTTGTTGTAGGACATTTGTTTTTAAACTTAAACGAGTTATTACTTTAATATCAAAACATACTAATTTACTCGTAGTCATTAAATTTATCTTATAATAAAATTAATTTAAAATTAAACCTAAATTGACTTGCAGAGACTTTAAACACTTTTATACGTATTATGGTATTTTATTATACTTTATGGCAGTTCATCATCTTTGAATTATTTCCTAAAAATGAATATGCATCGCACCAAATTGAAAAGAACCATTCTAAATATAAAGTAATAGTGATATTAACTTTTAACTTTACTATAAATTCAATATCCGTGTATCCATTACTTTTTATATATTTGAGTTCTATGATTTTTTCTCTCTATCTTATTATTTGTATTTTTTTTTTCATGGCATGGACGTATTTGTATATTCAGATATACTTTTTATTCTCCATATCTTTTAATAATTTATATCAACGTGTTAGAAAATTGATATCATATACATACATGCTCCTTTTAAGTTTTATGTTTATTATGAATCAAAAGAGGAGAAAATCTATTGTTCTTGAGAAATATTTCAATAAAAGAAGTAATACAATATTTTAATCTTATCACAATTGGATCAATAATTTACCAAATTTTCACTCATATGCTTAGAAAGTAAAATTATGTACGTATACTCTCTCTCTCTCTCCATTTGTGTGTATGTTCATCAGTTCATACTACTTTTATGTGATAACGAATACATATTATGCGAATATATATGATCGATTTGCTTTTTTAACTCCCTCACATAGGTAAAATGATCTTAGTGGAAGTGGGAGATCTTAATTTAAGAAAATGGTGAATATGATGACAGATTTATCATTATATTTTTCGATACTTTTACTATTTTCTTTTATAAAAAAAATAGATACTTTTACTAACTTAATTATTCTTTTTAATAAGACCACTCATAAATGTTTATTTCAATTTATTCATAAGAATATTATGAGTTGCACTAAAAATAAAAGGAATATATACATTAAATAGAAAACTTATTATGTCCAAAATTATTATTTTTTTCCGATAGTTATCTGTATAATTACAAGAATACTATATAGTGCTCAATACTTATATATTTGCTAATATAGTGACGAAGCTGAGTTTTATTTTTCCTTTCTCAGCCCATTATTTTTAATGTTTAATGCAATAGTAAGTATTTAATAAAAATCTAATAGGTTCTTCACTTGTTAAAATATTTCAGGCAATTTTTTTGTACTACGGAAATATAATAGAGTTATCTCATAACTGCTTTCGAAGCTTGAATTTCATTTTAAGTATAATTATCTACGGTGAAACCTATCTTATTTATTTAGGATATGAGAGAGAAGAATATAATTAAAATCCACAATCTTATTTATATTCGTGCAAAAATCTTCCCAATGGATTAGCTCAACTTCCATCACTTTTATCTTTATTTTGGTAAACGTTGTTGTAATGCTAATATGAGCTTAGGTGTAAGAAGTTACTTAATTTGTTCACTCATGACTATGTTGTTTATATCTCATATAATCATTTAAATTACATCATATACTTATCCTCATTTGTATGGATCCATTCAATTTAATCAGTTAACTTTTATAATTACCAATAATATAAATTGATTTCCCCTTTAAAAAAATATATAAATTGATTTGGATTTGATTAATGAAATGTGTTGGAATATTATGTGTATATAAGATTAAGTGTTTTCATTTTAAAATAATTTGGATAAAGAGTCAATAATCTAATGAAATTAGGTTAGTATTTATTTTCAGGGGCAGACCTAAAGGAGGGCTGGCCTGGCCAAAAAATTTAAAAAATTTTCATCACTTTTTACTTATTTACCCTTATAGTTTAATAATATTACAAAAAAAAACTATTAATTAAATTAGAAAAATATAAGTGTTTTGCCCAGTCATGAGTCAACACATGAATACAAAGCATTAAAGTAAAGCAGTAGCTGTTTTGCCTAGCCCTCTTTTATGTCCGCCCCTGAAAACACAGCTCCAATCTCTCTTTCTCCTCTTCTTACCAGTCAGGCAGTCACCAAGCTCTTCAGCCCCCTCTCTCAGGTGTTAAAGAATTAAAAGAATCAATCATCAACTCTTCTTATATCCAGGTAAGTTTTTTAATTTTTAATTTATACATTTAAATTAAAAATTAGGATTTTTAGTTTATTATTCCCAATTTAGATTTGTGTTTTGTTATATTTAATTTCGAAACTTGTTTGGAATGTTTAAGTTTGTTTAATTCTTGAATTTATTTGGAAATTTTTTTCTCCAATTAGGTTACTGTCAATTTGGATTTTTTTTTTTTTTGGGTTTTGTTGATTAAATGGAGGGTGGGTTGAATTTCGATGGACAAAGAATCAAATTGTTGAATTTCGTTGGATTAAATGTTTCTGAATTGAAATTGTTCATATATAGGCATTAAAATTATACAATAAGACATAAAATTGCTCAAAAAATTCCCAAGTTTGGTCAAATAATTTTAGCTCTTGTGAGATTAAAGATAGCCACATGAATTGTACTGTATTAGTACTACAGCTGATCCAGAGTATTTTATAGAAAGGAATCTTTTGGACAAAGAATCTTATATCTTCTACGTATATACGACTGGTTGGTTATATATATATATATATATATATATATATATATATATATATATATATATATATATATATTATAAGAGTTGACAACTGCTGTGTTTATTTGTTCAATATCAATTGGAATATTCAATATATTGTAGCTTCTTCGTATTAGTCTTAACATTTTCAGTATCCACAGTAACAACAGAACGGGCATTTTTTGCTATGAAACTTCTCAAAATACCACTTCGCAATAAGATGGAGGATGATTTTCTGACAGATTGTATGGTCATATATATTGAAAGGGAGATTACTGATACCATTGACGAGTTTAATTGTGTAAAATCTCACAAGACAAAGTTTAAATAAGACTTATTTGTATTTATATTGCATATTTCTTTTTATTTTTTTATTGTTAATCTTATTAATAGTTAATGTACTTTATTTAATATATGCAGTTTGAGAGGTAAAATTCATTATTCCTTATCTAGTTTTATATTTACTTTTTAATCAATTTATATTTAATATATGCAGTTTAATAGATGTTCGCTCAATTTTTTTATCGCCCATCCTAGAAAAACTTTCTGGGTACGCCCCAGTTTATGTTCTATTTATAATAATTCAGAATATAATTTAAAATATAATATTATACAAATAAAGTATTTTGAGATATTATATATTTAAAATTTAATTAATTATCTTTCATCTATTTCTTTTGTTTACTATCACATAAATTATTTGTATTTGAATAAATAATATCTTCAACCAGCAATAGAGTTAGAAATCGTTAATAACTAATTGATGATCGATTACTATCAAAGTAATTTTGAAAGTTGTAGATTTCATAAAAAATGTCCCTCGAGTTTATATTTTAGGATAAATAAAATTAATTAATTAATTAAAAAATGTAAAAATTCCTATTATCTATGCATGTAGTAGAAATCAGATCTCCTACTATAATGTAACATACTAAATGTAGTAGCCAAAATATGTATGGCCCAAGACATGGCCCAAGGACAAAGCCCATACTCCCATGTAGCACGACAAAGGCTTAGCGTAAAGGCCAAAGTCGCACGACATGGAGCATCCTCATGTAGACGTACCAGTTGGAAGAATATGTCGCACGACACGAAGTACTCGTGTAGTACGACGACGTACGAGTTGAAAGACTGTGTCGCACGACACGAAGCACTCGTGTAGTACGACGACGTACGAGTTTGAAGACCTTGTCGCACGACATGTACCTTCATGTAGTACGACCGTGCTACATCACCCAATCATGGTCCAGATTGACAAGAAACCTACATGTCGTACGACATAACATCTCCGTCGCTCCGAGGGAGACCAGATTGTGATCTACTTTGAAACAGGTCCTACAAAGTCATAATGACACTTGATGGCAGCCCAATCAAAAGAAGCACCCAGATGCTTTCTTGGTGGAAGACAGATAAGAGAGAATGATGAGAGCCCTCAAAAAGAAGAAGCATCAGTCTCCTATAAAGAGGAAGATAATTCCTCATAAAAACGGACGGCCGAAAAACTGAGATCCAGAGATTACTAAGAAAAAACCACACCCTCCGGCCATTGCTCATCTTCTCCGATCACCCTCCGACCTTACATCTCCTTTGATCAAAGAAACCCCAACTGTGAAGATAGCAGGAAGTATTTCTCACTCATCTCCATTTACAAACATTACACTTTTACTAGCACTCGCTAACTTGACCGTCGGAGTGACTTTGGCCGGCACCACCCCGGTGTCCCAGACGTCCTGCGGGTCACGTGCGTTCTGTCTTTGCAGGTTGTAGTGCCCCGTGTCCCCGAGTGATTTTTGAGGACTACAATTTGGCGCCCACCGTGGGGCACGACAATCTCTAAGCAAGCAAAGGTAGAACGCGGCAACCCCGACTATGTCATCTGACGATTTTCATCACGACGCGATGGAGGTTAGGGTACAACTCCTCATATCCCAGATGCAAGAGAATACCCAAAGGCTCCAAGCACTCGAACAAGAGAATCAACGAGTGTTGGCAGAGAACCAAGAATTGCATAATAGGATCAGTTCGCTCACTGCCGTACGACCGTTTGGAGACGCTTCGACGTCCCAACCCGTGCCATTTGAGCAAGCCGCTCACGCTAATTATTACGCGCCAGTCCGCCCGGACGAACATGGTACTACCGTTAGAGACCTCGATCCAACCCACGTGGGCTCAGAGCCCAACATTCGAGTTACGAGTGGACCCCATATCGTCGCACGACATACGACAGAGAATATACCAAATCGGATGGGAGGACATCGATCAGACGACGTGGCAAGAGCAATACAAGGAGTGCCACCTATATCCACTCCCAATGGCAACGTCGGCTCAACCCAACCAACCATCCCGCTACAAGGAACGTCATCCGGCCCTTCGCATTCAGCGCCGTCAGACTCAAACCGAGTGAGCGCCGAGCCGACCTTGGCCAACCGAGACTTGGCACGAAGGTTCACAGAGATGGAAGCACTCATCCAACGCATTCCGGGAATGCCCACTCCTATAAAGAAAAGTGCGGCCAATAGTTTTGCCGACTCTCCCTTCGTCGACACAATAGCATTGGTGGAGATGCCAAGGAAGTTCAACTTTCCAGGTATGAAGCAGTACGACGGTACGACGGATCCCGACGACCACATTGCGCAGTACCGACAACGGATGTTCACAGCCGCCGTCCCGCGTGACCTTAGGGAAGCATGTATGTGCAAAGGTTTCGGTTCAAGCCTCGTAGGACCTGCCCTACAATGGTACACCAACCTTCCCAATGTTTCCATCAACTCTTTTGCTCAACTCACTGACACCTTCGTAGAGCAGTTCGCTAGTAGTCGGAAGTTAGAAAAACAATCCGACGACCTTTACACAGTCAGCCAAAGGAGGAATGAACGCCTACGTGACTTTGTTGGCCGTTTCAACCATGAAAAAGTGTCCATCCCTCATTGCAACCAGGCGACAGCCGTATCAGCCTTCCGCAAGGGTCTGCTCTATGATTCCGACCTATACAAGGAGCTCACCAAGTACCCTTGTAAAACCATGGAAGACGTCCTAGCCAAGGCATGGGCACAGATAAAATGGGAAGAAGACGAAGTAAACTGCAAACCTAATAGAGCGAACTACAAGGAAGATAAGTCGGAGAGGATGGTCGAACCACGAATCACCAACCGACGTAGCGGGCCATACCCAACAATACCCCGAAAGGACGGCCATATGAGGTACGAGCGACGATGCGACGACAGACCACCAAGGCCGTTCATCCGACCAAAGAATATAACGCCAGAATATAATTTGAACATCAGGCCGGCAGAGGTAGTCGCCATACTTAAAGGATTGGGTAGATCAGTTCGGTGGCCAGATAAGATGATGAGCCCGCCTGATCAAAGAGACAACTCGAAATGGTGCGAATTTCACGGCGACCACGGCCATCGAACTGAGTATTGTGTGGCACTACGATTGGAGGTGGCCGAACTACTCAAGAAGGGTCACCTTAAAGAATTCCTGACTGACAGGGGTAAGCAGACTTTGGTGAACAAAGATAGGTCGCGCGATATTATTTCAGTCCCTCCACCGGAGCCTCCCAAACATGAGAGAACCGTGAATGTCATCTCTGGCGGATCAGAAGTGAATGGAGTAACCTACTCGGAGGCAAAGCGCCACTCACGGCAAGCCGGTCGTACGGACGTCCAACGAACTCGTACGGTAGATCCTACGTATAACTATCCAATCAGTTTCAGCAGCAATGAGCATATGGACTTATTCAATCCCCACCACGACGCACTAGTCATCTCACTAACGGTGGCCAATTGTTTGATCAGACGGATTCTAGTGGATAATGGAAGCTCAACAAATGTACTCTTTCTCGACGCACTAAAAGAGATGCATATTGATGAGTGCAACATCGCACGTCGCTCCACAATCCTTGTGGGATTTAGTGGGGAACATAAGAACACTCTGGGAGAGATCACCCTTCCAGTCTACGCGGAAGGCGTCAACTTGAACACACATTTCCTCATCCTGGATTGTCCGTCGTCCTACAACATAATCATGGGTCGCCCGTGGATTCATGAGATGAGGGCAGTTCCCTCAACGTATCATCAGGTCATCCGTTTCCCTACTAGGTGGGGAGTTCACGAGATCCGAGGACAGCAAAAGACTTCGCGTGACTGCTACCAGAACACTCTTAAAAGCAGGTCGTCCGACTTATAGCAATTACAGAGTGAAAGCACCCCCACCAACAAAGACAAACCCGATATGGAAGAACTTGACGAAGTAGCCATACATCCAGATTTTCAGGACCACAAAGTTAGTATCGGGTCCCGCCTTCCACAAAATATCCGAGCAAGACTACTCAGCTTCTTGACAGTGCGACACGACAGCTTCGCATGGTCGCACGCAGATATGATCGGAATTAGCCCAGAAGTCCTAGTACATAGGTTGCAAGTCGACTCGGATCATCCACCTGTGAAGCAAAAAAGAAGGAAGTTCGCGCCCGAGCGCAACAAGGTTATAAATGAAGAAATCCAAAAGCTAATTGACATTGGTTCGGTGAGAGAAGTAAATTACCCAGACTGGCTCGCAAACGTAGTGGTAGTGAAGAAAAAGAATGGGAAGTGGCGAGTTTGCATCGACTTCACAGACCTCAACAAGGCTTGTCCGAAAGATTCCTTCCCTCTCCCACACATCGACATGATGGTGGACGCTACGGCAGGCCACGAACTATTGAGCTTCATGGATGCATTCTCCGGTTACAACCAAATCCTTATGCATCCGGACGATCAAGAGAAGACTTCTTTCATCACGGAGCGCGGCATTTTCTGCTACAAGGTAATGCCATTCGGCCTCAAGAACGCTGGGGCAACCTACCAAAGACTAGTCAACAAAATGTTTGCAACCATGCTTGGACAGACTATGGAGGTCTATATAGACGACATGCTGGTAAAGTCATTAGTAGCAGACCAACACCTCGACCACCTCCGGCAATCGTTCGACATCATCGACAAGTATGGGATGAAGCTTAATCCGACCAAATGTTCCTTCGGAGTTTCATCAGGGAAGTTCCTTGGCTACTTAGTAACCAAGAGAGGTGTCGAGGCCAACCCGGATCAACTCCGATCCGTCATGGATTTAAGGTCCCCCAAAAGCATCAAAGACGTACAAAAACTAACCGGACGACTTGCGGCCCTCAACCGATTCATTTCGAAGTCGTCCGAAAAATGTAAACCTTTTTTCGATGCTCTAAGAAAGAACAAGTCATTCGATTGGAATCAAACAAGCGAGGACGCCTTCCAAAATATAAAAAGGTATCTAGCGAACCCACCTCTCCTGTCCAAACCTAAGGAAGGAGAGACCCTCCTGCTCTACCTCGCTGTATCCGAGACAGCCGTTAGCGCAGTACTGATAAGGGAGGAGGATGGCAAATAACTCCCCGTATACTACATCAGCAAGACCCTACTTGACGTAGAGACAAGGTACACCCAACTTGAGAAATTAGCTCTCGCACTAGTCACAGCCGCAAGGAAATTACGGCCATACTTCCAATGCCACACTATTAGTGTACTCACCGAATTCCCCTTGAAGAGTGTCCTACATAAACCTGAACTATCCGGCCGTCTAGTGAAATGGGCCGTAGAGCTGAGCGAGTACGACATCAACTACCAACCTCGCACGGCGATCAAGTCGCAAGTGCTGGCGGATTTCATAGCAGACTTCACACCAGGGATTCTACAACGAGCGGAGGAAGAACTTTGCACTATGTCGTGCGACACGCCAAGGGAGGAGTGGAGTTTAGCAGTTGATGGATCAAGTAACGCTAGAGGCAGCGGGCTGGGAATAGTACTTACCTCCCCTACGGAGCACGTCATCGAGAGGTCCGTCAGATGTGGATTCAAGACCACCAACAACGAAGCCGAGTACGAAGCCCTCATAGCTGGGCTCACCTTGGCAAAGGACTTACACGTCGAGCGAATCAAGGTACGCAGTGACTCCCAATTAATTGTGAGACAATTGCAAGGGTCCTATCAAGCTCGGGACTCGAAGATGTCGGCCTACTTGACCTTGGTAAAAGAGTTACAAGCTTCATTCGAGTCATTCGACATCGAGCAAATACCCAGATCCGAAAACGCGCATGCCGACGCACTCGCCAATCTTGGGTCCTCACTGGGTACCACAATGGAGCGAACCATTCCCATGGTGTTTGTCCAATGGCCAGCTGTGTGGAAACCAACAAATCTCGAAGTCAATCCAATTTCGGACGAGCCAACTTGGGTCACCCCGATTTACGACTACTTGAGAGACGACGCCCTCCCACCTGACAAAGTAGAAGCACGAAGAATTAAGATCAAGGCCGCCCGATTTTCTATAATAGAGGGTCAACTGTACAAGCGATCCTACTCCGGGCCCTACCTCAAATGTCTCGACCCAGTCGAAGCTCAGCAAGTACTCAAGGACTTACACGAGGGGCAATGCGGGAATCACTCGGCCGGGAGAAGCCTGGCCAATAGAGCAATCACAGCCGGGTACTACTGGCCCACAATGCGGTCCGAGTCGCACGACCTCGTCAAAAGGTGCGACCCATGCCAACGCTTCGCCCACATTTCACATCAACACCCGGAAAAACTCCACCCCATTTCAGCACCATGGCCCTTCATGAAGTGGGGCATGGACATAGTAGGGAAGTTGCCCATCGCTACAGGGGGCAAGGTCTACATGTTAGCCGTGACCGACTACTTTACAAAGTGGGTTGAAGCCGAGTCGTACGTGAGAATCAAAGACTCTGAGGTCAAAAGCTTCATTTGGAAGAATGTCATATGCCGTTACGGGGTTCCAAAGGAAATAGTCACCGACAATGGTTCACAATTCATTTCATATGATTTCCAAGACTTTTGCGACAAGTGGAGCATCAAACTAAGCTATTCAAGCCCAAGATACCCTCAAGCTAACGGACAAGCAGAATCCACTAACAAGACAATCATGTCCACCCTCAAGAAGCGACTCGACCAATGCAAAGGGAAGTGGGCCGATGAACTACCGGGTGTGCTATGGTCTTACCGTACGACGGTCAGGACGTCAACAGGAGAAACACCATTCTCTCTATCTTACGGCTCAGAAGCCGTCATAGCAACAGAAGCTGACTACCCTTCTTATAGGATACGACACGCAACAGAAGAAGCAAACGACAGAGAATTGCTGAGTGAACTCGACACAATTGACGAGCGCCGCGACAAGGCCGCAATCAGATTGGCCATATACCAACAACGAGTCGCCCGCCATTATAACAGAAGTGTTCGTCTCAAGTCATTCCATATTGGAGATTGGGTTCTTCGCCGCATCTTCCAAAACATAAAGGAAAAAGGAGCGGGCAAATTCGGTCCTACGTGGGAAGGACCATATCAAATCACCAATGTATTTGGAAATGGAGCCTATAAACTACGATGTACAGATGGCATGGAGATCGGCAACAGCTGGAACGCGTGCCATCTAAAACAATATCAGTTTTAGAAAAATATATATATATATATATATCTATCTATATATTTCGAATTTTATCACTATACAATATTTTTTGCGCAGGTCAGCATTGCACAGTCTATCATGAACTACATCACAAGTTGCAGTGTGCAACTGAGCAGTTACATACTCCAACTGGGGCAATTCAATATCACAAACAACAAAATCTACGACAAAACTCGACCATGACCCGCATTCAAGGTCATGGATTCTCCATCTCCACACGATCACATGACCCGCATTCAAGGTCATGGACTCTCCATCTCCACACGATCACATGACCCGCATTCAAGGTCATGGACTCTCCATCTCCACACGATCACATGACCCGCATTCAAGGTCATGGACTCTCCATCTCCACACGATCACATGACCCGCATTCAAGGTCATGGACTCTCCATCTCCACACGATCACATGACCCGCATTCAAGGTCATGGACTCTCCATCTCCACACGATCACATGACCCGCATTCAAAGTCATGGACTCTCCATCTCCACACGATCACATGACCGCATTCAAAGTCATGGACTCTCCATCTGCAAAACGGTCACACGACCCGCATTCAAGGTCACGAACCATGACATACCCTCAAAAAGGTAACCATCTCCCATAGCCGTACGACCAACACTCAAGGACGTAGACGCAAAGGCAAAATATAGTCACACCACCATCATATAAAAGAATATAGTCATACACGAAGACAAATTCCAAAATTAAAATATATATTAAAACGATAGCGTTATAAGGCAAATTCCAAAATATATATAAAAATTAAAAGTACAAAAGTTACAACCCCTTATGGGGCAAAACCATCAGACTCTCCAGCAGGCTGAGCAGCCAAAGCCACGACTGCCAAGCCTTCTGGAGGAGGAAGGACAGCTGTATCTCCTGCGTCTTTTGCATCAGCTTCACCATCAGAATGCGTCAACTCCTCGTGATCAGCAATCCAGTCCTCGACCTTCCACTCCGTCGCACGACCGTCTCGATACTCCCTCATCAGGTCTGCACGGGTCTTGATGACAGCATTAAGGACATTATCCTCCGCCTTGTCGTACAGAGCGTCGTAATCAGCCTCCTTGGCCTTCAGCTTGGCCTGTAGTAAGTCGACAGTCGACTTTAGTTTATTCAGCTCAAGTGTGGCCTCAACTGCACGACCCGACGCCTCGAGAGCTGTCTTTTTTGCCTCCAAGTTTGAAGCTTTCAAATTGTCATTTTCCTGCTTCAAACTCTGGTTACTCGACTTCAGCTCTCTTATCTTCTTAAGGGCGGAGCCGAGTTCTTCTTTCAAATGCACGTGCGACTGGAGAGCCTACAAAAATAAATGAAACAAATTAGAACAGATTCTAAAATAAGCAAAAATAAAAACAGCAACAGTCGTACGACCATACCTGGAAGAGATGGCCTAGGCCCCAATCGGCAGCTTGGGAAAGACCCATCTCCCTGAGACGACTCTTGTCCTCAGGTAACAGCAGCCGCTCGACCTGTGGAAGGATCGAGCCAACGTCAGAATACGCGGAGGCATCCTGCGGGAATACCAGGTCGACCGACGCGTCGACACCCGATGTTGAATCTTCCCTCCTCCTTTTCTTCCCAGCTGAAGAAACATCTTGGGAGGCCTTTGCTCGACCAGTTGGAGGAGGTGGAGGAGTGGAAGCCGCCTGGTCGCTCGACTCAGCCTTCTTCTTTCCCTTCCTTTTTTCCCTCAGCCTCCTCATCGCATCGTCAGCAGCAGGCGCGACGATCTCTCCAGCCATAACGTCAACTGCAAATCGTCGCTCGACGTATGAGATGGGAGTCAAAAAGCGTGTGCCGTACAGTCGCTCGACACAGTGCCTAACCCTGACAAACTCCACTAAATTTTTGAAGGCAGGGTAAGGGGTACCTGGCTCGTTTATCACGCTAAACTTCCAGAGGTGGCTCGGCCGCAAATTCTCCTCCGCCAAAATACTCCTCCAACTCCTTTCCTTAGCGTCGTACGACAACACCCTTTCCGTACGTGTCACACACATCAAACCAACAACTGATTGCGGCGCTCCTGTGTTCACTACAAAAACAAACAGTAGTTAGTAATAACAATAAGTAAGATACTGTCGTACGACTCAACTAAATAAAAGACCCACCAGCCTTGGACCAGGTCGCACGAACGACAGTATCCCCGAGAGGCCAATCAACAAGCAGGCCCCTCGCAAAGAAATACCTGTCCTTCCACAACCTGTCGTTTGTGGTTAACTCCGTTATCAGGTGAGTCCTATTGGGTCGGAGGTTTAAGTTATAACGCCCCTTCTCTGTGTCGTGCTCCCGCACGGTGTACGAATAGAAAAGGTCAAGAAGCTCGAATACTATCCCTTCCCTCGTACACAGCAGATCCAACGCCAACAGGATCCTCCAGCTGTTGGGCATCAGCTGCCCTGGGGCAAGCTCGAAATGATCGAGCACTTTCCTCAGTAGTCCGACTACTGGCAGTCTGAATCCCACCCGCTGGAACGGGAACTCGTACAAACAGGTCCATCCTGGGACGTCCCAATCTGGCCTCTCCTCCTTGTACGGTGCCCTCAGTGCGATGCCATCAGGTATGCCGTAGCTAAAACGAAGACGCATGATGTCGTCCTCAGTTAGCACGCTTGCTGGGTTATTTAATAGCAAACCCAGCGGCCTACTAGGTCTCATTTGACATGGGCCAGCTGCGTCGCCCGGTAGCTCGACTGATGGAATCCCCATGGGAATGTCGTCCGCCACACGTGATGTTCCCACAAAAGAGACAGTCACAGTATCGTACGACGCCACTGTCACCGCGGCACTCGCTGCCTCCGATTCTCCCCACGAGTCGTACGACAGATCTATGGGATCATCGTACCCGCGCCCAGAGGTACTAGGAGGACTCTCGTCACCTCGACTCGACATCAAAACCTACAGGTCGAACGACAGTAGCTACGGTTAGTAATTATAACCTAAAACCAAAGACCTCGCACGACCTAATATCAGCTCCCAAGACTGTTAAGAAGGTCGTGCGACCTATACGTCTTGGCTACCGTCGTGCGACCTAAACTCTACAAACAAGTTCTGTATAAACCTAAGTCTAATTTTTCGATCTAAAATACCTTTTTCAAAATTCTTTTCAAAAACCATTCGAAGAACACAAAAGAATACCCAGAAACCAAATATGAGAATAAGAAATCAAAATAGCAAAGGAACCAGAAAAACTTACCAAGAAAGCAAGAGTAACCAAATGCGTCGCCGGAATGAAAACGGAAATGGCCAAAAAAGAGCAGCAAAGACGCCGGAAAAAGCTTCTACAGGTGACTGGTTTTTGAGAGAGAAAACAAAAAATAGAAAGCAGAAAAATTGAAAATGAGGAAGAAAGTGGAAAGGCGGCAATTAAAAGAAAACACGTGCTTACGTGTCAATTTTTTATTGGACACACAAAACCATGACCAATCATTAGCCACGCATGCACACTGCCATTTTGACCACATTTACTCCGGCACAGATATCGAAGAGTCATTTGAAGATCAATCGTTCCTTCTCTAACGAACATTGTCGTACGACAATGACAAAACTTATGCATTATCATCCATTCACCAACACTGAAACACTCTCTTAAGAAGGATAGAGTCGCACGACAATGTCGAACCAGCCTTAGAATTCACACATACATATCCATGTCTACATGTCGTACGACACAAACCCCTTGGCTTTTCTAAAAAACCAATGCGTTTGGGGGCAAACTGTAGTAGCCAAAATATGTATGGCCCAAGACATGGCCCAAGGACAAAGCCCATACTCCCATGTAGCACGACAAAGGCTTAGCGTAAAGGCCAAAGTCGCACGACATGGAGCATCCTCATGTAGACGTACCAGTTGGAAGAATATGTCGCACGACACGAAGTACTCGTGTAGTACGACGACGTACGAGTTGAAAGACTGTGTCGCACGACACGAAGCACTCGTGTAGTACGACGACGTACGAGTTTGAAGACCTTGTCGCACGACATGTACCTTCATGTAGTACGACCGTGCTACATCACCCAATCATGGTCCAGATTGACAAGAAACCTACATGTCGTACGACATAACATCTCCGTCGCTCCGAGGGAGACCAGATTGTGATCTACTTTGAAACAGGTCCTACAAAGTCATAATGACACTTGATGGCAGCCCAATCAAAAGAAGCACCCAGATGCTTTCTTGGTGGAAGACAGATAAGAGAGAATGATGAGAGCCCTCAAAAAGAAGAAGCATCAGTCTCCTATAAAGAGGAAGATAATTCCTCATAAAAACGGACGGCCGAAAAACTGAGATCCAGATATTACTAAGAAAAAACCACACCCTCCGGCCATTGCTCATCTTCTCCGATCACCCTCCGACCTTACATCTCCTTTGATCAAAGAAACCCCAACTGTGAAGATAGCAGGAAGTATTTCTCACTCATCTCCATTTACAAACATTACACTTTTACTAGCACTCGCTAACTTGACCGTCGGAGTGACTTTGGCCGGCACCACCCCGGTGTCCCAGACGTCCTGCGGGTCACGTGCGTTCTGTCTTTGCAGGTTGTAGTGCCCCGTGTCCCCGAGTGATTTTTGAGGACTACACTAAACCTTGTATTTCATTGTCAAAAAGAAATCAAGGAGTCAAAATACAAAATTGACAAATTTTAACTAAACTATTTTGTTTGAAAAGGTTTTCTATAACAAATTTAAGCAAATTAAAATGGTTCCAAAATTTATTAAACCTATCCGAGATGGTTTATGAAAAATTAGTTTAATAATATTTAAAGAAGATATTATTATTTTTTTTATCAATTTAAGAAATTTTTCGACACATTTTTATTGTAACAAATTCAACAGATTCTAAATATTCTTAAGAGGTATTTTTGAAAAAATAATAATTATTTAATTTGTATATATAAATATAATGAACCTATAGATTGCCTTCATCACCAATTCACATGTAGTAGCTAATGTACAAGATTCTTAAGTGTTTTAATTATTAAAATAATTTCTCAACTTTATAAGAAACCTCATTTTTTTATAAAAATAATTTTTATGCAAGTTAAAAACAGGAAAATCTAAAGAAAGTAATATATATATATATATATATATATATATATATATATATCTAAAGAAAGAAAAAGCCATTGAATATACTTCCTCTTATGCCTAATTTTACAACCAAAAAAGAAAAATATACTCTCAACAACTTTTGTAAACAAACCAAATATGGAATTAAATCTAACTAAATAAAAAATTATATATAAGGTTACGTATTAAATATGGAAGTAAATATAACTAAATAAGAAAGTATAGATAGAGTTACGTATCAAATATGAAAATAAATCAAACTAAATAAAAAAGTATATATAAGGTTATGTATCAAATATGGAAGTAAATCTAAATAAATAGGAAAGTATAGATAAGGTTACGTATCAAATATGAGAATAAATCTAACTAAATATGGAAGTATATATATAAATGTACGTTGTAAGTTAATTAATACATTTATGATTCAAATTTAAAATATCTAATAATGAGATATCAATCATAATAGTCATTAACGTTAAGGTTCGATTGCCTACAGTTATGTTTTATATGTATTATACACTACAATAATTGTATGTACCAAATGGACCAATCAAACACATCTGTACGAGCTAAAACCAATAAACACATATATCAATAAATTCTTCAATAAAAAAAAAAAAAAACAAATCACTTTGTGTATGATAAAAGAAAAATAAAAAATAAATCACTTTGTGTATGACTAGTTTTGAGTAATGATTGATACGTTATTCATATTTGATTATAAGGAAGAAATTTTTTTGAAATGGATTATAAGGAAGAAATTGATATCCTACACTTGATCATTTTTCATTAAATATCGATTCGTTATTATGATTATATATAAAAAATTTGTAAACTATTAATTTATATAATGTACTATCAATTTTTTTAAAAAAAAATTACGTTTAAGTTTAAAATCTTGGAGTCTTTTTTATTTTTTTTAATTGAAATATGAATAAAGGATTACAGTTCTCAAGATCAACAACTACAACTATAATCCAAATAGTAACTCCCACTAATATTTTATTTTATATAAAGATAATAAAAAAAATTTTAAATCTCCCTATATTAATCTTTGAAACTGAATAATTTATCATTTGTCGGCTCATTATGTACTAGGTTAAAATAAGTTTTTAATATAGTAATTTAAACTTGAATCGAGGAAAAAAAATCTAGAATAATACTTGTTGTATGACATTCGGTTTTTAACTTGAACGGTACTTTAATATCAAAACATACTTATTTACACATAGTTATTAAATTTATCTTACAATAAGATTAATTTAAAATTAAAGCTAAATTAACTTATAGGGACTTTAAACAGTTTTATACGTATTATGATGTTTTATTATACTTTATAGCGGTTCATCACCCGTTGAATTATTTCCTTAAAATAAATCTACATGTTACCAAATCTAAAAATAATCATCCTAAATATAAAGTCATAATGATATTAAAAGTTCTAAATATAAAGTCATAATGATATTAACTTTTAACTTCACTATAAATTCAATCTTGGTGTATCAATTGCTTTTCATATCTTCTCTCTCTCTTTCGAGTTCCATGATTTTTTTCTCTTTATTTTCTCATTTTTATTGTTTTTTCCATGGCATGAAAGCATTTGTATATTCATAAAATACTTTTTGTTCTCCATATCTTTCACTAATTTACATCAATATGTTAAAATTGATATCATATACATACATGCTCCTTTCAAGTTTTATGTTTATTATGAATCAAAAGAGAGGAAAATATATTGTTCTCGAGAAATATTTCAATGAGAGACAATACATTATTTCAATCTTATTACAATTGGATCAACAATTTACCAAATTTTCAAGTATATGCTTGGATAGCAAAACTCCGTAAGTATACACACAAACACTCTCTCTCTCTCTATTTGGATTTCTGTATATGCTACTTTTATGTAATAACAAATAAATATATATTATATACGAATATATGTGATCGATTTGCTTTTTTAACTCCTCCACATGGTCAAAAATATAGTGGAGGGTAGCTTGGGAGGTTTTAATTTGAGGAAATGGTAAATTATGATAACAAATTTATCATTATATTTTTCGATACTTTTACTAATTTTTTTTTTTTTTTTTGAAATGGATACTTTTACTAGCTTAATTATTCTTATTCATAAGAATACTGTATAATAAAAGGAACAGGCATTAGATTGGAAAAGTGATTATATCGAATTTTTATTTTATTTTATAATTATCTGTATAATTACAAGAATATTATATAGTGCTCGACAATTATATATTTGCTAAAATAATGAAGAAGCCGATTTTTTATTTATTTATTTATTTTACTTTCTAAATTCATTATTTTTAATACTTAATGCAATAGCAAGTATTTAGTAAGAATTTAACAGTTTCTTCTCTTTTACAGGCACAAAGTTGTTATCTCATGATTGTTTTCGCAGCTTGAATTTCACTTTAAATATAATTATTTAGGGTAGAATCCAGATTATCTATTTGGGAGATGAGAATTTCACTTGAAGCATAATTCTCTCTTGTTCTCTAGGATGGAGTTCAATTTATCTATTTAAAAGATAAAGAGAGAAGAATACGATTAAAATCCAATTTTTACGGACATTGTATATTTGTTTAATCACTAATATAAGCTTAGGTGTAATACTTTGTTATTTCAATGAGTTTAGCAATGTAATCAACTTCAATTTGTTACTTGCCTTGTATACTTATATAGTTATATTAAAGAAAAGTAGAAAAAGTAATATTCACCAAATGCATCCTGTGTCCAAAGGTGCATCCCATTACTGTAGTCCAACGCAAAACAACTACACTTGATTAGAAATTACAGTGAACCTTTTTTAAGAACATATAATCAAATAATATTGAAATTTACCTACTCGTAGTATTGTTTAATATAATGGGTGGTTAAGCTGTCCATAATTTTGTGTGTGATATGAGCAGAATTTTTTCTTTTATTTTACCTACCCATAAAAGCTAATATGGCACAATCACTATATCGAACATTGAGAAGAAGACGAGACCATTACAAAATATAAATAGGGGGACCAGCATACGATACTGAAGTTAAAAAAGTGTAAATACTTCTAAATGAAAATTCCAGCCGATAACAAAAATTCCATAAAGTTTAAACTAAGTTACAGAAAACTTTCTCGAAGTCTGGATCTCACTAAATTTTTTTTTTCCCCTTTTTGATAAGGAACAAACATCATTTCATTACACCATCCTGGATTAGTTGAATCTGGCGATTAGCGCCTCTTCTTGCTCCCTTTTCCAGCACCCGATTTCGATGGGCTAATGACCAGATACACAAACAAGACCACGATGGAGATCACTGAAATTTGAGAGCCGTACCTAGCCAGCAACCTCTGCAAAAAAATATATATATATATATATATATCAAACAATGAGATGCATTTGGTATTGCTTTACAAAATAGTATTTTGATTTCGCAGATTAAGAAACAAAAATATGTTAGGTTGCTATATCTTTAAACCATTTTTAAAACACACGTGATATACAACTCCTCGGAGTTTTTGTTGTCTACAACTGTCAACTGATATCGGATATTGAAACACGGATATTCTTGTATAATGTTACAAATTGCATACTTATATGTTAACATTTCAAATTCAATATATGGATATTGTTCATGCTAAACATTTTCGTAACTCTTTCACAATACATTAGCAAACAGGGCTTCTAAGTTTTGGGAACTCCTAAAACAGAAACATCAATCAGATTTCTAACACATGCAGCATTACAAATTCCTCCACTTTCAGTAAACAAGCAAAAAATAATGGTCAGCCAGAAATCATTCAATTAGTCCCCACAAGTAAACACCAACAAAACCCACTGCATATCACTAAATTTTTATGGAAAATAATGCTATCCTTGATGTAAAAACTATTTAAAGACAATCCAGGGAGTGAAAGCCATGAAATTATGCATTAGCTATTCTTATTGGACCACCAATGACCTATAAACACAATCAATTCAAATCCATCCACAATGTACAAACATACATACATACATACATATTTCAAAAAAATTCATAATTAAAATATCTGAGAGCATAGCAACAGTGATTCATACCTTTGCCTGCAGAGATTTAGGCACCATTGAAGATCATTCCATGAAACAACACCAAGAAACATTGATATTAAAACCAAAGAATACTCAAAATATCAATTTTTTTAGTAAAAACAAAAGAGAGGAAAAGCACTCACCAACTCAATCTTATTCTCAGCAGGTTTCTCTGCAAGGACATCTAATGGCAATATTGGAGTTGAATATGCCACCTATACAGAAACATCAGCTTAAATTACAAGTGTCCACATTTTTATATTTTCATGCAAGAATTGAACATACAACACTCAGATGGGATCAATCAAACCTGAAGAGCAGCCTTTGTAGGGATGCGGAAACTAATCACTGCAGGTGCACCGTAAAACATTCCTTGAACTTTGGCCTCCAATTCAAAAGAATGTGAAAGAATACCACCGCTGCATGTTCAATTACACAGTTTAACACTTCTACATCAAAAATTGATTGAGAAAAAACAAAAACTAAAGCGATGAAATCAAATTGGCGTCACTGAAAAATATCACTCACGCATCAAGTCTTTCCCAGGAGTGTGAAATGTTACCGCTGACTACATCGAATAAATCTTTTGACCAGCTATCATCTGTGAGACTTACATCGTATGCCGTCCTGTGTAAAAATTCTTGATCAGTTTCAGTACTTGTGCGATATCCTTCTTTTTTTTCATGTAAGAAAAAAATTCTCGAAATCTAACTCAAATAGCAGAATCTACTAGATTCAATCAGTGAATACATGCAAATGGATAATTAAATGTACCAAATGAAAAAAATAGAAAAAAATCAAAGCTAGATCTGGATTAAAAAATCATTAATTATTACAACAGTAGTATCAATTTTTGCGAATTTCATGAAAAACGTACGAGGATCCTTGGTTGTAGATATCGACGGCGACGAAGACGCGCTCGGCGCCAGATTTGAGGCGCTTAAGAGATGCCTTCTTGTGAGCGACGATGAAAGGGACATCTGAGATGGCGAGTGATGATGAGATCAAGAAGAGAGCGATCAAGACTGAAAGCAGAGAATTTGCGATCGGATTCGCCATTGACAAAGAGATTCGTATGTTTCTGAGGTCCGCAGGATCACGAGAGTGTGTGGAAATCAATTTTTTGTTTGCAAAGTCAAAATGGACTAGGGTTCGTACCTTAATCGCCGTCTAGAGTCGAAATATCAAGTTGTCACAGAAACGGCGTCGTTTTGCTTCCGTCGAAACTTTTCCTTTTTTCATTTTATTTATAATTTTGAGGTGGGAGATTTTCAGATTAATGTGTATAGATATTTTTATTTATATTTTTATATTTTTATTTTTTTTAAGTGACCTTATAATTATCTCTATGTTGTTTAATTATTAAGATAATATGAACCATTTTTTTTAAAAAAAAATTTTAACAATTACAATTAATTCGGGATTCAGTGAGGGGGACAAGACTCGAACTCACAATTTTAAAAGTGTGTTTGGTAAACGGGATTAGATTGGACTATTTTTATGATATTAGATTAAACTGGATTGGATTGTATAGAATTGGACTAATTAGTACTATGAGGGCACGTTTGATACATGAAACTTGATTGGACTAGATAGGACTAAATCTTAGTTCCATGTTTAGTGTCACTGGACTATTTTAAGTGGGACTAAACAGTACTAGGGCACATACAAAAATATCCACTTTACTTCACTATCTAATCTCATTAAAAAGTTGGGGCTTATTTTGTCCCCTCTCTAATTTATCCTCCATAGTCCTTTCCTTAGGGCATCTCCAATGGGTCTATATTTTTTTTTTTTATCAAGATGAGATATTCCAAAAATATTTCATCTCCATAAATTCACAACTCTAAGTATTTTTCATTTTACAATCTCCAAATAATAAAATATTATTATCTTTTTACTTCATAAATTATTTTTTTAACTTTCTTTTAATTATTTTAGATAATAATTTACTCACATAATATATTTACACCTAATCTATTTTACATGTAATAATTTTAATCTAAATTTTTTAATAATTAATTCTTTCATCTACCTAATTTTCTCCACCTAACTTTACACCTAATGTGTTTATTTGTAGACGTTAATGTAATTATTTTTATTTTACTAAATTATTTTTAATTAATTATTATATTAAATAGTAATTTTTTTATATATATACATATATATATATTGGAACTTTGAAATAATTTATTTTTAAATAAAATAATTATTAGGTTATTGATTAATAAATAGATATGATAAATGAAAATTTTAAAATAATTAAAATATAGTCAATATTATACTCACTTAAAAGATCTCAATAAATATTTTTAATGATATAATTTTATGTTAATTCCATTTATAGTCAATATTGTTGTTTCTATGCTTGAGGCTTTGGAATTATCTGCATATATTAGATTATTACTTGTTTAATTTATATATTATTTGTATTTATATGAGTTTGCACTATTGTATTTCATATTTGAATATTGAATAATATGAACAAAATGATATTTGAAAGTTAAGGAGAAAGTTACATAATCAATTGAAGCGACATAATTGGTTGTTATTTCATTTTAAACTAATGTTATTAAAAAAAAATCTATCAATAATATTTTATATTTATAAGTTTATAAAATAGAAAAAAAGAAAGTTCGAAAAATAATTTGAAACAGCATCAAATATGAGTCTGGACTATTTTAATAGTTCAGCTCTTAGTCTGATGCAGTACCAAATATAGGTCAGGATTTAGTCTCAGTCCAGACCAAGCCAGTCCAGTCTAATCCTAGGACTTAGTCCAGTTCAAGCCTGTCATGTCTGCCAAACGAGCCCTGAAGTGTTTGGTGCAGTGTATGATTGAAGTAAAAATAATTATGTCCCTTGTTTAGTATTGTATGGGATTGAACAAAAAGTAATTGTATTTATATTTGATATGGTGTGAGAATAATATTATATTAAATTAATTCCAAAAATAAATTTAATTAAATAAAACAAAAATTGGTTAAAAATTTGAATTAAATTATTATATATAATATTTAATTTTTTAATTAAAAAACATCATCTAAAATATATTAATATATTTAATTAACTTTTAAAGTAGATAAAATAAATTTTAGTTTTATATATAAATAGTTTAATAAAATATGACAAATTAAAGAGAGAGAAGAAAAAGTGAAAAAAAAAATGGAAAGAAGAGTGATAAATTAGTGGCAGTGTCATGTATGGATTAAATTTAGGATTAGTTGCATAAACATTCCCTGATTTATGATCTTATTGTAATCACTGGTAATTTTTTCGTTTATTACACAAAATACCCAGCGAAATCATTGACCAAATGACTGACGATAAAGATAACATTTTGGACTAAAAACCATTATACCCTTACTATTTTATTTTATTTAATAAATTATTATCTTTAATAATTATATAATATTTAATTGTGGGCAGCTGGGACCATGGGCAGCATGGAGCATCATCCATCTAATCCTATAAAGATTGATTATCTCGAATTATGTCTGCATAAAGCTGCTGAATGAAAGCTGCCAACCATATTCGAATTGTCGAACCTCTTCATCTCAAACATGGAGAGGCTGCCATGCAAGCTGCTTCAATTCAATAGAAATTGGAAATATGAGGCTGAGATGAAGCCACCCACATCCCATATCTCCATTTTATAATAAATCATGAATCAAACATTGTATCATGATATATATATCTTCTTCTTTTTCCGGCTCCATAAATCTCAAAGTCGCATTTTGATCATCTTTATTGTGTAAATTAGTTATCGATCCAAGACAGAAGTAGTTGTGACTTGTGAAGAAGCTCATCAATAGAAAGTGGAAATATGAGGATGAGATGGCCAGTCATGTATGTGTCCATTTTAGAATAAATCTTAATCAAACATTTACTGTTTCATGAAAAGAAAGAATAAATTATGTATAACCTGTTTTCATCCGTGAATCTCAACGACGTCTCGCATTTTCATCTGCAATGTTGTGCAAACAATTATCAATCTATAGAAGAGCACAGAGAGAAGAGAAGCTATTGTGAAGAAGCTCATCAAGGAAGAAGAAGAGAAGGCCTACCATGATAGTGAAGAGCTTGTCAGCTTAGCCAAGGAGACTGCCTGGGAACCAAACAAGGGTTTATATAAATACATTTTTAGTAGCAACTATTGATAAACCTCTTGCAAGACTCAGGCAAGTCATCCTTGGCTATCAAACAATGTACTCTTACCTTCATGTAAGACCTCTCTTCTTAATGTACACTACTCCAAACAACACGCGCGCGGTATAGCTTGATCATAAATTTGAGGCTAGCTGATTAGTTTGGTGAAGAAGAGAAGGCCTAGCATGAGAGAGAAGAGCCAGTCAAGCTAGCCAAGGTGACTGCCTGAGATACCCAGCAAGGGTTTTAGATTTCAAAATCAAAACATTAATATTTGAAACCAATTGGAGGGCTCAGGCAAGTCATCCTTGGCTACCAAACTATAGACTCTTATCTTCATGTTAGAGCTCTCTTCCTCTAATATATATTGATTTCTTCATGCACCCAATGGGGATGCCATCACAATGTTTTCAAGTCTCTATTTATAGCCAATTAAAGATTAGAGATCAGATTCCGATCATTCCCATATACATAATTTAGATATATATATATATATATATCATCTGTCATTTTATTTCTTTATATTTTTCTTTTTCTTGCACTTATCAAGTGCATTATTCATCTGGAGATAATGGAATATATTCTGTCTTGAGTAGCAGTAGTGACCCCATACATGCATTCTACTTGTAATTTCTTCCCACCTACAGAATTTTTACGGTAAAGGAAAGGCCAGGAAGGTTTTCGATCGATCTGCGAATGCAAATTAATTAAGTTGCACTGCTCACCACCCACGTTTTCCTTTGTTTTCAGTTTCATATAAGTCTCCTACAGCCCTAAACCTCATTAACATGTCTTAGCTTATTTGATCAAATAAGGTAATCAATTTATAATATGTTTTTGGTCAAGAAAATCAGTATTATTAATCGCACACAACTGGTAGGGTTCATGTGATGATGTTTATCTTCATGTATGGGCTTCTCTGACCTCCTTTTCTTTTCTGGTAAATTCTATGACTTGACATCGTATGATCTGGACCTTACATAAAAAGGAAAGAAAGAAAAGATGTTATCATATGATAAAGCCTTTATTTTCCTCACACAACCATTGACCATGTCTTTTTCTCTCTCCTATCCTTTATTCAGATCTTGGGCACATGATTCTAGAGCCAACATCCATTCTTTCAGATGCCCCAAAGGTCAGCGCCTTTGCCACTAAAAAAAACGTCTTTTCTTGTTGACTCAGTCAGAAATTTAATAAAGTCCTGTTTGGTATGCGAGATTAGCTTAGGAATAGATAATTTTAGTCTCTATCCTATATTTGATGAATTGCACCGACATAAAATTCATAATCTCGTATACTAAATTAATTTTATTTTGACCGGACTACCTAAACCCATCTCACTCCATCCCCTATTACTAATAGTTTTGGGACTAATAAAAAAAAATATATATATATATATATATTTTTTAATTTTTTTTTATTAACCCTCTCTCATAATTAATGATTTCTTATCCCTTCTCTCTCTATCTCCCATAATACACTTCTCTCTCATCATCTATTTAATTAAAATTAATTACGATTAATATGTATACTTTTTTCCTTTTAATAATAAACTTTCCATTTTAAAAAAAAAATTAAAGTAAAATTTTATTTTTAAATTTGTAAACTTTCATTGTGGTTTTTAATAAAATTGAATTGGATTTATAATATTTTTTTAAAACTTAATTTACCAATATATTAATATTATTTAAATTAAATTTTATATTATTTTATTTTATTTTACAAAAATAAATTTATATTTTTTATTTAATTATTTTTATTTTAATTTAATTACAATTCATATATCTATTTAATAGACCAATTATATTTAAATTTATTAAATTTAGTTATAATTTAGTTATATAATAAACATTTAATTACATTATTTTTAATTCAATTCCCAAATTATTTCAAATATAGAATTTGACTATTTTAGTCATATCCCATGTTATACCAAACGGTGGATAGTGTTATGTTAATCCAATCAAATTTAAGTCCAACTTCAATCCATGAAATAGTCCAACCCAATCCCGCGTACCAAATGAGGTCTAAAAGTAAAAGCTAGATTTAATTGGTAAAATAAGTCATGCTAATTTGTTGAATACTTAGACAAATTTATGGTACCATAAAGATGGCAGAAAAAAAAAATTTCTTCTAGAAAATCAATGTTTCAAGGCATAAGGTTATATCACTTTTGAATTAACTATATTACTAACAAGTTAAGCATTTTAAAAGCCAAAACGTACTCAAACTTGCTTAAAATTCACGTCAGTTGCACAAAGTGATAAAGTCAAAATTTCAAGTTTAGTCAAGTTTGGAGGTGCCAAATTGTAAAACTTTTATTTTAAAGTAGTAAAGACAAAAAAAAAATTCAATTAATAATGAGGACTAAAATAAAAATTTCCAAGAGGCTGCAAGCTTCCCCTTGTTTTGCATCTCCCTCTCTTATGTTCATGATAACCTTTGAGGGTTCTCTATGTTCATGATAACCTCGTGAGTGTTCGACTCTCTCTCTTTGCTCATAAAAAAAAAAATGAGGACACATATCATTGTGTTGTGAGAGTAGTTATTCGGATACTTACTAGTAGCGTTTAATCTCAGTAAATTCGACAATCTCTTGATACATAACAATTTTCAGGTGGGAAATTCTGCACATATATTATGTTAAGCTGTAGTTTATTTAAATATTCGAAGTTCAAACAAAATGGAGCGGATCTTTAGCAAAACCAATCACATATAACGAAGGTTGAAGCCCACACATGACACAACGTATTAAATTGGGCGTCATGTAATGTATGTTACCATCAAGTTTGGTAATACGTTTACTAGGGCCCAATACTAAAGAAGAAAAATAAGACTGGAGGCCCAATTATTCAGGAGGAAGAGAAGTAAATGCACTTTATCGCCAGCTCAGCAAAAAAAGCTAGGTGTTTTTCTGCTTTAATTGGTGAGAACTCGGTTCTTCTGTATTCTCAGTCAATATTTCAGTTATTGATTTTTTTCTGCTCCTACATTTTGTCTACTTATAGTACTAAAACATATCATTCAGAGGAAGCCAAGCCAGGATTGCATTGCAGCCAATATATATGTTGGGAAGGTTGATCCAAATATGAAATATTTGTAAGTTCAACATATAATGATCTCCTTTTACCCGATATTTGTTCTTTACCAATTTGTGAAACCAATTATGCAAATTAGATGCATCTTAATTTTTTAATTTTTTTTTTTTCCATTTTCTGGGATATATTAATAATGAGCATGAATGTAACAACTGCAGAATCAGTGTAATCAACTATTGTCAAGTTATGCACCAACGGAAGAAGAAAGCAATATAGTTCACCAAGTAACAGGACCATAATCAGAAAGCAGACCGGTTGAATCCGGAACTTGTAATAACACCAGAGACTTGTCCTGATCACTCATCACTATGTTTTAGCTGGGAATCGAACTACAAATGGGACGAAACCTGAGGCTGACATCGAATTGCTAGCCAAAATAGAGGCAGTTCTATGTTACGTTATAAGGAGAAGAAGAAATATCCGAGGCATGCATATGTAGTACCTTAATTTTGCTATCATCTTCATAGCATAATATGTTTAGCTTGTTTCTTTTGGCTTTTGTTTTGAATATCAAATTCTGATTTGTGTGATGAACTGTTGACAGATACGATAATCACATCCGTTACGAGTCGAGGAAGGCCAGGGCTGATACATGAAAGCGGGTGAAAGGTTGGTTTGTGAAGGCAAGTTAAACTTTTGATGTTGAAATATAACAGATGAATCCTTCCAATAGTGTGTTGGCCTTGACCATTTTCTCTGAATGTGTCCTTGTTACATTTTGTCTAATACAATAAGGTATCATATTTAAATCTACATTTTGTATGTAGAATTGAGATTCAAGTTTCCTTGATTTGTATATATATACTGATGAGGCCTTCTCTAGTAAGTGTGGAAGTTCAGTTTTGTAAAAACCGATTTGTAACCATACAAATTATGATCCCGCAACTGAGAATTCCCATATATCTAATATATTGGGTTTAGTTTACAAAATTAAACAAGATAATTCACCTGGGCATCTTCATTTGCTGTACTATTTTTTCAGCGTGTCTATTGATTTCCAAACAAGCTACTGTACAAACCAATAAATAATTTTAGGTAACTTCTTTAGGCATACAAATGTTGAGCATTCTTTACAGGAAAGCATTTGGTTAATTAACAAGGGAACTTTCTTGGGTAAACAGATTGACAAAAAGAAGGCCATTTCTTGGGTGAATTGTTAACTTTTGTGGTGAGGTTTGAAATTGAAGCTTGAGAGTCATTGATCAGTGCAAGCAAAGAAGAGTAACATACAGTAAACAGTGGGAGAGCCTTCTGGAGTAGGCGATTTGATCTCATCAAAAGATACGCACATGCTCCAGATATTCTGAAACTACACTCATTTATGGGCAATTGCATGCAATTGCTTAAAAAACACTCTCTGAAATAGATTTGGATTGGATACAAAATTTGATATGAAAGCATCTTCATCAGATAGAACAATCTAGCACTCTACGTGTTATTATTAATATCAAAAGTCAACAGGTCAAGTAAAGTAATATTCGTTAGAAAACCTTATATCATTAGTTATGTCATTTTTCTCGACAGCATAGTTACTAATATAGCATTACAACTTGGTTTAATCTATATGTTAGAAATCAAACCCCAGCAGAAAATCACTGGTTGACTCTAAAACTGTTAAACTAAAAAGTTTAACTGGTTGAAAATGTGATTTGTGGAGTTGTCTGGTTCTGACAAGTTGGACAACTACAGACATTGAATATATGGTGTAAGAAACCAGCCTGTATCGTGTGCAGGGTAACATGGTGTATCTGGGGAAGCTGGTTGGTTTCCATTTTCCTGATAACGTATTGCATCAGTGAAGGTGACAGATTTATGATGAAACCTGGATGGTGGTGGGGTTCGACGCAGATCCATAGACAACTGCTCAACTTTCTTTGTTTATATATTTTGTTAATGGTTGTCTGTGAACTTCAATTAAATTTTTATTTGTTTAATTATATTATTATACATTTCAATAGTAAAGGCAAACATACAACCGTTTATTTAGGTATTTGCACGTGCACTTGGATGAATTGTAGAGGCTGCTAGGAAGTAGCAACACGGTTGGGTTAGACAATACTACCATAAGAAGTAGTGATCAACAAAAGTTGCTTTTAAATAATATTTTCGAAGCTTTCCTAGGTTTATTTCAATTTAATTGGTCTTAATTTCTACCTTAAATTAATGCAAATTCTTTTTTTTTTCTTTTTTTAAATATAAGTTTGGGATTTGGGAAAAAGTAATACGCTTGAATTAACAACTTCAACGTGTGAGTGTGAGAGACTTACTGATTAGCCACCTTATATCATATTCATGTATTTACAATTTGGCGACGTGACATCACATTAATGCATTTATTGATTAGTTTCCCCATCCGACCAGTACAATAGTAACCCGTGACGTCAAATTTGATGACGATGTGTGGCAAGCCGCGAAGCTATTCCTGATCACTACCAATCCAACATATCGGTAATCGAATAGTCTGTGTATCAAGTTAAATGCATGTAAATAGATACTTATTGATTCACATTTGACAAGTATCTGGTGACCTTAGAAACTCAGCAACAGCGCGATTTACACCTATATAAAAGGGGAATCAATAAAGTAAAAGATAAGAGAGTTTTTTTATAAACTTTTGAACTAAAATTAAGAGCAATTCCGAGTTAATTTGAATATTAACTTAGATATTGCATAGTTAACACCCTTTACGAGTTTATTAATTCCCTGGGAACCCTAAACTTTAATAGCGAATCCGAAAGCTTGCAAGTCAACTTCAAGACTAAAGTGATCCCGAATCAAATCAATGCAATTCTATTTCTAATCGTACTTTGTATGCAGTCAACTTGATATAGTTTGTGTAAATACATTTCTATAGAGTAGACTTGAATAGTTGGATAAAATTGGGCAAGTCGAGGCCTTGGATTTCATTAGAAAGGTTGAAAATGGTGCCACCAAACAGAGGGCACCAGTTGTCAAGCAAAACAACATTTCTAGCCTCTGCCCAATAAAAAATTGTCCCTCTGACCTCAAAATTACCTTAATTGTAAAGCTACGTTAGCATTAAAAAAAGTTAATAATTTGCCTTTTATCTTTTCAAGACTTGAGTTTTGCTATGTAACATCAACTATTACATATTCATTATATATGTATATTTACGTTCAAATTCCACCTATTTTACATTTAAATTCGCACATTTTTCACGTATCAGACGGGTCTGGCACTTAGACCATTTCAAAACCTTGACTTAATTAAGTGATTAATAATCGGAGTTAATTAACAGGGGGAGCATAATCCATGCACAGTGGGGGTAAAGTAAAGAAGCGCAATTAGAGTGAGAAATTTCAACTAGGTCCTTTAACAACGCGAAGACTTCTACGTCTTCGCCATGTGAGAGATGTCTCGGTCACTGAGCTTATTCCTATCGCAAGATTCTCTCTCGCTCCCTCTCTCTCTCTCCCTCTTATTCAAATGGAGATGCACATCGCCATTTCTAACTTCGCTTCTCTCTCCTCTCTTTTGCCAGTAAGTCATTTCAGGAATCAAGATCCTCTGTTTTTTTTCCCTTGCATATTTTGTATAATCAATTTAGATATAGTTTTGTCAGTTCAAGCTTCATTTTCTTTATTTAATGTTATCTGACTACTCCTCCCACCTGCATTTTCAGTCTCAATTCATGTTCTCATTTATTTGTCAGCTGGATTAAATTCATTTTTTTTAATAATTATTTTGGGTTTTTGTTTTTTTGGCCCAACTATATAATGGTCCATCTGTTCTCATTCTATGCATGCCCATCCTTTCTTTGATCAACTTTCTTTAACATTGACGTCTCTTTTTAATGGAGCCGAAAAATGGTAATAGTTATTGGCTACTTGAGTTTGTGTAGGATGCTATGCTTTGAAAAGGTCCCCTGCAAACAAAAACAATGGGGTGCACTTCTTCAGTGTATGCATTGGGGAGGAAGAAGAAGGCGATTATTCCAGAAGCGGTGGTGTTTGTTCCCTCTGTCAGAATTCCTTTACAATCTGATCTTCAAAAGGCACTTAAAGGTCTAGTTCCACGGGAGCTTGTCGATAGGTTGGCTTGTCTCAGGAACCAAATTGTGTTGGTGGCTGAGGATACTGGTCAGCTTTTTTTATAATCCTGTTATCTTTTTTCCTTTTGTGTTTGATTGCTGAGAAAATATAGGGAGTTTGTAGTCTCAACTTTACTTCTAAAGAGAAATTTTGGTCCTTGTAGAGGGATCTGCAATTACAGAATTGCGTCGGGCACTAGAGGATTACTTGTCTCTTTTAATTGGGCTCACGAAAAAAGGTATTGGAATTTGTCTCTCTTCGCACTCCCTTTTTAAGTGCAACTGCTGCTCTTTTTCTGTAGTATTTAATCTGCATATGTTACAGAACATGGTCTTGACGACTTGGTGGAGTACAAGTGGAAAAACCTGGAAGATGGGAAACAAGTAAGAGCCATCTTTTGCTTGTTCTTGTATTGATTTTGTTGTATTAACAGTCTAGTAATTGAGCCTACATTTGATAAGCAGGAATCCAGTGTTGCAAACCCCTGGTTCGAATTACTATCTGTTGTTCACATGATGGCTATGCTGACATTATCAGAGGCCAACTCTTTGCTGATCCCCAAAGACTACTCTGGTTCTGGTGTGAGAGTTGTAGCTTCAGGTTTATAATTTTATCACTTTGACTTTATACACTTAATTCTTTAATTATTAATGCTGCTAAGCTTCTTGCCTGATCAATGATAATTTCTAACATTTACATTCAGATTGCAAGAGAGATGCTGTCGATGCACTGCTTAAAGCATCAGGATACCTGGAAGTTTGCATCAAGAAAATACTAGTTTACATACCACCAGATATCAAGTATGTCGAGAAAATATTAGTTAAGGTTCTTTCTGAACACTCTTTGATACTAGTCTTTATAACTGATAAATCATATGTGATTTCAGGAATAGATTACCAAAGGATTTTCAGGCTGGTGTGTTGGAGGCTATTTCTATCCAAGCACTAGGCCAGGTATATATTCCGCAATGTCTCAAGAACGAGTTGCAATCTCAATTTTGTAGCCGACATAGATCATGATGTTTGTTGATGTTTAATGGATGATATATAGAGAGATCACAGAACTAGTACTTGGTAGTCTTGTCAATTTCTGGGCTTCATTGCTCTTCTATGATGTTATTTGTGTTTTTACCATCTGGTGTATTTATGAGCATTTCTAAAAGCTGATCTTGATGACAAATTTAGGGAACTGAAATTCAGCTTGGCTTAGCTGTTGAAAGTCAAAAGGCCACTTTATCAGTTAAGAGGAGATTGGCATGTGAGCTCTTGATCTATTTTAGTCAGGTATGTAAATTGTATTTTCCTTAACTCTTTTTTGACACACAAATTGATGGTTAAGATGATTCTGTTTCTCATCACGAAAGTGTTTTCTGATGTCTGATCAGGCTTATCAATGCTTATCCAGATGTGACATGAATCACTCGTATGGAAAGAAGCATCTATGGTTCATCAAGTGGAAATTTCTTGAATCAAAGGTTTTTGATACTATATTTCTCTATTGTAACAGATTCCTGTTGCTGCAATCATTTAAAATTTAGACAACACATTCTGATTACTAAACATTAACAGGCAGCAGCTTACTATTACCATGGTCTTATCCTCGACAAGGGCAGTGAACCATCATGTCATGTTAGTGCCGTGTGTTGTTTCCTTGCCGCTGAAGAACTTCTGCGTGAGAGCAAAAAGGCCTGCTTAAGCTTTTGTCTTGGCGCTCCTATTACCAGGTTGGCCTACTAGGGTTATATTTAGTGCATGGATGTGTTTGCCGTTGCTATCTCTGTCCTGGAAAACATTTCTCATCATCTTCCTCTCTCATTCCTTATATTATGATTATTATAATTTTGTTCTGTCCAGATCTCCTCCAGTCTGGGGTGCCATGAAACACTTACATCAGAAAATTCCAGAAGTCGCATCGAGGAAGTCACAGATGTATGGCTACCTCTTAGAAGAAGAGAAGTAAGTGGTCTTCTACTTATTTTTACTCCTAGATGAATTGCCCCAAAATGAGAATGCAGAGATTTTATGTAAATCTACATTGGTAAAAATGCAGGGCTCTTCAAACATTGCCAGACCTACCAGATTTCCAACTGTCACTGAGACCTGATGACTACGAATTGCCCGAGATTGATCAAGCTTGGAATAGCGAAAAATGGGAACTTGAGAGCCAAACCCTGAAAGAGCACCTCATAGATTGTGAAAATGACATTGAAACTGAATAACACAGTTGGATGTCTTTCCTTCTTTTCGTATCTCTAGTTGCATATGTACTTCGATTTTGCCTGCAAAACTTCTTTGCTTTCTTAATTTAAGCTAATTACATCACAATAGGACAGCAACGAGCTAGGATGTCAAATTTTCTGGATCTTGCTTACCATGTATTTTGTAAATGTTAAGTTGTTCAATTCATATATAAATTATAATCACTACCATCCCCATCAATAACAAGACCTGTCAGGGATTTCTGATGCAATATTTACTTTCAATTGTTCTGCAGTTATAACCTGTGCCATACAAGCTGCTATGAAAACCTTGAATGCTTACTCTAGGTACCCATCTTATCGATGTTTCTGTTTATTGGATTTTTTGCTTTTAAACTTTTAATCTTTTCTTAATGCTTATTGTTGTATATTGATAATCAAATTGCAAAATTGAAGTTCTTCATGATAAAGTTTCAAGAGCGATAGCACATAGAGCACCAGAATTGTCTTTATTGGAATAACAAATATATATATATATATATATATATATATATATTATATACTGCAATTTTCCATGCCAAACTACTTGCAATTGAAAATAACGAAATTAGAATTAAAAATTAAAAACTGATCACTGTTCTGCTAAAGAGTGACACTACCACAATTTCTAATAACAAACAAAAGAAGCACAAGGTCCTTTGATTAAGAGTAGCTAGCTAGCTAGCTCTGGTTTGAACCTCTATCTGCATTTTAACATTCCTGGTTTTATTTCCCTTCACTCTTCCTCTGGCTTTCTCATTCATTCAATAGGTCGAGACATTAATTTGCTTGAAGACATGATTGCAAGTGTCATGAAACAAACAAAAGCCAAGACAGACAACACAATTGATACCAAAACTCGGCTGCAAAATTTTGGCACATTCTCACAAACAGCCATCCAACCTGCTTTCTCCTCTCCGTACTTACTCACATAGCCAATGGCAATTGCCGCTGCACATCCGGATATCAACAGCACCATTACCACCTGTAATACAATTTTGTCTGTAAACAAACTGAAACTTGACTAACTAAGATATATTTCTCACCAAACTTCCATTGACTTGGATATTTACGAATTTCCCTGGAAAACTCCCTCAGATTTTGTCAAAGCATCTCTTACAAGGTTTCTGATAATTCAAATTTGCTAAATAGAGGTTTCCGACAACTACACTCTCTCTCTCTCTCTCTCTCTATATATATAATTTTAGATTTATAGGATAGAAAGCTATAAATATCTCTGTTTATATATATAGCAAGGAAACCATTTGGCTCACCATGTCATGCAAAAATAGGAAAAAAATATTCTTGAGATCCGACCCTGAACGGCTTAGAAGGAAAACACATAGCAGTGACAGTACAGAAAATATACATGCTACTATGTCTGCACCAACCAAAAACCTGTAAAATAAACCAAAATAATATATATATTAGAAGAAGAAGGAAGAGCTAAAACTTTGCAACAAAAGAAAAAAAAAAAAACCACAGGATTCAAATTTTGGAAGATGGTATTATATACCTCATAGCAGATATATCGCTATAATGGACGACGAAGTTGTAGCCAAACACCATGGCAGATTGAGTGCTGGTGAGCATGACAGAGATTGCAGCCAATGTGAAAGCAGTGGCTAAAACTCTGATCAAAATTTGAGCCATGAAGAAACTCCTTTCAGGGGAGCCTAAAGATGTGGCCTGAATCATCAATGAGCTGTTGTTTTCTTTGGCTCCTGCTTGTGATGATGCCATTTGAAGTCCAGATGCAAAGAAAAAAAATTAACTTTATAGAGATACCAAAAACTGGGGGCAAAACCACAACCAGCCAGGCTCGCTAATAAATAAGAGTACTGAGAGAGGTTTAAATTGCACTTGGCAAATTCCCAGTAAAAGATAAAACATCCAAATGGTAAGAGAATCTGAGATATTTGAATTGAAACCCATAAAAGGAAAATCAAGCAACATTATTACTCAGCATTTATTTTCTCCTTAGAATCTGTTTGATTGGCTGATGATGTGGTATATGTCCTATTTTTTATCAAGTGGGTGAATAGTCAATATCACATCACTTATCACATTATTTAATGATTTATATGTTGTTGACAACTCATCTGTCATATTATTTGGATAATTTTTTGGATAACATAACAATACTATTTTTTATTTTATACGTGAGTGTTAACATCAAAATTAAACACTTACTAACTACGACCAGACATCTACTTTCCTATCAAACTATGGTACTGATGTATTTATGAGTATACTATTCCGGGAAAAGCCCAAAAATCAAACTATTCATTGCAACTCTTAGATCATCTTCAATCATACTCTATTTATCTAAATTGAAGAATGAATCCTCTCCAATCATATTCTATATTGTTGTTTTAAAAAAATATCAAATGGAGATTGGTAAATGGATCTCCCAATTTGGAGATCCACTATTCCAATCTTTATTATTTTTTCAACATTATATATTCTACTATTACCCTTCCATCCATTCTTTAAATAAATTTCATTCCTTTCATATCCTTTTTAAATTTTTAACTAAACTCAATTAACTTATTATAACTTTTTATTTATAAATGTAATTAGCATAAAAATTATATCATTAGAAATATTTTATTGAGATCTTTCAAGTGAATATAATATTAATTATATTTTAATTATTTTTAAAAAATTTTATTTATCATATTTATTTATTAATCAATAACCTAATATTTATTTTATTTAAAATTAAATTATTTAAAAGCTTCAATAAATATATATATATATAAAATTACTATTTAATATGTAAAACAAAAATAATTACATTAATATCTATAAATGAAATTAAATGTAAAGTTAGGGGAGAGAAAATTAGATAGATGAAAGAATTAATTATTAAAAAATTAAATTAAAATTATTACATGTAAAATAGTTAAGTGTAAATATATTATGTGAGTAAATTATTTGAGACTCAACCAAACTATTATTATTTTAATGTTTTAAATCCGAATAAAGGATTTCAATTTTTTTTTATCTAACCAAAATACCAAACTGTTGCGCCTCTGAGGAAGATTTTATTCAAATAATAAGCCTAAAATGTTGTAAGAATTTAAATTGTTCATACATGTGATTGTTGTATAAACGTTGGTCTCGTATAGAATCCACGAAACCATTTATTAAATTTTGATCATGAGCAATTGGATTGGAATTCAAGTACAAGTCCTGATTTTAAAAATGTGTGATATGCCCCAGTTGAGGTATGTTTCAATATTTTTCCTGATATAATTTCAACAGTGGTAACAAAATTTTTTCAAAAAAATTAAAAATTAGTTAATTTGGTTTTCTTCATGAAATCATATCTAATAGAAGTATAATTATGAAAAACTCTTAAAAAATAAAATTTTAATTATTTTTTAATTGCTTGGTATCAATATGAGAATAGTTTTTTTTAGAAAAAATTAAAAAATTATTTATATCTATTAAGAAAAACTCATTTTGAGTTTTTTTTTTTTTTTTTTCCTAATAGAGACAAATTATCTCGGTATCAATATAAGAATAGTTTTTTTAGAAAAAATTAAAAAATTATTTATATCCATTAGGAAAAACTCATTTTGAGTTTTTTTTTTTTTTTTTTCTAATAGAGACAAATTATCTCAAATACTCTTACAGTCTTACTGTATTTGCCAGATCATAATGTATACCAGTTTTGTTTTTTGACAATACTCAATTTTTTTTTTTTTACAAAAGGCAATTTTTTTCAAACCTTTTTGTTGTATAATATAATATATATATATATATATATATATATATATATAATCAAACTGTCAAATAATTTTTTATCGGGTTAATTACACTAATACTCTTATATTTTAGTAATATTGCACTCACTAATAATTTTTATTTATATTGAACAAATATTTTTTAAAAAATATTAACCAAACGGTTGCCTATCATTGCATTTTACGTGAGGTAGAGGAGATCTGATAGCTGTACCTTCCTCACTCTAAAACGAAACATATACAAGTATCAGACTAATTAAAAACGCAATATACTAAGGTCCATTTTCAACCCATAGCACCAAATTTTGCACTAAAATGGTGCAAAAACAGTATCTTTTTAGAATATTTTTACACTAAATTTTTTTCATCTCCAACTCAATTTGCACCAAATTGGTGCAAATGTAACATCCCTAATTTCGAATACATATAAAAAGTATGATTGAATTCATTTTGACTATGTGAATATGGATTTTTATGATTTAAGGAGTGAAAATTGTAATTAAATGTATGTATATTTTTTAGGTTTCATAGTGGACCAATTTGAACGGTCGAAAACAATGCACGAAGAAAAGGGTAAAAATCTGGACAGTAGGCATCGCGACCAGGGATCGCGATGAGTAGCTCGCGATGAAAAGGATGATTTGGGGCAGTGAGTATCGCGACCAGTCATCGCGACCACAGATCGCGATGATCAGCTCGCGATGAAAGTGGCACATTTCGACCAGTGAGCATCGCGACCGAAGCGACGCGACCACCGCTCGCGATACCGGTCGCGATGGCTCAAAAATTTTTTTTTAAAAAATATAGCACCGCATGATGAAGCGGTGAAGCTTCATAAACAAACCTTGAAGCAAAATAACACAGAAACATCACAGAATTAAACCGAAAGAGAGAAGAGAGGAGAAGAGAGAGAAAGAAGAAAAAGAAGAAGAAGAAGAAGGAGAAAAGAAGAAGAAGAAGAAGAAGAAAAGAGAAAGAGAAGAAGGAAAGGAGAAGGAGGAAGCTTTCAGGTTTGGTGTACACGTATTTTTCGAATTTTCAGTTTTCCAAAAATTTTCGGAATTGGCAACTTTTAGAGTTTTTGAGTTATTTGAATTATATGGATTATAGATTTTCGTTTAGATTTGATATATACGTGTTTTGGAATTTTTCCGTTTTCCAGAATATTTCGGAGTGATTGAATTTGATTAAATTTGAGTTATTTGAATTATATTGATTATAGATTATAGTTCAGGTTCGATGTATACGAGTTTTTCGAATTTTTTCAGGTTTCCAGAAATTTTCGGAATTGTCGAATTTTATCGTTTTTGAATTATTTGAACTATATTGAGTAGAATGGATAGTTTGAAACCGATTTCGGATTAATGTGAATACGATTTGGTTCTAATAGTGTTATGGAAATATATTGTTGAAAGTGATTTAAATTATATTGTGATGTGAAATGTATAGGAAAATAATTTTGGGGCGATTTGATTCGAAACGGAATTATGAAATACGTTTGAGTATATTTTGGATTGATTTAATATGATTATTGATTTATAAATATATTCGTATATTTCCGTTATATTATATTTGATGAAATTTGAATTTGCAAAAATATAAATATATTGATATGTATTGAAATGGAATTCGATTATTCTGAAAGAAATGAGATGTGTTGACATTGGTTTTGAGAAAACATTTTGGCTCTGATGTGTATAAACATAGATATGGATATAGGAGGTTGACATGTCAATTGGGTTTCTGTCTGAACAGTACCGTGCCGATATATTCTGTTTGTACCACCCTTCTTAGGGTTCTGTCATGGGACATTCACAGCGGGTAAGTCCGTTAGTGTTCCATTATGATATGATGTTCGGCTGCTCACCCGTTTGCGTCCTGTGCCGAACAACCCGTAATCCAGTCCGATAACTTATGTTTTGTATGTCATGAACCAATCTGAAAACTGATGTGTTATATGAAAACGTTTGAGAAATTATGACAAATCTGTCTGTTGATTGATTTTGAATATTTGATTTGAAATGAGCCCTATATATGATTTACTTATATGTGATTTATATTTTGATTAAGAATAAATATACATATTTGACAGAGTAAATTTGTCTATACAATTTTGTGTACATCTACTAAGCAATATGCTTAGCGTGTTGAGTTTTCTCGCACGCAGGAAATAGAGGTTCCAAAGGCGATAAAGATAAAGAAGAGTAGAGACTGCAGAACCAGAGTCCGGAATTATATCTTTCCTGCATATATTTTGGTAGATCGTTTGTAATAAATCTATATATAGTTTGATACCATATGCATATACAGAAACTGTTATAAATATTTAAGGAGCTTCCGCTATGTAAATATTTTATTATATGTTTATATTATTTGAATCTTTATAAATGATATTATGATAATTGGTTGGTAAGTCGCACTATATTTGGAAGGGTGCGCAAAATTGATTTGAGAATGTGGAAGTTGATATTTATGAATTTTAATTGTAAACAGGTTTTGGAAAGTAAAAAAAAAAACAGAGGAAACTCTGGCCAGATTTTTCGACAATTTATTTGGACCACTTTCAAAAGGTTTTTGAATATAAAATAATGTTTATCTACAGTAAAAGTTAGTTTTTAGTATATAGTAGCGGAGCTAATTGCACTCACACCCCCTGAGGTTTGGCCAACTACAGGTAAAATCAACTTTATCGTTTATTAACAATGACACCCCCTTGACTTTAGTCAAAGTGAACAGTATCAGGGGTATTTTCATCTTTTTCAATTTTTAATTTTATTTTATTAAATAATAAATCAAAAAATTAAAATAAAATAATAAAATTATTTAAAAATTAATAAAAAATAAAAAATTAATTAATTTAAATCCATTTTCCAGATCGAATCTCAACCGTCCATCAAGATTAATGAAGGGTTGAGATTCAAGCTGAAAATGGATCAAAAAAAAAAAAAAAAATTTTTTTTGGGATCTTCGAAGAACCCAATCTGGGTTCTTCGAAGAACCCATCGAAGAACCCAGAGAGGGTTCTTCGATCTCTGGGTTCAGATCGAAGAACCCTTCTGGGTTCTTCGATCGAACCCAGATGGGTTCGATCGAAGAACCCAACTGGGTTCTTCGAAGAACCCAGAAAACTGGGTTCTTCGAACGAAGAACCATGGTTCGATGGTTCTTCGTTCGAAGAACCCAGAGGGTTCTTCGATCGAACCCATCTGGGTTCTTCGAAGAACCCAGTGTCTGGGTTTTTCGAAGAACCCAGAAAACTGGGTTCTTCGATCGAACCCAGTTGGGTTCGATCGAAGAACCCTCTGGGTTCAGATCGAAGAACCCTTGTGGGTTCTTCGATCGAACCCAACTGGGTTCGATCGAAGAACCCAACTGGGTTCTTCGAAGAACCCAGAAAACTGGGTTCTTCGATCGAACCCAGATGGGTTCGATCGAAGAACCCAGAAGGGTTCTTCGATCTGAACCCAGAGATCGAAGAACCCTCTCTGGGTTCTTCGAAGAACCCAGATTGGGTTCTTCGAAGATCCCAAAAAATTTTTTTTTTTTTTTGATCCATTTTCAGATTGAATCTCAACCCTTCATTAATCTTGATGGACGGTTGAGATTCGATCTGGAAAATGGATTTAAATTAATTAATTTTTTTATTTTTTATTAATTTTTAAATAATTTTATTATTTTATTTTAATTTTTTATTTATTATTTAATAAAATAAAATTA
Source organism: Xanthoceras sorbifolium (assembly GCA_003430845.1). NCBI lineage: Eukaryota > Viridiplantae > Streptophyta > Magnoliopsida > Sapindales > Sapindaceae > Xanthoceras > Xanthoceras sorbifolium. The sequence continues at coordinate 16,357,650 of CM010608.1, read as the reverse complement.
AAAATTGAAAAAGACGAAAATACCCCTGATACTGTTCACTTTGACTAAAGTCAAGGGGGTGTCATTGTTAATAAACGATAAAGTTGATTTTACCTGTAGTTGGCCAAACCTCAAGGGGTGTGAGTGCAATTAGCTCTATAGTAGCGCTCCTTGATTCGGTCCAAGCGGATTTGGGTCAGGAGGTGTTACAGTTTTTGGTATCAGAGCAATGGTTTAGGCGTTCCTAGACCATAGCAAAATATTTTGTATATTCAAAAACGATAAAATTCGACAATTCCGAAAATTTCTGGAAACCTGGAAAAATTTGAAAACTCGTATACATCGAACCTGAACTATAATCTATAATCAATATAATTCAAATAACTCAAATTTAATCAAATTCAATCAATCCGAAATATTCTGGAAAACGGAAAAATTCCAAAACACGTATATATCAAATCTAAACGAAAATCTATAATCCATATAATTCAAATAACTCAAAAACTCTAAAAGTTGCCAATTCCGAAAATTTTTGGAAAACTGAAAATTCGAAAAATATGTGTACACCAAACCTGAAAGCTTCCTCCTTCTCCTTTCCTTCTTCTCTTTCTCTTTTCTTCTTCTTCTTCTTTTCTCCTTCTTCTTCTTCTTCTTCTTTTTCTTCTTTCTCTCTCATCTCCTCTCTTCTCTCTTTCGGTTTAATTCTGTGATGTTTCTGTGTTATTTTGCTTCAAGGTTTGTTTATGAAGCTTCACCGCTTCATCATGCGGTGCTATATTTTTTTTTAAAATTTTTGAGCCATCGCGACCGGTATCGCGAGCGGTGGTCGCGTCGCTTCGGTCGCGATGCTCACTGGTCGAAATGTGCCACTTTCATCGCGAGCTGATCATCGCGATCTGTGGTCGCGATACTCACTGCCCCAAATCATCCTTTTCATCGCGATCCCTGGTCGCGATGAGTGGTCGCGATGCCTACTGTCCAGATTTTTACCCTTTTCTTCGTGCATTGTTTTCGACCGTTCAAATTGGTCCACTATGAAACCTAAAAAATATACATACATTTAATTACAATTTTCACCCCTCAAATCATAAAAATCCATATTCACATAGTCAAAATGAATTCAATCATACTTTTCATATGTATTCGAAATTAGGGATGTTACAATTCTTCCCCTCTGAAAAAAAATTTCGTCCTCGAAATTTACCTTATTCGAATAGTTGTGGATATTACTGTCTCATGATCTCTTCACTTTCCCATGTAGCTTCTTCTACATTATAGTTTCTTAAGAGAATCTTGACTAATGGTACTGTCTTATTCCGGAGTTCCTTAAGCTCTCTATCTAGAATCTCCACAGGTTCTTCTTCATATGTCAAGTCAGGTTGGATCTCAATAGATTCAGTCTGAACTCTATGAGATGGATCAGATCTGTATCTCCTCAGTATAGATACATGAAATACATTATGTATCTTTTCTAATTCCAAGGGTAAAGCTAGTCTATAGGCTACCGGTCCCACATGTTCAAGAATTTCGTATGGACCAATAAACCTAGGACTTAACTTTCCTTTCTGTCCGAATCTCATTACTTTCTTCCATAGAGATACTTTTAGAAATACTTTATCACCGACTTCATATGCAATGTGTCTTCTTTTCAAATCTGCATATGACTTCTGACGATCGGAAGCGACTTTCAGTCTTTCCTTTATGATCTTCACCTTTTCTTCAGTCTGTCTGATTAAATCAGATCCAACCAACCTGTCTTCTCCCAATTCTGTCCAGCACAAAGGTGTTATGTATTTCCTTCCATATAATGCTTCATACGGTGTCATATCTATGCTCGTCTGATAACTATTGTTATAAGCAAATTCTACCAATGGAAGATGATCATCCCAACTTCCCTCAAAATCAATAATACAACTCTGGAGCATATCTTCTAGCACCTGAATTACTCGTTCCGACTGTCCATCTGTCTGTGGATGGAAAGCTGTACTGAAGCTTTATCGAGTACCCTAGAGCTTCCTGAAATTTCTTCCAGAATCTGGACGTAAACTTCGGATCTCTGTCTGAAATAATAGCAACTGGCACTCCATGTAATCGAACTATTTCTTTAATATATAGCTCTGCTAATCTGTCCAATGAATAATCTATTCTGACAAGTAGGAAATATGCTGACTTGGTCAGTCTATCCACTATTACCCAAATCGCATCATGATGACTCCGTGTAAGGGGTAATCCTGTGACAAAATTCATGGTAATGCGATCCCATTTCCATTCAGGTATGGGTATTGACTGTAACAAACCTGATGGAACTTGGTGTTCTACTTTTACCTGTTGGCATGTCATACATCTATTTACAAAGTCCACCACATCCCTCTTCATACCTAACCACCAATATTGAGTTCTCAGATCTCTATACATTTTCGTGCTACCAGGGTGCATCGCATATGCACTACTGTGTGCCTCTGTCAGAATTGCCCTTCTCAACTCCTCATCGTCTGGAATGCAGATTCTGTTTTTGAAGCACAAAGTACCATCATCCCTGATCGCAAACTCAATATCTTTTCCCTCTTGGACTCGTCCACTAATAATCACAAGTTTCTCATCCTGTTGCTGCTTTTCCTGTATCTGCTGGATTCAGATTGGGCTTGAGTGTCAGTTCAGCTAAAATAGCATCATCTGAAGTTAATTTCAAATGAGCAGTCATAGCTTTCAATGCAACTATAGCCTTCCTGCTCAAAGCATCAGCAACAACATTCGCCTTTCCTAGGATGGTAATCAATAACACAATCATAATCTTTAATTAATTCCATCCATCTTCTCTGCCTTAAGTTGAGTTCCTTCTGGGTAGGCAAATACTTAAGACTTTTATGATCCGTATAAATATAGCATTTCTCTCCATAAAGATAATGCCTCCATATTCTCAAGGCAAATACTATGGCTGCAAGTTCCAGATCATGTGTTGGATAATTCTGTTCATGAGTCTTCAACTGTCTGGAAGTATAAGCAACCACTTTTCATTCCTGCATTAACACACAACCTAAGCCATTGTGTGAAGCATCACTATAAATCACATAGTCTTTACCGGATACTGGCTGTACTAAAATTGGTGCTTCCACCAACATCGCTTTCAATTTCTCAAAAGCTATCTGGCATTTCTCATTCCACTCAAATTTGACATTCTTGTGTAGTAATTTAGTCAAAGGAGTGGCAATGGATGAAAATCCTTTTACAAATCGTCTATAATATCCGGCTAAGCCTAGAAAACTTCTGATCTCAGTAACATTCTTAGGAGGTTTCCATTCCATCACTGCTTCAATCTTTTTGGGATCGGCTGTAATACCCTTAACTGATACTACATGTCCCAGAAAAGCAATTTCGTTCAGCCAGAATTCACATTTACTAAACTTGGCATACAACTTCTTTTCCCTCAGAGTCTGTAACACTATTCACAGATGTCGATCATGTTCTTCCGGACTCTGAGAATATATCAGAATATCATCTATGAATACCACCACAAATTGATCCATATACGGACGAAAAGTACGATTCATCAAATCCATAAAGGCTGCTGGTGCATTAGTCAACCCAAATGGCATTATGACGAATTCATAATGTCCATATCGTGTTCGGAAAGCTGTTTTCTGAACATCAGAATCTTTCACCCTTAACTGATGATATCCCGATCTGAGATCAATTTTCGAGAAGACACTGGCTCCTCTCAACTGATCAAACAAATCATCAATTTTAGGCAACGGGTATTTATTCTTAATGGTAAGCTTATTCAGTTGCCTGTAATCAATACACAATCTCATCGACCCACCTTTCTTCTTCACAAACAATACTGGTGCTCCCCATGGGGATACACTAGGTCGAATGAATCCCTTCTCTAATAATTCATGTAGTTGTATTTTCAATTCTTTCAATTCTGCAGGTGCCATCCTGTACGGAGGAATCGATACTGGAATGGTACCTGGTATCACATCAATCACAAATTCCACCTCTCTCTCCGGTGGTAATTGAGGGAGTTCTTCTGGAAACATATCCTGAAAATCACATACAGTGGGTATATTCTGCAAACTAGATTCAACCCTCTGTAAATCAACCACATGTGCTAGATATGCTTTACAACCTTTTCTTATCACTGTCTGAGCAGTAGTGGCTGAAATAACATTAGAGAGATAATCCCTCATATCACCCACCATTATCACCTCTGTACCATCTGCTAATCTAAGCATTACTCTCTTCCAACTACAATCAATTATAACCTGATTTCTGGTTAACCAATTCATGCCCAAGATCACATCAAACTCATGAAATGGTAATTCCCTCAAATCACCCAGACATTCATGCCCCTGAATTCCGATCGGACAATTTCTAAATACCCGATTTACAATCACACTGTGCCCTAAAGGATTACTCACCACTATATCATAATCAATAGATTCAGTTTTCACATTTCTATTTCTCAACATGGCATCACAGATGTATGAATGTGTAGATCCTGGATCTATCAATGTAATTGTCGTAATATCAACAATAGAAATCATACCAATAATCACATCTAGAGCATCTCTAGAACCCATAAAATCCTTAGCAGACTTGGGCTTCTCTTCGCTGATCAAATAAACCATAAACCCGAAACAATATATATGTACTTATCCTCTATCGTAAATGTATTCAGTTCTCCATATTCTACACATAATCTTAACGATTCATTCTCCAACGATAATCAATTATAATCCAATATCTCGCTAACCCAAATTTATACCTCAATTCATATCAAATCCTCAGAATTATAATTTCCATCAAATCATCTAAAAATTCATATTCCTAAATCTCAATTCGCAATATATACTCTATTCACAATCATACTGTAACTGAAATATAAATATGACACAGATATTAATATGTATGTCTCAATGCAGTAATCTTTGTATCAAAAATAAACATCATACCAGTTATCACATTCGATGACCTAGCAGGAGCTGATCTCTCTGCCTGCAAAACATGATTATTCTTTCTCTTCGGACAATCTTTATATATATGATCTTGCGATCCACATTGAAAACAAGCTCCAGTTACTCTCCAACATTCCCCCGGATGTTTCCTTTTACAATATTCACATGGTGCTGCATCATGTTTCCCTGAAGACAGTTTGAAACCGATTTCGGATTGATGTGAATACGATTTGGTTCTAATAGTGTTATGGAAATATATTGTTGAAAGTGATTTAAATTATATTGTGATATGAAATGTATAGGAAAATAATTTTGGGGCGATTTGATTCGAAACGGAATTATGAAATACGTTTGAGTATATTTTGGATTGATTTAATATGATTATTGATTTATAAATATATTCGTATATTTCCGTTATATTATATTTGATGAAATTTGAATTTGCAAAAATATAAATATATTGATATGTATTGAAATGGAATTCGATTATTCTGAAAGAAATGAGATGTGTTGACATTGGTTTTGAGAAAACATTTTGGCTCTGATGTGTATAAATATAGATATGGATATAGGAGGTTGACATGTCAATTGGGTTTCTGTCTGAACAGTACTGTGCCGATATATTCTGTTTGTACCACCCTTCTTAGGGTTCTGTCATGGGACATTCACAGCGGGTAAGTCCGTTAGTGTTCCATTATGATATGATGTTCGGCTGCTCGCCCGTTTGCGTCCTGTGCTGAACAACCCGTAATCCAGTCCGATAATTTATATTTTGTATGTCATGAGCCAATCTGAAAACTGATGTGTTATATGAAAACGTTTGAGAAATTATGACAAATCTGTCTGTTGATTGATTTTGAATATTTGATTTGAAATGAGCCCCATATATGATTTACTTATATGTGATTTATATTTTGATTAAGAATAAATATACATATTTGACAGAGTAAATTTGTCTATACAATTTTGTGTACATCCACTAAGCAATATGCTTAGCAGTGTTGAGTTTTCTCGCACGCAGGAAATAGAGGTTCCAAAGGTGATAAAGATAAAGAAGAGTAGAGACTGCAGAACCAGAGTCCAGGAATTATATCTTTCCTGCATATATTTTGGTAGATCGTTTGTAATAAATCTATATATAGTTTGATACCATATGCATATACAGAAACTGTTGTAAATATTTAAGGAGCTTCCGCTATGTAAATATTTTATTATATGTTTATATTATTTGAATCTTTATAAATGATATTATGATAATTGGTTGATAAGTCGCACTATATTTGGAAGGGTGCGCAAAATTGATTTGAGAATTTGGAAGTTGATATTTATGAATTTTAATTGTAAACAGGTTTTGGAAAGTCAAAAAAAAAAAACAGAGGAAACTCTGGCCAGATTTTTCGACAATTTATTTGGACCACTTTCAAAAGGTTTTTGAATATAAAATAATGTTTATCTACAGTAAAAGTTAGTTTTTAGTATATAGTAGCGCTCCTTGATTCGGTCCGAGCGGATTTGGGTCAGGGGGTGTTACAGCAAATACTATTTTTAAATAATATTCTATACATAATTCTTTAAATAATATTTATTTATTTATTTAGTATTACAATATTATTGTTAAATAATTACACATATTATATGAAAAAAAATTTGAATACTCAAATTAATTTTTTGTCATTTTTAATATAATATTATTTTAATTGTTTTAAATATTTAATTAATAAATTAATTAAATAACTTAATAATATATATCAATATTGTACTCATTTTGAAGTTCTCGATAAATTAATCCCAATGGTATATTTTTTGTATAAAGTTAATTTATATATTTATTAAAATATATAAATTAATTAAATTGATTAAAGGATATAGAAAGAATAAAATTTGTTGGAATTATAATACAAAGGGCAAATTGGAATTTGAAAATATTAAATAGTGTTTGGTGCAAGTGAGCAGTGTTGCACCAAATATGGTGTAACACTGTTCACTTGCACCAAAAAAACGCATTGGAGGCTGTGTATTGGTGCTAGGTTGGAAGGAAAATTGACACAAAATGGTGCATTGATACTCGGTTGGAGAAGCTCTAAGGCCATCTCCAACCTACAGCACCAAATTTTGCACTAAAATGGTGCAAAAATAGCATCTTTTTAGAATATTCTTATACTAAATTTTTTTCATTTCCAACCCAATTTGTACCAAATTGGTGCAAATACTATTTTTAAATAATATTCTATACATAATTATTTAAATAATATTTATTTATTTAGTATTATAATATTATTGTTAAATAATTACACATATTATATATTAAAAAAATTAAATATTTAAATTAATTTTTTGTTATTTTTAATATAATATTATTTTAATTGCTTTAAATATTTAATTAATAAATTAATTAAATAACTTAATAATATATATCAATATTGTACTCATTTTGAAGTTCTCGATAAATTAATCCCAACGGTATATTTTTTATATAAAGTTAATTTATATATTTATTTATTTATTAAAATATATAAATTAATTAAATTGATTAAAGGATATAGAAGGAATAAAATTTGTTAGAATTATAATACAAAGGGCAAATTGGAATTTGAAAATATTAAATAGTGTTTGGTGCAAGTGAGCAATATGGTGCAACACTGTTCACTTGCACCAAAAAAACGCATTGGAGGCTGTGTATTGGTGCTAGGTTGGAAGGAAAATTGACACAAAATGGTGCATTGATACTCGGTTGGAGAAGCTCTAAGGCCATCTCCAACCCACAGCAGCAAATTTTGCACTAAAATGGTGCAAAAATAGTATCTTTTTAGAATATTCTTACACTAAATTTTTTTCATTTCCAACCCAATTTGTACCAAATTGGTGCAAATACTATTTTTAAATAATATTCTATACATAATTCTTTAAATAATATTTATTTATTTAGTATTATAATATTATTGTTAAATAATTATACATATTATATATTAAAAAAATTGAATATTTAAATTAATTTTTTGTTATTTTTAATATAATATTATTTTAATTGCTTTAAATATTTAATTAATAAATTAATTAAATAACTTAATAATATATATTAATATTGTACTCATTTTAAAGCTCTCGACAAATTAATTTTAACGGTATATTTTTTATATAAAATTAATTTATATATTTATGAAAATATATAAATTAATTAAATTAGTTAAAGGATATAAAAAGAATAAAATTTGTTGTAATTATAATACAAAAGGTAAAATTGAAATTTGAAAATGTTAAATAGTATTTGGTGCAAGTGAAATATGGTCTAATACTGTTCATTTGCAACAAAAAAAGGCATCAGGAGGTTGTGTATTGGTGCTGAGTTGGAAGGAAAATTGACATTTTGCACCATTTTGATACTCGGTTGGAGAAGCTAAATGCATGTCTTTTGTTCCTCTTTTTCACACTGTAAAACACAACTTTTTTTCATCAGATCTTTTCTTCAATCAAATCCCAATAACAACCAAATTTTCTTCTTCAATCAAAATTCAAGAACAACCACAAATCAATTCAAATAAAAAAAACACAAAAAAATAATTGTTCAAAGAAACAAAAAACCTCAATTGAAGGAGCTTTGGAATATAGATGAAGGAGCTTGCTCCTTCGACGAGAGCAATCGCTGTCTTCGAGCGATCTGCTCTCGTCGAAGCTCCTTCGTCAAAGTTTTCCACACAAAAAAAAACTTTATTGAAGGAGCTTGGAGCCCGAACTGCTCCTTCGTCGAAAAAGAAATAGTGCCAAAAGAGAAGAAGAATGGGGGTGCTAGAATGGTTAAGTGAGATTGAGTAAATGTGATATGATCGCATTAAATGCCATCATGTACTTGATCACTATTTTTTATTAATTTTTTGCCTAAAGAAATGTGAACTTGTGCTTATTATTATTTTTTTAAATATAATCAAATGAAAAACAAAAAGTCAAAAGATAAATATTGTCTTACAACAGTATCTTCACGTTAAATTTGTACTGTTAATTAATTGTTTAGGTCAATAATTTTCGAAGAATATTAACATAATAAAATCAAAAGTTATTGATCCGTAAAATATTGTCAAAATACACGAATATTAGTACAATTAACATTTTTTTAACAAGTAATTAAAAGTTGACGTAATTTAATAGTAAATTTCCTTAAAATAAATTAAAAGACATTAAACTTTATATCACCCCCACAAAGATCATATTCATAAAATCTCTAATTGAAAAGTCATCCCAACCATATCTTAAAATATATTATTTATTATAAAATAGTTATAACTTAATAGAACCTATAGTTATAAAAATATTATTTTAATTTAATTATTCTTAATTTAAGTGGTGTTGAGGTAAAATATACATTATATTAATAATTAATAAATAGAGCATGTTATTTAATATATATAAATTGATAAAAGAGATAAATATGCTTAAGAATGTATAAATATTTTGGCTTCAACAAAAAAATGTCCATGCCGACGAGTTCAAAGATGTTGTAACAACTCTAAAGAATAAATCATTATCTTAAACAACTTTATAATAATATTTTATTCTATCTTAAATCTTTAACATAACATAAAATAAATTTTTTATAATATACAGATGATTATTACTATATGAAGGTAAGTTCCTTAAGACGGAATAAAAAAAAAATATAACTTATTACAATGTGGAGATTATTCTTATTTATAACTGGCCTAAATTGAGACCATAATTTTTTATGAATGCATAGAGATTATTCATGTACAGAGTATCACTATAAAAAGGTCTTATTGTATAAGGTTGTCAGTAATACTCTATATAGGAATAACCTCCATGCAGTCATAAAAAATTATGGTCCCACTTTGAACCAGTTATAAATAAGAATAAACTGCACATTATAATAAACTATAATTTTTTTAGATCCCGTCTAAAGGAACTTGCCTCTACATAGTAATAATTATATGTATATTATAAAAAATATATGCTCCATTAGGTTAAAGGTTTAAGATGAAATAAAATAGTTTTCTAAGTTGTTTGGGACAATGATTTACTCTTTATAATTGTTACCACATCTTTGAACTCGCAGGGACGTAATAGCACTTGCACTAAGGATAACTAAGTCTAGCTACACCTATGTTAAGTTATAACCTCCTTATAGGAATAAAAATTAGTTTGATCCCAACATTATGACTATAGAGATGTTTTGTTGTATAATGATTTTGCTTATTTAATTCAAAGACCTAAATTCATGATTTTTTTTTATGCAAATTAAAGATCCAAAACACAAGATAGAACGCATATTCACTCATACCTTAAATGGTAAGTAATCATCTTTTCCACCTAAGTGTTGAGAATTTAGGTCCTACAGTATGCATTTACAATATGTATGGTTAGTTTTTTCTAACACTTAAGTTATTAGTGGAGTTAATATACACATGATGTAAAGTCATTTGTTAATGATAAAGGAATAACATTTTGATAATAAATTAATTCACAATAATATTTTGATTGGACAATCATATTATATAATGTGCTACGTGACTACATTTATCTTATTAAATAATGTTGTTTATTGTTAGGGTGAGCATGGCCTTCTCCATCCTTTTATCCTACTCATGCTCTAATGACAACCAATTTACAATATATACAAATTCGCTTATTTTGATTCATGATTGTTAAGCATGACATTTTAACAGCACATGATGCAACACATGATGCTGATTCCATGCAAGAGAGTGTGACTATTAAAGAAGAATCAACATCATCTTCAGCTGCACTTAAGCATACAAGTGAGGACTTTTCACAAATACTTGTATGCTATCATCAAACACCTTTGCCTTCACCTCTCAGGTTCGAAGCTTCCAGAAGTCAGGGAAGTTAGCTGGTAGCTTGGAGTCCATGTCAGCAAAGTTAGTTAGGAGTCAATAAATGGTTGATTGCCATGTGGCAAAGGTAGTTATTTATGTCCCAGATTTTTGTTAGTATTCGATTAGAGTTGCAGCTATATATAAAGCACTTGTTGTGTATGTAAACGATCTTTTTCCTGAAAAAAATAAAAAGTCAGTTTGCATCTTCTTCTCTGTTCTTAGAATTCTAGGTTTATACATTTTATATGGTATCAGAGCTAAAATACATTTTATATGACATTTCAACAGCACATGATGCAACACATGATGCTGATTCCATGCAAGAGAGTGTGACTATTAAAGAAGAATCAACATCATCTTCAGCTGCACTTAAGCATACAAGTGAGGACTTTTCACAAACACTTGTATGCTATCATCAAACACCTTTGCCTTCACCTCTCAGGTTCGAAGCTTCTAGAAGTCAGGAAGGTTAGCTGGCAGCTTGGAGTCCATGTCAGCAAAGTTAGTTAAGAGTCAACAAATGGTTGATTGCCATGTGGCAAAAGTAGTTATACATTTTAAAGAGGCCATTACAAATGCTAATTGGTTTGCTGCAATGAAACTTGAGTTTGATGCATTGATTTCTAACAAAACTTGGTCTCTTGTGCCTTATGAGCCTTCCATGAACATTGTTGGCAACAAGTGGGTATTTCGAAGGAAATTTAATCAAGATGGGAAGTCTCCAAAAGTACAAGGCTCTCTTAATCGCAAAGGGTTTTCATCAGACTCCTGGAATTGATTTCTTTGAGATATTCAGTTCGGTAGTAAAGGCTTCTACCATTCGTGTGATTTTGGCTTTAGCAGTCAACATGGGCTGGGATATTCAACAATTGGACGAGAACAACACCTTTCTTAATGGGAATTTGCAGGAGGTTGTTTATATGCAATAACCCGAGGGGTTCATTGAGGCTGCTCATCCTGATGCTGTGTGTCGTCTCCACAAGTCCTTGTATGGCCTCAAACAAGCCCCACGAGCATGGTTTGACAAACTCAAATCAGCCTTGGTTCAATGTGGTTTCACTCCATCAAAATCTAATTACATCAAGCGCATGTCCAAGGCTGTGACTTTCATCCTTGTTTACGTGGATGAAATTCTAGTCACCGGTGATGATTCTTCTTCTATTGCTCAGCTCATTAAGCTCTTACACACTCATTTTGCTCTCAAGAGTCTTGGTTCCATTCAGTATTTTCTTGGCTTTGAAGTTCTCCACACAGCTTCTTGCTTGCATTTGTCTCAACATAAGTATGCAATAGACTTGCTTACTAGAACCAAAATGCTGGATTCTCGTCCATGTGTGACACCTGCGGCTGTCAGCATCAAATTATCTGCACATGAGGGTGATGTCTTTCATGATCCTTCCTTGTATCGAAGCACGATTGATACTCTACAATATCTTACCTTATCTAGGCCTGATCTTGCATACATCGTCAATAAACTCAGTCAATTCTTGAGTGCTCCGATGAACATCCATTGGCAAGCTTGCAAGAGGGTGCTCCGGTATATTCGATGTACCTCTGATTTTGGTCTTATTTTTCAGAAATCTTCTAATTTTTCTCTTGAATGTTTTGTGGATGCTGATTGGGCTAGCTCCATTGAGGATTGAAGAAGTACAAGTGGCTATTGTGCCTTTCTTGGTGGCAGCCTTATTACTTGGAGTTCCAAGAAGCAACATGTTGTTGCTCGGTCTAGTACAGGAGGCTGAATATTGATCCCTTGCACATGGCACAGCTGAAGTTGTTCGGCTGAGCTCTTTTCTTCGTGAGCTTGGGTTTCCTCTCTCCAAATGTCCTATACTTTTGTGTGATAATCAAGGGGCAAATCAGCTTGCTCAAAATCCTGTGTTCCACTGCGCGAACTGAAACACGTCGAAATTGATGTTCATTTTGTTAAGGAGAAGATTGCTTCTCATCTAGTTGAAGTCAGATACATCCCCTCTGCAGATCAAGTTGCTGATCTCTTTACTAAGCCTTTATCAATTCTTCAATTTGATAAACTTCGGGTCAAGCTCGCTGTTCCACAGTCTCGATTGAGGGGGGCTGTTAAGCATGACATTTCAATAGCACATGATGCTGATTCCATGCAAGAGAGTATGACTCTTAAAGAAGAATCAGCATCATCTTTAGCTGCACTTAAGCATACAAGTGAGGACTTTTCACAAACACTTGTATGCTATCATCAAACACCTTTGCCTTCACCTCTCAGTTTGAAGCTTCCAGAAGTCAGGGAGGTTAGCTGGCAGCTTGGAGTCCATGTCAGCAAAGTTAGTTAGGAGTCAACAAATGGTTGATTGCCATGTGGCAAAGGTAGTTATTTATGTCCCAGATTTCTGTTAGTATTCGATTAGAGTTGCAGTTATATATACAGCCCTTGCTGTGCATGTAAACGATCTTTTTTCCTAAAAAAAATAAAAAGTCAGTTTGCATCTTCTTCTCTGTTCTTAGAATTCTAGGTTTATACATTTTATAATGATCAAGTCTATCTTCCATCCATGATCCATAGAAGAAAAACAATTGGAGCATTGATGATCAAGTCTATCATTTATTTTTAATGTCTGGAGTTTGCAGGTGGTAAAAATCTGCTCACATATCCATATAATTTGGCGGATTTGCAGGAGAGTGTGGACTATGGGTCGGAATCGGTTGGATTGTTTTGATTTTACCCAAACCAAACCCTTATTTAATCGATAAATAATTTACAATCCAAATCAAACCAATAAAAATCGGATTAGTTTAGTTTGGTTTGACAAATTATAATTAACTTTAAAATAGCCTAATTTCGGCCTATCTTTTCCTTAACTTTGAATTTTCAAGTTGTTTCAAAACCAAATATTTTTATAGACTAAAATCAATATAATATAATTACATTTTAAGAAAGTAATTGTTTGAGTTGGGTTATTCAGTTTTATAAAATACAAATCACAAATCAACCTAAGCCAATCGGGTTGCTTACAAGCAATCCAAGTTTATTTATTTAACAAAAGCAAATCGACCTGCTTAAATTGGTTTGATTTAAACGAGTTAATCGATTTAACAGTTTAAGCATTCTCCTAGGAATGACAATGAGTAGAGTATGGGCAGGTATTACTATACTCATACCCATACCCGTATCTTATTTAATATCTATACTTGCCAATATAACCATAAAATTATGCATGTATGATGCAAGTATTTATTCGTGGATATTAACAATATCTATACCCACTAGATATCTGTGAAATTATAAAATAAAAAAATTAAAAAAAATTAATAAGCAATTTAAACCCTTTTCCTTATATGATAAAACAATTTTTTGGAAATTTTGATTAAAATTTAAAGAATATTTCAAGTTTCAACACATTAACAAAATAAAATCCAAATCCAAAGTTTAACCGTAAAAATAAAAATAAATCCAAATAAATCTTGAGGTTCACCATAATATAAATTAAAATCCAAATATGCAGATAAACCTTAAGGAAAGATAGACTACTGAAATAATGATTTTAGGTTAGGTTTTTATATCAACTCAAAAATATATTGTCATATTTTATGTTAATGCATATGCAGGTAGGGTATAGTTATATCCATACCATACACACCATCAGCGGGTATGAGTTTTAACATCCAATTCGTCCGCATGCCTAAATAATAATGTTTATAATACCCGTCTATTACGGTGGATACTCATAGATATTCGTATTCGTGGGTAGAATTGTCATCTCTATACCTATCTTTAGTGTCAATGTTAAAATGAAATGCGAGTGCGAGTCTGACAAAACACGTACAAACCAGACCTTTGTCATCCATACTTTTGTATGTTTGGATACTTAGGGGGTGTACTCAATTTAAATTTCAAATAACTTTTAATGACTTTCTTTAAGTGAATGACTTTTGTAGAGTTTATAGATTTCTAATGACTTTTATAGACTTTGTAAGATTTACGAATGATTCTCATAGATTCTTATAGACTTTCATTTAAATGACTTTCATAAACTTTTATAGACTTTATTAAAAATACGTTAATAGACTTTAATAAACTTTTGTAAACTTTCATTAACTTTTAAAATTACAAATAAACTAGTAGTTAACTTTATCAGCCCATTCAATTTTTATTTAGCAATAATCATTGATGGGTATTGTAAGGAACCACACAAGTATGAGTATGACATAGAAAAAAAAAATTGAGTCAAATAGATAACTAAAATACCAAGTTTTTTTAAACATTTATTACTCATCATATACTTGATGTCTTTGATGAAAAAAAATCACTAATCTCCATTATTATTAATATGCCTAATATCACTCCACATATCAGTAGCTATAACAGCTTTCCATTTATTAGCATTCTCTCTTTGTTGTTCTTGAGTCTCAAAATATGTCCAAAATCATCCCATTTATTAACTAGTAATGGTGAAGATGACGAAACTTCATTATCTGGTTCAATTGAAAATTCATCAGAATGACACTCTTTGCGAAGAAAGTTCTGTAGTACTGCACAAGCCAACACTAGTTCTGCTTGTGTAATGAAGAAGCTGTTTTGAATTGCGAACCACGATTTAAATATATTAAATATCCTCTCAATTACGTTCCTCAAGGAAGCATGACGAAGATTGAATAACTTATTTGCATTTTCAAGGTCATGACCTTGACCAACAAAATCTTGAAAATGATAGCAAATACCTAGAAAAGGAGGTAAGAACTGGTGTCAATTTGCAAATCCACAATCTACCATGAAATATTTACCTGAATATACAATATTTTTATAATTAAAAAATTGTACAATCTTTATAATCAGGAAAAAAAATTTAAATAATAAAAATAAATAAGTACAATAAGATTGTTTAAAAATTAACACTTTGTGGCACTAATTTTTTTTTTTAAAAAAAAAAACCATACCTTGTGGCATTTAAGTCTATTCCTCCTTGATAAAGCATCAGTTAACACTTTTGAATTATGTACAGAACCCTTCCACCCACTAAGCACGTATATGAATTCCAATCAAAGTTATAAACTGCCAAAACATTTTGTGAAATTGTTCCGTGTCGATTACGATAGCTGCTTATATCACGTCCAGTTACCATTGTTGGAATATGGTTGCCATCAATAGTTCCAATATAATCATGAAATAATAAATAATGACAACAACAACAACAACAATAATAATTTTTATACTTACTTTAAAGTAAGGGTAAAATATTGTACTTTTTCTTATTTTTTTTCTTGTACTGTCGCTCCAGGTTTGACCATTATATCTACTGCAATTGTATTTAGTACTTTTAAAATCTTGTTGAAACTTTGCTAGCAATGAAATGTGGTCAACCAATTGTTTTACGAATTAAGCAACATCGAGAATTTTGATCGACAATGAGTAAAAATGTTGCAAGCATTTCTTCAACACAAATATACCTTGTATCCTATAAGAGTGTTTTGTCTCTAATGATATTGCATAGTTTTAGAAGCACATCAGAATACATTCTATAAATTTGTCGAAAGTATGCAGGATTTTCCTTTAATATTTTATATATATAATCGTATCCACCTGTAGTTTTTGGTCGCTTAGTTAGAATACGTTAGACACGTTCGCGACACATGATACCTTTTAGCTCATTTAACACATAAAAAATTGCTTGAATTGCCATTAATAAGTACCTAAAAGCTTCATTCAATTCTTCTTCCTTATCTTTTTCTTCTTCTTTCTCTACTTCAGCATCTCTATGTATGATGGAATACGATATTATATAAATGGAACCACCTAAAAAATAAAAAGATATAACTCATGACAATGTAACGGTTGGAAATATATAACTTTTATACATATATATACTTCTTGCTCTAGTAAACATTTTCACACAAAAAAATAATCCAATCAATTACCAACCCAGGAGTCTTAAATCGAACACCAAAGCTTACTCGAAAGCAAAAAGAGAACCAGTCCCAACTTATTTCCAAAAATCTTAACTTCAACCTTCCAATCAAGCTGGATGACAACAACTTCATCTACTGAAAGACTCAAATCCTACCAGTAGTCAGAGCCTTTGACCTTGAAGACTTCATATTTGGAGCTACAACTTGTCCTTCAAAGTTTGTTGACTCTGTTGATGAAGAATCAGGGGAACAGATCCAGTGCTACAATGATGATTACTTAGTCTGGAAGAAGATAGATCAACTTCTTGTGAGCTGGTTGATGTCAACGCTCAGTACATCAATACTTAGAAGAGTGACTCAGTGTGTCACTGCATGTGAGGTCTGGCTCACAGTAACGACCATGTTCTCTCAACAGTCAATGGCAAGGATTTTGCATCTTCGATCTCAACTCTAGACACTGAAGAAAGGCTCTATGAAGGTGAGTGAGTATATTGTCAAAATTAAAGGAGTCACTGATGCTTTGATGGCAGCAGGACAGACAATAACTGAACAGGATTTGGTAGCCTACATTTTAGGAGGATTAGGGCTAGAATTCCATCCTGTCATCTGTAATATTGCTTCCAAGAAGGAAGAAATTACTCTTCAAGATGCTCAGTTTCTACTCATGGGATATGAGTCCATATTAGAGCAATATCATACTTCTACCACCATTGACACCAGCCAAACCTCAGCTAACTTGTCTGCCAAGTCAGCAAATTTTGCAAGAGGAGGAAATCAATTTCAAAACAACAACCGAGGCAGATCACGAGCTAGAAGAGGAGGCAGAGGTGGTCGCTACTTCAATCAAAGACTTGTATGTCAACTGTGTGGAAAGCCTGGGCATTTCTCTGTCATCTGCTATCATAAATTTGATCAGACTTTTTGTAACACCCCCTGACCCGACCCGACTGGATCGACCCTAGGGAGCGCTACTCGGTCTTCAAAACTTGACTTGACTCACTTTATAATCGGAAAGCCATTGAAAACTAAATAAATTATATTTTAAAATCCTTTCTATAGTGAGCTCATCCAAAACTATTTTGAAAAATTTTGTCAGAGTTTCCTCTGTTTTTCTGATTTTCTAAAAATCCTGTTTTCAACAATAATTCAAACAATATAATTTCAACACTTCAAAATCAAATTCTCAAACATGTGCGCACTCTGCTATATAGTGCGACTTCCCAAACATTTTCAAATAAAACAATTCATAATTAATATTTACAAACTTTGAAAGAAAACATAAACCATAAAACAATTATTTACAAAACATATATATATATATATATATATTAATATAACACATTTACCAATTTCTGTATATGCATGCGTAACTAAATATAATATACAAAACTATATAACTACCCAAAGGTATGGTGACTCTGGACCTCAGTCTGCAGCTACCACCTCTTTAGTCTTTTCCTTCCGCTGTATCTGTGTTATCTACGCGTGATGAATTCAACGCGCTAAGCAATAATGCTTAGTGGGTATACACTAAAATAAATTTCAATGTAATATAAAACAATAGATCTAAAATTCAGAAATTTAGAAATACATATAGAACAATCATTATATTTCAAATACTGAAACTATATAAAGTAAAATATTTCAAAAGTTTCAGGGTTTAAATCTCAATAGCATTTCCTTATTTCAACATTCAAATTCATAGTTTTCGGTTCTTAATTGGGCCTCTGATACATATTATAGGGTTTACAGGACTGGATTACTGGTTATACAGTCGGGTTTCCCATCTCAAAATGAAATGGTATCCCTATAGTCACAGTCGGTTTCCTATTTCAAAATGAAATGGTATCCGTAAATTCACAATCGGTTTCCCATTTCAAAATGAAATGGTATCTATATATAATCATCATAATCATTAGGAATATCGGTGCAGTACTGCTAAATGTACACAATTGACATGTCAACCTCCTATATCCATATTTCCCCCTATACATATATCAGAGCCATAATTCAGGGTTTACAGATATTGCAAATTATTCAATTATTCAATATGTAACACTTTAAGATATTAATAAATGAAATTTATAACAGTATATTTCGGAAATTAAAATTATTAAACTCGACATAAATTACTTTTTCTGAAATTTCAAAATCATTTCAAAGATTATTCATAAAGAAGTTCAATCAAAACTTAAGAATAACAGAAAATATTTCACAGTTATTTCAATCAATATACGAAATACGATTATACGAAATTCGTAAATGTGATTCTAAATTCCTTGAGTCAATAATTGATATAAAGATTTCAGAA
Source organism: Xanthoceras sorbifolium (assembly GCA_003430845.1). Classification (NCBI taxonomy): domain Eukaryota; kingdom Viridiplantae; phylum Streptophyta; class Magnoliopsida; order Sapindales; family Sapindaceae; genus Xanthoceras; species Xanthoceras sorbifolium. The sequence continues at coordinate 16,338,682 of CM010608.1, read as the reverse complement.
ACGTGTGTACACCAACCTAGATACCGTTTCTACCACAGTCTCGTTTCTGGATTTTCTTTTTCCTTCTTTTTTCCCTTTTTCTCTTTCTTCCTTCCTTTCTTCCTTCCTCTTTCTTTCTCTTTCTTCTTCTTCTCTTCTTCTTCTTCTTCCCTTCTTCTTCATCTTCTTTCTTCTTTCTCTTTTTCTTTTTCTTTTTCTTCTCCGGTCTCTCTCTCTATTTCTCTTTGCTTCTTCGTGAAGCTTCTCATCGCCTCTTATTTTTTTATAAAATTTCGGTCATCGCGACCGCTCCTCACGACTTGTGGTCGCGCTACCTGGTCACGTTGCTCGTTGGAGTGATTTTACCGCCTTCATCGCGATCAACCATCGCGGTGTCTGGTCACGATGTTGGTCGCGTTGCTCACTGCCCAAAATTAACATTTTCATCGCGAGCTGTTCATCGCGATCCCTGGTCGCGGTGCTTACTGCCTCAAATCATCATTTTCACCGCGAGCTGCTCATCGCAATCCCTGGTCGCGGTACTCACTGCCAATATTTTCCTTTTCTTTCATGCACTCTTTTTGGACCGCTCCACCTGATCCACCTGGAAACCTTAAAAATCATAAATATCATATTCACATACTCAAAATTAATTCAACCATACTTTTCATATATTTTTTTTAAATTAGGGATGTTACACTTTTGCTGGGACATTTGGCAAGCAGAATCAACAAAGTCCACATTCTGTCTTAACAAACTACCAGATGCAAGGGAATTTTGCTCAACAACAGCAGCTAGAGTATCATGTGAATCAATCTTATGCTCATCAGTCAGGTATCAATGCTTATATTGCTGCACCTACTACTGTAGGGGATTCTAGCTGGTATATGGACAGTGGTGCTACGCACCATATATTTATCTAATCTCAGCATCAACAGTGAGTATAAAGAGACTGATCAGCTTGCAGTAGGTAACGGTCATCAACTTCTTATCTCTCATATAGGCAGTAATTTGATCTGTACTTATCATGCTCCACATTCACATCTAACTATGAACAAGATATTGTTTGTGCCACAAATTAAAAAGAATTTGCTGAGTATATCTCAACTTACACACGACAACAATATTATTGTGATTTTTGATGATACATCATGTTATGTCAAGGACAAAACTATGGGGAGAATACTGCTCCAATGAGCTCTGAAGGATGGCCTCTACAATCTCACCCTTCCAAGGGCTGAGAATACTGTGAACAAGCTTAGTTCTGCATCTCATGTTAACTCTTATAATTCTGTTTCTGTTACTGATACTGTAGCACCCCCCGACCCGACCCGGCCGGACCGACCCGGGGCGCGCTACTCGGACTTTCAAAACTTTTCAAAACTCATTTTACATTTCAAAATCAGTTTTATATGTTTCAAAAATCCTTGTGAGCCCATAAAACTAATTAAACTTTTTACAAAAATCCGGCAGAGTACCGTTTGTTTTTCGGACTTTCCAAAAACCTGTTTTCCACAAATCAATTCAATTCCAATTTCAATAACACTTCAATATCAATTTCAAACAGTTGCGCACTCTGCCGTTTAGTGCGACTTATCAATCACAATTTATAAAATAAAACAAACAGACCTTAATATTTACAAACAGTTTTAATAAGAAAAGACATAAATCATAAACTAATTATTTACAAAACATTTTACAAAACGTATTTACAAATTTCCTGTATATGCATGCTTTCAAAATATATATACACATAACATAAATATAGCTACCCAACTGTATAAATCCTGTGACTCGGTCTGCAACTTGCCCTTCCTTCAGTCTTTAGCCTCCTCTGGATTCCTGGTACCTACGCGTTAGAAACAAACTAACGCGCTAAGCATAAAGCTTAGTGGGTGTACTAAAAACTCAATTAAATAAATCATAAGATAAATGTATATAAATCACAATATATATATTTCAAAACAATTCCATTTCTATTGCATTTCAAAACAATTAAATTTCGAGAATCAAAGTATTAAACAATTCCAATTACTTTAATTTCAATAAGGAAGTCGATAATGAATGCTATCAATGAAATCAATCAGTTCACTTTTCAATTTCAATCAATTCTGGCCCACTAGAATACTAAACATTCTAGGACTGGAATATGGGTCAATGTGACGTCCGGGGTTGCCCCGCAACAACAGTCACTGATATCACGTGATTGTCCGAGATTGCCCCGCAACAACAATCACTAATATCATCGCGATTGTCCGAGATTGCCCCGCAACAACAATCGCTAGTATCATTGTGATCGTCCGAGATTGCCCCGCAACAACGATCACTAAAATCGGTGTGATTGTCCGAGATTGCCCCGCAACAACAATCACACAATAATAACGGCGCAGTACTGCTCAGTAAAACCCAGCTGGTATACCAACCTCCTATATCCGTTTCTATGTCTAAGTATCCTAGGGCCGTTTCGGTAAATAATTTTCATAAGCAATACTTAATAAATATACATTTCGCACAATATTTCTCAAGAATATCAACAATATTCATACAAAATATAAATCATGTATTTTTAACAAAATCGACACAATCGGAATACGATCAAAACGCGATGTAACATAAACTCAGTTCAAAATCAATAAGAAATGCATCAATCATCAATTTTTCATATAAAGCAAACACTTTTCATACCAAAAATCGAAATCGAAAACTATTAACGAATTCGAAAACGAAAATAAAAACGAGGAACGATATCGAAAACTAAAATGAAAAAGTAAACGAAAAACAGCTCGAAACGATTTCGAAAACGAGAGTACACCTACCTCGGTACCGTCTTTTCGTTCGAGAATCTCGGTTCGACGATTTTGTTTTCCTTTCCTTTCCCTTCTCTTTCTTTCTTCTTCTTCTTCTTCTTCTTCTTTTTCTCGCTCTTCTCTCTCTCTCTCTGTTCTGTGATAATTTCTGGCTTCCTCGAGAAGCCACTTCTTTTTTTTATATTTTTTTCGCTACCGCGACCGCCGTCGCGACCTGTGGTTGCGGCACCAGGTCGCGACACTCACTGGAGTGCGCGCACCGCCTTCGTCGCGAGCGCGCCCTGGTCGCGCGAATGGTCGCGTTGCTCTCTGCCTGTTTTTGACACTTTCATCGCGAGCAGTCCATCGCGACCTGTGGTCGCGGTGGCTGGTCGCGTTGCTCACTGCCAGGTTTTGCCATTTTCATCGCGAGCAAGCCATCGCGACCTATGGTCGCGGTGACTGGTCGCGGTACTCACTGCCAGATTTTGCGTTTTTCACCGCGAGCAAGCCATCGCGACCTGTGGTCGCGGTGACCAGGTCGCGATGCTCTCTGGTCCATTTTTCCAATTTTTCATTTTTCACTATTCAATCCGGTCCGCTGGAAATCATAAAATAACCATACATTTAATTACATTTACAACCCCTCAAATAGTAAAATTTTATTTTCACATATTTCACATATATCAAAAATTCATCACCCGAAATCCGGGATGTTACAGATACTTCTGTTAATAGGTTTGCTGTTACATCTAATAATTCTTGTAACTCATGTTCCAGTAGCCTAAAGCCTTACATTTTTGCAATTAGGGCACCTGAATGTAATTCTTTTAGTATTAAAAAAGGCATATTGCCTGCTCCTACTGATGTACTAGCTACTACTTGGCATAAAAAATTGGGTCATCCCTCTTCAAAGGTGCTTGCAAAGGTCTTTACATTGTTGAATGTTAGGGTTAACAATGCTGATCTTATTAGTCCCTGTGAAGCTTGTAAAATTGGTAAACTTCATAGGTTACCTTTTGAGGAGTCTAGTTTTAAGGGTGTTACTCATCTTGAGCTTGTGTGCTGTGATGTTTGAGGGCCCTCACCTGTGCTGTCATCTCAAGGATACCGTTACTATGATAGCTTTGTGGATTCATTCACTAAATATTGTTGGATCTATCCCTTAGCTACAAAATCTCAAGTTAGGACAATCTTTCCCATTTTTCATAGAACTGTTGAGAGATTATTCTCTACCAAAATCAAAGTTCTTCAAAGTGACAATGGAGGAGAATTTAAGGCCTTGGTTCCCTACCTCTTACAATTTAGGATTAGTCATAGGTATTCATGTCCATATGTTCATCAACAAAATGGACTTGTTGAAAGAAAGCATAGAAGTATAGTTGAGATGGGCTTGGCTTTCCTTACTCAGACTGGTATGCCTTTAAATTTCTGGTGGGAAGCCTTCCACACTGCTGTTTATACCATAAATAGACTGCCTACAACAGTTCTACAAAATCAGTCACCTTATCTTGTGGCTTTTCATCGCCTGCCTCACTACACTGATCTTAGAACCTTTGGGACAGCCTGTTTTCCTTGGCTTAGGTCCTACAACAAACACAAGTTCAGCTTCCACTCCTCCAAGTGTCTGTTTATAGGCTATAGTGATAGTCACAAAGGTTACAAGTGTCTTCATCCTTCAGGAAGGATTTATATCATTAGGCATGTTCCTGTTTCATAAGGAGGACTTTCCTTACTCTTAGTTATTTTCTCCCTCAACATTCAGTTCTGGCTCTACCTCTGCATCTACTCAGTCTACACTGGTCAAGAATATCTTACCCTCATCTGCATCTCTTCCTGCATCTCAGTTACAGCCTCTGCAGACTTCCAGCATATCCTCTCATCCTATGACTACTAGATCCAAAAATAGAATTTTTAAACCCAAATCCTTCAACAGTGTTGTTACTGTTGCTGCTCCATTTTCTGCAGTTGATGTTCCTTCTTCTGTCACAGCAGCACTCAGTAATCCTCATTGGAATGCTGCTATGGAGTCTGAATTTTCTGCACTGAAAAAGAACAAAACTTGGAGTTTATATCCTCCATCCCCTGATTTTAATGTGGTAGGATGCAAGTGGGTATTTAGGCTTAAATATAAATCCGATAGGCAGTGTTGAGAGGTACAAGGCCAGACTTGTGGCCAAAGGGTTTCATCAAACCCCTGGTTTGGATTTTAAGGAGACTTTTAGTCCTGTAGTAAAATCCTCTACCATTCGAATTATTCTTGCCTTGGCAGTCTCTTCAGCATGGGATATTCAGCATATTGATATCAATAATGCTTTTTTGAATAGGTGATCTTCAAGAGGATGTATATATGGCTCAGCCTGAGGGTTTTGTTAACTCTTCACAGCCCTCTATGGTATGTAAGCTTCATAAATCACTCTATGGTCTTAAGCAAGCCCCTCGGGCTTGGTATGATAAATTGAAGACAGCTCTTCTCAAATGGGCTTTCCTCAACTCCAAGGCTGATTCTTCTCTCTTCTTCTTCAAGTCTGCCACTGCAGTGTTATTAGTCATCATATATGTTGATGACATTCTGGTCACTGGTAACAGTCCCTCACTTATTACTAAGATTATTCAAGATTTGCATCTACAATTTTCTCTCAAGACCTTGGGGTCTTTACAATATTTTTTGGGGTTTGAAGCTCATAGGACAGTTGGACTGTCTCTTACTCAGTCCAAATATGCTTGGGATCTTCTTGTCAAGACAAATATCACTGATTCCAAGCCATGCTCCACTCCTCTTCCTCCTACTTGCAAGCTGTCCTCTACTGATGGTGAACCTTTTGTTGATGCCACTCTGTATAGAAGCACTGTAGGTGTAACACCCCCTGACCCGACCCAACTGGATCGACCCAGGGAGCGTTACCGGGTTTTCAAAACTCTTTCTCAATTCACTTCATAAATTTTCAAACCATTGTGAGCCCATCAAATAAATTTTCAAACCATTGGAAAACCACATAGTTTATAATTTAAAAACATTTTCGAGTGAGCCCATCAAATCATATTTTTTAAAAATTTCGGCAGAGTTTCCTTTGTTTTTCGGATTTCCCAAAACCTGTTTTTCCACAACTCAAATCAAACAAAAATCACCACAACACTTCAAATATCGTTTTCAATCAATTGCGCACTCTGCCGTTTAGTGCGACTTTTCCACAATTTTAAAAGAAAAGAATTCAGAATTCAATATTTACAAACATTCTAAGAATGAAAAACAGAAATCATAAAATTATTTACAAAACATATAACTATAAACTCTTCGAAATTACAGACTTCTGTATATGCACGCTACAAAATATATACAAAAATATATAACTACCCCAAGTCAGTGTAGTGACTCTGAACTTCAAGCTGCAGGAACCTCCTCTTTATTCCTTATCTGCTTCGGTACGCGTTATAAAAACAACTAACGCGCTAAGCATATAGCTTAGTGGGTGTACACTAAACTCATTTATAAAAACTCATAAATAACTTTTTATAATAAACAAAATATAAGCATATTACGATGCAAATCACTTTCAGAAATAAAACTGATGAAATCAATTCTATATAAGTAACTCATTACAATTCATAATCCAGGACGTATGAAATCATTTATATGATAATCATAAACGTATAAAAATCACTTCCGAATTTCACTTAGAAATATATTATTCAAATCACTTTCATTCTGGCCCTCTAGAATACCCAACATACACCAGGACTGGAATATGGGTCGTTCGACCACAGTGACTGTCTGTCGAACATAGCTCCCACCCTAGGACGAATCCTAAGAGTGGTAGGTATCTCCCTACCCTAGGACCAAGGATTCGGACCCTAGAGAGGTACATATCTCCCTATCCTAGGAATCAATCCTTAGGAAGGTACGTGTCTCCCTACCCCAGGACGAATCCATGAGGAGGTACGTGTCTCCCTACCCCTGGACGAATTCATGAGGAGGTACATAATCAATCATTAATAGCAATGTCAATTTCGGTGCAGTACTGCTCACTGAACCCAGCTGGTATACCAACCTCCTATATCCATTTCTATGTCTAAGTATCCTAGGGCCGTTTCGATAAAACATTTTCAGATGTTCACTGTAAGTTACAAATCAACAGTTACGCAATAAATATACAATTCACACAATATTCATCAAAGATACATTAGGTTTTCATGGAAAAATAAGCAATATTCATACAAAAGTCTAAATCAAGTATTTTTAACGAAATCGTAATATTTGAAATACGATCAAAATGCGATCTCTAATAAAATCATTTCAAGAAAAATAATACAGACATATAATCAATAGGTTATTTAAATAAAGTGCAGATTCAGACTGAAAATATATACTATGTTTTGTAAAGAGTTCGAAAACGGATGTACACCAACCTGGATACCGTTTCCTTTCGACAAATCGCGTTTCTAGGGTTTTCTTTTTCCTCTCCTTTCTCTTTCTCTTTTCCCTTTCTTCTTCTTCTTCTTCCTCTTCTTCTTCTTCTTCCTCTTCTCTTCTTCTTCTTCCTTTTCTTTTTCTCTCTCTCTCGGTCTCTCTTTTCCCTTTCTGTTTTTCTGTCTGTTTTTTTCAAGTAGCTTCCTCAACAAGCTTATTTTTTTAAAAATATTTCGGTCGTCGCGACCTGTGGTCGCGCCACCAGGTCGCGTTGCTCACTAGAGCAACTCCACCGCCTTCATCGCGAGCACACCTCGCGGTGCTCTGGTCGCGCTGGTGGTCGCCATGCTCACTGCCCGAATTTTATTTTTTCATCGCGATCTGTGGTCGTGGTGCTCACTGCCAAGAATCACCATTTTTCATCGCGAGCAGCTCATCGCGATCTGTGGTCGCGATGACCAGGTCGCGATACTCACTGTCTCAGTTTTTCACTCTTCTTTTCGTGTATCGTTTTCAACCGTTCAATTTGGTCCACCTGGAAACCTATAAAAATAAACATACTTTTAATTACGTTTACACCCCTCAAATCACAACATTTATATTCACATATTCAAAATTAATTATCCGAAATCTGGGATGTTACAGTAGGTGCACTGCAGTATCTTACTTTAACAAGGCCAGATCTGTCTTACTCTGTCAATAGGCTTAGTCAATTTCTTGCCTCCCTACACAAGTTCACTTACAGGCAGTTAAAAGGGTTCTTCGATATATTAGGGGTTCTCTCTTCCTATGGCTTGTATTTTACTCCATCTACCATTCTTAATTTGGAGGGATTTGCTGATGCCGATTGGGCTAGCAATCCGGATTATCGAAAGTCAACAGAGGGTCATTGTATTTACTTGGGTGGTAATCTGATTTGTTGGTTTTCCAAGAAGCAAATAGTGGTGGCTCGTTCAAGCACTGAGGCTGAGTACAGGTCTCTTGCTTCTGCAGCTACTGAAATTGTTTGGATTCAGTCTCTTTTGAAGGAGATTCAGCTTCCTTTGGTTGGTGTTCCTCTTTTGTGGTGTGACAATGTGAGTGCTAACTCTCTTGCTCACAATCCGGTATTCCATGCTCGCACCAAACATATAACACCCCCTGACCCGACCCGACTAGATCGACCCAGAGAGCGCTACCCGGTTTTCAAAACTTGACTTGACTCACTTTATGATCGGAAAGCCATTGAAAATCAAATAAATTATATTTTAAAATCCATTTTCATAGTGAGCCCATTCAAAACTGTTTTGAAAATTTTTACCAGAGTTTCCTCTGTTTTTCTGATTTTCCAAAAATTTTGTTTTCAACAATAATTCAAACAATATAATTTCAACACTTCAAAATCAAATTCTCAAACATAGTGCGCATTCTGCCGTATAGTGCGACTTTCCAAACATTTACAATTGAAACATATATAATCAATATTTACAAACTTTCAAAGAAAACATAAACCATAAAACAATTATTTACCAAAATATATATATAACACATTTATAAATTTCTGTATATGTATGCGTAATTGAATATATTATACAAAACTATATAACTACCCAAAAGTATGGTGACTCTGATCCTCAGTCTGCAGCTATCACCTCTTCAGTCTTTTCCTCCCTCTGTTTCTGTGTTATCTACGCGTGATGAAATCAACGCGCGATGAAATCAACGCGCTAAGCAATAATGCTTAGTGGGTATACACTAAAATAAATTTCAATATAATATAAAACAATAGATCTAAATTCATAAATTCAGAAAACATATAGAACAAACATTATAGTTCAAATACTGAAACTATATAAAGTAAAATATTTCAAAAGTTTCGGGGTTTAAATCTCAATAGCATTTCCTTATTTCAACATTCAAATTCATATTTTTCGGTTCTTAATTGGGCCTCTGATACATATAACAGGATTTACAGGACTGGATTACGGGTTATACAGTCAGGGTTTCCCATCTCATAATGAAATGATATCCTTATAGTCATAGTCGGTTTCCTATTTCAGAATGAAATGGTATCCGTATTTTCACAGTCTGTTTCCCATTTAAAAATGAAATGGTATCCGTAAATTCACAGTCGGTTTCCAATTTCAAATGAAATGGTATCCGTATATCATCATAAATCATCAAACATCTCGTTGCAGTACTGCTAAATGTACCCAATTGACATGTCAATCTCCTATATCCATATTTTCCCCTATACATATATCAGGGCCATTATGCAGATATTACAGATTTTATAAATCATTCAAATAGATTTCATGAAAGAAGAATAAAAATTCTCTCAATTAGTCCAAAATCAATATCAATCAATATGTGTAGAATATAATACTAAAAAACATATAAAGTGACAGAAATCGAAACGTAACCGTAAATTTCAAAAATTAAAATCAATAAATTCAACATAAATCACTTTTATGTAATTTCAAATCATTTTCAGTGAATATTCATAAATCAATTCAATTAGATCTTATGAAAATTGTGTGTACACCAACCTGGATACCAGTTTTACGAACATCTCTTTCCTGAATTTTCTTTTTCCTTTCCCCTTTTCTCTTTTTCCCTCATCTTTTTCTTCTCTTTCTTCTTCTTCCTTTCCTATTCTTCTTCTTCTCTTCTTCTCTTTCTCTTCTTCCTTCCTCTCTCTTTTTCTTTTTCTTTTTCTCTTCTCCGATCTCTCTCTCTATTTCTCTTTGCTTCTTCGTGAAGCTTCTCACCGCCTCTTATTTTTTTTATAAAAATTTGGCCATCACGATCGCTCCTCGCGACCCGTGGTCGCGCCACCTGATCGCGTTACTTACTGGAATATTCGAAATTGATGTTCACTTTCTTCGTGACCTTATTGCCACCAATCAACTAGAAATCAGATATGTGCCAACTGCTACCTAGACAGCTGATATTTTTACCAAGTCCTTATCCATTTTCAGATTTCACCTTCTTTGTTCCAAGCTCATTGTTGATAGAGCTCAGCTGTGTTTGAAGGGGAGTGCAGCTGATATTATTAGTCCAAATACAACAGTTGCTGCTGGACATTCAAATGATCAGCTCTCTAGACTGAGATTCAAACTTGCTGATTTATAATCAGCTGCATTTAAGGGGGAGTGTAATAGTTGCATTTTATTCTGTTAGTATTTGACATTCTGTTGTAATTACTGCTTAGGTAATTCAGTTGATTTGTAACTGATTTCATTAGATTGTTAGTTAACTTAACAATGGTTAAATAACTATAGTTAGCTGTTAACTTCAGATATAAATATAAGAAGTTACTGTTGAAATCAGATGAATCTGATTTCAACTCTTTCTCTGCATTCTCTCTCTCTCGAAATTTCTCAAAGTTTCTAGGGTTCCAATCTCTCTACTATTTCTACCATTGTTTCAAATTAAACATGCATCAATTACTTTGGTTATAAGAGTTTTGTAGTATAAAAAAAAAATCACAACCACTTAGCTGTCACATTAGCCCAAAAAATCACAACCACTTATCAAAATTCAATTCAAGAAAATAAAAAAGAATGCATGTTGGGAACAATTCAGAAAATATTGCAATAACACAATCGGTATACACAATTGAACCAACAAAATATTGCAATAACGTGTTTTCAGTTATGCTATACAACAACATATACACATAAAATAATCAAAGAATACTGAATAATGTAACCTAGAGAACCATGTCCCAGATTACTACGTACACAGAAAATTCACATTAATAGTTAATTTAGTTCACATCTTTGTATAGATAAATAATCACACAAAGATTATAAAATATTTGTGTCCGCATAACATAAGATGTTATAAGATCATATTGAATAAAAATGCTACCAAAAAAAATTATTTTATTTTACTCTTCAAGCCCTAAAAAAAAATTATCGACCAAAAAAATTGAATTGAACACACTCATGAATCCTTATTTAGGAAGCTAAGGCATATAATATATATCAAGAAGTCAATGAAATAATTGGTGGATTGCTGGCATTATCATGCAAAAGTAATGAAACAAAAAAAAAAAGGGATAATTGCAATGAAGTACCCTGACGTTTGGCTATATTGCAATGAAATCGTGAGTTTAGTCTTAATTGCATGTTAGTACCCTTGACCAAGTTGACCGGTATGTTGACTTTGACTTTTTTGGTAAAAAGACAAAATTGCCCCTGGTTTAAAAAAAATAAATTAAATAAAAATTTAAAAATTTAAAATTTAAAAAATGGATCTCCACCGTCCATCAATCTTGATGGACGGTGGAGATACATTTAAAATATAAAATAAAAATTTAAAATTAAATAATTAAAAAAAAATTAAAAAAATATTTTATATAAAAAAAAAAATTAGTGTTCTTGGTGGAGATCCAGATTGGATCTCCACCAAGAACATCAAGAACAACAAAAAAAAAAAAAAAAAAAAAAAAATTTTCAAACGCGAACCCAGATCTGGGTTCGCGTTCGAACCCAGCAGCTGGGTTCGAAGGCGAACCCAGCAGCTGGGTTCGATCGAACCCAGCTGCTGGGTTCGCCTTCGAACCCAGCTCTGGGTTCGAAGTCGAACCCAGCTCTGGGTTCGAAGTCGAACCCAGAAATCTGGGTTCGAAGGCGAACCCAGATTTCTGGGTTCGAAGGCGAACCCAGTTCTGGGTTCGACTTCGAACCCAGATTTCTGGGTTCGACTTCGAACCCAGATTTCTGGGTTCGACTCGAACCCAGAAATCTGGGTTCGAAGTCGAACCCAGAACTGGGTTCGCCTTCGAACCCAGCTCTGGGTTCGAAGTCGAACCCAGAACTGGGTTCGCCTTCGAACCCAGTTTCTGGGTTCGACTTCGAACCCAGAAACTGGGTTCGAAGGCGAACCCAGTTCTGGGTTCGACTTCGAACCCAGCTGCTGGGTTCGAAGGCGAACCCAGTTCTGGGTTCGACTTCGAACCCAGATTTCTGGGTTCGACTTCGAACCCAGATTTCTGGGTTCGACTTCGAACCCAGATTTCTGGGTTCGAAGTCGAACCCAGAATCTGGGTTCGACTTCGAACCCAGAAATCTGGGTTCGAAGTCGAACCCAGAACTGGGTTCGCCTGCGAACCCAGAAATCTGGGTTCGCCTTCGAACCCAGATTTCTGGGTTCGACTTCGAACCCAGAGCTGGGTTCGAAGGCGAACCCAGCAGCTGGGTTCGCCTTCGAACCCAGCTGCTGGGTTCGAACGCGAACCCAGATCTGGGTTCGCGTTTGAAATTTTTTTTTTTTTTTTTTTTTTTTTTTTGTTCTTGATGTTCTTGGTGGAGATCCAGATTGGATCTCCACCGTCCATCAATGTTGATGGACGGTGGAGATCCAATCTGGATCTCCACCAAGAACACTAATTTTTTTTTTTTATATAAAATATTTTTTTAATTTGTTTTTAATTATTTAGTTTTAAATTTTTATTTTATATTTTAAATGTATCTCCACCGTCCATCAAGATTGATGGACGGTGGAGATCCATTTTTTAAATTTTAAATTTTTAAATTTTTTTTAAATTTTTATTTAATTTATTTTTTTTAAACCAGGGGCAATTTTGTCTTTTTACCAAAAAAGTCAAAGTCAACACACCGGTCAACTTGGTCAAGGGTACTAACATGCAATTAAGGCTAAACTCACGATTTCATTGCAATATAGCCAAACGTCAGGGTACTTCATTGCAATTATCCCAAAAAAAAACAAAGGCAATGAAACATGGGTTGGTATTATTAACCAAAAGCAAAAAGAAATGAAAAAAAAATTATACTATAACTTGCAGTCATCAATCATATTTTTATTTAAAAAATATTAAAAAAAAAAAGGCACAATTCATAAAATCCTAAAAACAAACTTTCTACCAAAAAAACAAAAAAACAAAAAAATCAATCAAGAAATAAAAACGAACCTTTTAGCAAAGCTTCCTTTCTTGCAATATATTTTTTTTTTCCTTAAAAAGTTATTCAAAATATTGGAGATTATTAATTTTTTAAATAACTCGTAATTTTTATAGACTTTTAAAAAATTTAGACTGAATACCTCGTAAAATTTCTATATCCCATAACTTTGATAAAATTTATAAAATTTTATATTAAATATCTCATAATTTTTATAAATTTTTTAAAAGTCTAAATTAAATATCTAAAAATTTTATAGAATCTTTTAAAATTATTATTAAATATATCTAAAATTTTTAATTATAAAAAAGTTATTTAAAATTTAAATTAAATATAGCCTCTTAAAATCCGCGGAAAATCTCGTCATCTACTGACCTCCGCCTAACGCCAGTTCAGTGACATTTCTTATTCCCGCACTGATTATTGTACACCTGCGACCCAACACGGTACCTAACAAACGCTACCTCTACTGCAGCAACACCCCAGTCCAGTTCCAACTTCCAAGTTCCATGTACAAAATTAAAACCTCGTGGATCATCAAGCGTACCTCAATACAAGGCCAAAATATCCGCCATTTTGAACATTTTATTTTGCTCATCAAACAAGGAATGGAGACATTTTTTCGTTCACGTTTGGTACATGCTGTTTTGTCACAAGTTTTTCGTTTTTACAACCGTCAGCGCCATTTTTTTTTTTTTTTACTAAAGACTACTTAAATAAATATTTGTTGAATTCTTTGTACTGTTTTGACAGCGTTGTTGCCATGACGAGAACTGGAGCCTGTTTATTCTCTGCCGGTTTGTTTCCGGTTTTCCGGCCGAGTCGGAGGTACGCGGCTGTGAAAACGTCGGCGAGTTTGGCTGAGAATGGACGATTGGTGAAGAATAATGTGGAATGCAAGAGAAAGGAATTGAAGGATTACTTTGAAGAGTCAAAAGACATGATCAAAGCAGACGGTGGTCCGCCTCGATGGTTCTCTCCCTTGGGGAGTGGGTGCCACTCTCCAGATTCTCCTATCCTCCTTTATTTGCCTGGTTTGTCTCAAATCTGAATTGTTTATATATTCATCGATATCTCTGTTTTTGGCCGCTGTATATATTATTTTAACTGTAATTTGTTATAAGCTGGAGTCATTTGATTAGGTTTTAGAAGAGATTGAGATACAAAATGCATATATTTTTGTAGATAGCTTTCTAATATAATGCGTTTTAAATTCTATAAGAAAACAGTACTCGTAATTTAGTTTATGTTTCTCTTTTTGAAGGTATTGATGGTACAGGGCTTGGGCTAATAAGGCAACATCAAATGCTTGAAAAGTAAGCGATTACCAACAATTGTGCCTATTAGAAAAACATTTCAGACTTTATTTATTTATTTTTTTAATTACTGTTGTAGCCAAGTTGACACAGTCCATCTAATTATCCACCTTGTATCATTGCCTGTGCTGCCTAACTTTGTGAATTTTTATTGATGAAGGATTTTTGACATATGGTGCTTGCATATTCCGGTCAAAGATCGAACATCATTTACAGGTTTATACCTCTCTATTGTTCATTTGCTAGTTATCATGTGCTACGGAGACGGAGTATGAGATTAATTTTTCACGTGTTTGGTTGGATGAAATTTAGAGTTTGAGAAAGGATGGAAGGTGTCAAACTCTATCTTTTTCAAACACGATCGCCATTCCATACTATCTAATTCTATTACTGAATTTCATGTTAACTGCAGCCTTGTTATAATAAAGTATTTCATGGTGCAGGCCTCGTCAAACTGGTAGAAAGGACAATCAAGTCAGAAAGTAATCGTTCACCAAGTAGACCCATATATATAGTTGGAGAATCTCTTGGGGCATGCATTGCACTAGCTGTTGCATCATGTAACCCTGATGTTGATCTGGCATTAATTTTGGCTAACCCGGGTGAGAAACTCCTATTCTTAATCATGTTCATTGAAGCAGTTTCCCAACTTTTTGGATATCTGTTATTCTAAAACTCTAAACTATGTGTGGACAGATTGCTGTTGTATTAAGCTTTATGATGTACTTAATATATGAAGTTCTGGTGAACTCAAGTCTCATATGTGTAGCAGAACTCTCAACAATAAAAGGAATTGGTCTTCTTTAGTAACTAGTTTTTTCGTGAATCACAGTACCTAATTCATGTACTTTCTGCAGCTACATCCTTCAGCAAGTCAATTTTGCAACCTCTACTTCCTCTGTTGGAAGTCATGTCTGATCAGTTCCATCCCGGGCTCCATGATATACTGAGTTTGATGACAGGTTCATCTTCTTTGTTCCTCAAACTTCCATTTTCTGGCTTTGCTAATTATCCAAGATGCACATTAGTTTTTAGATGCATTCAGTAATTAATGCCCATCTCACTAGTCTTTTTTTTTTTCCTTCTTTACTGAAAATGTTTTAGAATATTGTAAATCTTCTTATGAGATCCTTCTAGAAGAAGTTAAAATCTTCTCATTATGAAAGCTTGATTATAGTGTCCTTTTTAAAAGTCTCGTGAGAATGGGATGTTGTCACCAATAGCTTAGAATGTCTGTAGAGTACCTTTTGAAAGTATGTGCTATCATATTACCAAGCCTATCAATCACTTTATTGTGATAGAGTTTCTGCAAATCATTGTACTTTCAGCTTGTCACCAACTATCAACTCATTAAATTAGGTGCTTAAGCCCTTGGGCTTAGCTATTGTGGAAAGAAGTGGGGTGGAGTCTTTCTTGATCTTGACTATGTATCACTGAAGATAGAGACGTGTGTGTGAATTTGATGATAAAGAGGTTCTGTTTGAGACAGGATGCAGAATATCCTTTGAGCCAGATTCACATTGCCATTCCTTTCCTCTGTGGTGAATACAGATGAAAAGTGCCAGTTATCATACAGATGAAAAGTGCCAGTTATCATAACTCTCTTACGGAGAGCTCTATTACCATATCCCTGTCTTCATTTTTTCCCTTGTCCATATGCAATAGATTTTTCGTTGTAAACATCTAGCCTCAGTTCATTTCCATTCCTTTATTTACTCTTGCTTCATGATTTGCATCTGAACAAACAGTCTTGTCAGATTTGTTCTTTGTGATTGCATTCTAAATATGTTGAATAGAGAAGGAATTGTACACACGGGTATTGAAAGTCTAGGATTCTTTATTTTGATAATGCGTTAATACATTCAAAACATTCAGGCTACTTCTATTTTGTTTTTGCAAATGGAATATGTCTTGAAGTTGAAGCAAGAATACCATTTTCTTCAAAGGGGGTTACTAAAAACTGGTTCAGGTGTATCTCGTCATTATTTGCTCTCATTGATATATGTAGTTGTTGCAAATTAATTTCCCCTTTAGAATTAATACCAGCAATTGTGCTACATACATCTAGCTGGTCTTTTGTACATGTTGACAGATAGCATGGTGAGGGGACTTTGTCTGCAACAAATAGCTGGAGATAAATCTCAAGATTTTATTGCAAAGTCATTTTGCCTCTCAGTAAGTTTTAACTTAAATGTGATTTCATAGATAAACCATACATAATAACATACATTTGTCAATATGTCAGATATGGTTACATGCATTTTTATTAGTGGTTTGTACCTACATGCCAGAAATCCTCTTTATTTATGTGTCGAAAAATCATTCGCATTTAAATTTGTAGATTTGCCACTGTATTATACTATTTAAGTAATTGCAACTGCTGATGTTTTCTAACAGTTGTATGTTGACATAATTGAGACTCATTTGATGTTTCCAGTTTTTCTCACCTCTATAATTTCTCGTCACATGCCACCAATTATGTTAGAGAAATAATAAATATGAAGTCGCAGGTTCTGACTGACATCTTACCAGAAGAAACACTGATCTGGAAACTACAGATGCTTAAAACAGCTTCCACTTTTGTCAATTCACGTCTCGATGTTGTAGAAGCTCGAACGCTGATACTTACCAGGTCTTTCCTCTTTGGCATAATCAATTCCATTCTGTATTTCCTGGAAAAAGAGGGGAAATAAAAGCATGCTTATGAAAACTATTTGATACCTATAAAGTGAATCAAATTAAAGCTGCAAAATAACTCAAAGAAGAAAAAGAGGATGAAGAAAAAAAGCAACTGCAATAACAACCTTAAGACCAACAAAAGAAAAAAAGTGGAGCATTTAGTACATCTACTTTTTATTTCTTTTTTATTTTAAAAATTTGTGTCCAACTCAGTTTGTACCTTAGTGATATTTGTTCGTTTTGATAGCCCTTGTTTTTACCGTAGACTGGTATGGATCTTACTGGTCAGGTCTGACCTCGAACTTTGACATGAAAACTGACAAGAATGGGCCGAGACAAGAGTAAATTGAAAATAGATAAGATTTTTCCCTTATAAAATGACACCCTTTGCATCAGTGCTGTGAGGGACATTCTGTCTCCTTGATGTAAGTTGCAATCTAGGTAGAAGTAATCCAGATAGATCAGATCTATGCACACGGCTGCTTTCACAACTGAAAATAGATGAAATCAGAGGAAATAGATGAGATTTTTCCCCTATAAAATGACACCCATTGCATCAGTGCTGTGAGAGACATTCTATCTCCTTGATGTAAGTTGCAATGTAGGTAGAAGTAATCCAGACAGATCACATCTACGCACAGTTTGCTTTCACTTGGACTAGAGGAAGCTGAAATGATCAAGAGAGATGGACAATTTCAGCATTCCCAATGGCATGAACAAATTAAAAGTTGTGTGCGCACATATTGGAAATTATAGAATCATTTCTGTTATTACCAAATGGTACCCTACTCTTTCTAGCCATCAAGACGTAGTGGTAATTTGTAAGCAGTAGCTTGGCACCAATGGAATATCTGAATTATGAGCCATCAGGAGAATGTGAATTATTGTAGAAGGCAGCCTTCTTTCCAAACTAGAGATAAAGCTTGTTTGTTTGGTTTCATATAAGCATCTAAACTTACTCATAAATGCAAAACTTCTGCCACAGTTCTTGCTTAAGTTCACAATTCTTTCCAGAAGGATGGGATATATTGATTGTTTGTCTTTGCAGTGGAAGAGATCAGTTGCTACCTAGTCAAGAGGAAGGTGTAAGACTCTGTCACAAATTGCCAAATTGTGAGATTCGTAGGTTTGGGGACAGTGGCCATTTCCTCTTTTTGGTAATGATCTCTGGTGAATTCACTGTCTGTCTGTGTGCAATTGTTAATTGAATGCTATCAGTGTCTTAATCTTTCATTAGTAGTTTGAAGTCAATGCCTAGTCACCCAGCATCACAACAAGAGACTAGGAAGAGAAAAATAAAATGAACTAGTGTAAAGGAAACAAACAATACTGATAATTTAAAGCAGTGCAAACATTTTTACCTTAGCTCCTGAAATTGGTGTAATGAATTTAAATTGAGGGAGAAAAATACTCTTATTTGAATTTAGTGCGAGTTCATGATGCTCTATCTACAACATGAAATAAACAAGATTGGATCAGGGAAAAAAGTGAATTCTTATGTAACATAATGCCTATACGAAGATGATTGTTTTTTCTATATTGCAGTCAACTCAACATGTCCTAATGTAGAGTTATGTTCTTTTCAATAACCTTTTTTTTTTTCCTAAAGACTGAATTCTACCTAGGCAGTTATTAACACATTCCTCCACCACAAATGATCATCTAAGAGCAAGTGGATGAGGAAGAAGTTACTTCAATATCAGATGGAATGAGATAGAAAAACATACAATGATTTGAATGGGTATCTGTTTATATAAAAAAAAGGCAGTGTTGGACAAAGATGAAATTCCATGCTACCAACCAATTTATACATTTCTTCTACAACTTACCAGATACAAGATTCTTTCGGAGCCATTATGCCTTTACCAAAATTATAAGTGATGTGATTGAAATTTCTTCACCTTGAAGTAAATTTTTGTATTTTTATAAGAGGGATTGTTCGTAGTTTTGTATTGTTCTTCGCCTGGTTTTTCAATTTTTCAATGTCCTTGTTTGTTTTAAGTATGAAATCTTATTGGAATGGGCATTGAACCATAGATTTTGATGTATCTATATCACTCTCATTCATGGCAGGAAGATGGTATTGATTTGGTAAGTATCATCAAGGGCTTATATTTCTACCGTCGTGGAAAGTACCTCAACTGCGTTTCAGATTATGTGCCATTGACCCCGTCTGAATTTAATAAATTTTATTCGTCATACAGGTAGCTGATATTGTTCTAGAAACTTTTGAATACAATTAAAATTCACTTTTATGCTGACACAGATGAAAGGTCTGGTATCCAGCTAATCTATCTTCAATTTAGTGTTAATTGTCAGTGTCAGGCATGCCATTGAATGATCAGGTAGAAGACCAAATGTGTGAAACCTATCATCCATATTTGTATTTAAATTGGATCGAAAGTTACATTGTACTAATGAACAAGGTAGCTAATGTTTCCCCCATGGAAATTGGGTAGGATAACTTTATTTGAAAATGGACTCAATACCCTGTTGCTTGCCATAATGATTAGTATGTCTTTAGCCCACAATCTCACTACTAACTTTCTCTATTTTTTTCGTTGGAGATCTGTATTCAATTTGCTGTAATAGAGTGGAGTTTATTTTCAATATGATTATTTCATAGTTTTGATCTTTCCAGATTGGTTGAGGATATTACTAGTCCTGTGATACTCTCCACTTTAGATAATGGGAAAATTGTGAGAGGTCTTGGAGGAATTCCTTCAGAGGGACCAGTCTTGGTTGTTGGCTATCACATGTTACTGGGAATGGATTTAGTACCCATAATTTCTCAGTTTTTTATCCAAAGAAAAATAATTTTGCGAGGAATGGCGCATCCAGTATTGTTTGACAGATTGAGAAGTAAAGTATTACCCGATGCATTGTTATTTGATATAGTCAGAATGACAGGTGCAGTTCCTGTCTCAGCAGGTAACTTCTACAAACTTCTGTCATCAAAGTCTCATATCCTACTGTATCCAGGAGGTTCGCGTGAGGCTCTTCATCGGAAGGTAAGAATAATAATAGTTAGATTAACCTTGAAAAACACTTAATATTTGGAACCTAGACCAATTTTCTATGAATTATATCTTTTGAGTATTCTCTTTTCTTTGTGACTGAAGTAATTTTCCAAGAAGCTAACGAAGTGATTGATAACCTGATTTTGTTTTAAAACTACTTCAGTCTACAAGGAAAAGAGAATACTCAAAAGATTAACCTTTATCTGTTTCCATTATAATGGTAAATCTTCAAAAGAGTTTGCCGTATGATGAAAACGATCTTTTTGTGCAATAATTTGACGTTTTTTCTCTCTCACTTTTTCAATTAAAATATTCTGAAGGATTTTTGTCTTCTAGGGTGTCATGCTAACCATTTTTATAATGTGCTTCTCTTCTGCTATTTCTAAACTGAAACTTATAACATCGTTTATGCAGAAACAAGCACAATTTTTTTTCAGAATGTTAACTTCAGGTTTGAGTGTGTGCCTATGGGTATAGCATGTCCATGAATAAAGGATTGACTTAATGTTAAAATTTTAAAGTATTTATGTGATCTTGAACCCCTCATGCATTCCAGGATGAAAAGTACAAGTTATTCTGGTCAGATCGACCCGAATTTGTCAGGATGGCGGCTAGATTTGGAGCCAAAATTGTACCTTTTGGTGTTGTTGGAGAAGATGATGTTGTTGATGTAAGCCTGAAAAGGTTTTAATTCGTTGTTTCTTACTGGAGTTACCTTATAAATGATTAGTTTCAATCATGTGCCTATATTTTATGTCCATATAGAGCAGCATAGTGTATTTTTAAAATATATATATATATGAATATCTAAGAGGAATTTTCACATGTTATAAGTTTTTAAGATTTATTACCACTATTCAGTTCCACACTACATTTTATATGTGATTACTGGTAAATACCTCTGTAAGTATCCTACTGTGTCAGACAGTAGATATATTGTTCAAGATAGATTTGACATGCCAGTTGTCTTGGGAAAAGTGTCCTCACACATACATGTACACATGCATGCATATGTACTTGGATAAGTATATATGTTCTCTGAATGTGTATATGTTCTCAGCTGCCTGAATGTGTTCCAAAATTATTTTTGTGATCTCAGTCATAGCATATGTACCTTATTTTTAGTTGATGCGTATGACACATCCTCGCTTTCACTTTCCAGTTCCTAGGTTTTAAAATCACTTTCTAAAAAATAATGGACTGACTGCATGGTTATTATTAAGGTACTGTTTGATTGTGGAGACCCAATGAAGATTCCTTTTCTGAAGTCCGTAATAGAAGACTTGACAAGGTAGGTTTTGAATTTAAGGTACTCATAGTAATCCCTTAGATTTTGATAACTGTTCCTTTGTATATATATATATATAGTCATGCCCTTAGATTAATTATTGAGGTCTTTAACATGCTGAATTTTTTGTTTGAATGTTATCTTAAACTTCTCATAATAGGACTGATGCAAATGAGGAGACGGCAAATGTAGATATACACGTTCCTGTATTTCTGCCAAAAATCCCTGGTCGATTTTATTATTATTTCGGCAAACCAATTGAAACAGAAGGTATGGCTATTTGACGCACAGGATGTCAGTTAATGTAGTATATTAACTCTTCTAGTTAGCCTAAACCAGCACACGTTAATTAAGGCTTTTAGTTAAACCTTTCTTTCGCAATCTAATAAGAGGTAACACTCATCAATCCAGAATCATCCTTCCTACAAATTGAAGCTGCTCCTAGCAAACATATTTTTCAACCCAAATACGAAGACATTAACTGTTATAATTGCCCAATTCAGTGAATCAGTGGAATTGCTGGAAATAGCTTAGAGTACCGATTTCACATCAACCTAGTCAGGATCAAACCTTGCCCTTTAATGTACACAAATCATGTGCTCATGAACAACTTTTCTCTGCTAGAGGCTTAGAATGCAATCTCACTTAAAGGGCTCAATCAGTTTATTTACTAAATTGTCATTGGAATTTTAAATAGTTTACAATTACAAATTAGATTTGTGGTGTTCGAATGACTTGGTATTTTTCTAATTTCATCTGTAGGGAGGATGCCGGAACTAAGGGACAAGAAGAAAGCTCATGAATTATACATGACAGTGCAGGCTGAGATCGAGAAATGCCTTAATTTTCTGAAAGAGAAAAGAGAAAATGATCTGTACAGGAACATATTACCCCGGCTAGTTTACCAGGCTACTCATGGCGCTGCTATATCGGAGGTTCCCACATTTGAATTTTAATTAGCTTGTGCCCCGAGAGGTTCAAAAATTCTCGAGATAAAGGTAGGTCATGATATCTTGTATAATATTTTAGTCACAGTGTTGACTGCATTTTCACTCTACAAAAAAAAAATGTTTAGTTTCGACATTCTAATATTATCAGACCAAACATGTGATAATTAGGGGAGCTTACGGCCAAGCAAAGTAGTTAAGTTAATTTTTCAGGCACTTGCATTTATAGTATGAAGAATAATTCTAACTTATATATTTGGAAATCATCGTCAAGTCATTGCCTTCATCGATTACTAGTTAGTCATAACAAAAATGCAGAATCCATTTTTCAATGAGAAAAACGGGTTCTTTTGTCTTTTATTTGTCTCTACTTTATTTTTTTCATTAGACTTTATACTTAATAATCCTGACCGTCTTTAATTCTAATATTTGTTATCTTTTTATATGCTGCAGGCCATTGTGGATGTATGCAACATTTGTCTTTTTGGAAAATCTTAACGATTCATAGGCTATAATAAAAATTGTCGTAATATTTATGATTTGTACTTAAAATATTTTTAAGATTCTATTGGTTGGTGGGGAGTCTTCATCATTGTAGACTCGATGAGATGATGTGACAATAATCTAAGATGTACTGGCATGTTCTTGTTAACATGATTAGGAAATGCATAACGCAATGCTTATCCTACTTGAACTAATTTACCATAATTAAATATCAGTTTTTAAAAATTTGATCAAAACATTTTCTTATGTATTTTATGATCTTTGTTTAAAGTAAATAGACTATCCTTTTGAATTCATAGACATTTAATATGTTTGCTCGAGAATTGTTTAATCTACTTTTTAATTTTAAAAAATATCTAAAATACTTTCTAAAGAAACATTAAAAAAAAAAAAAAAGGTGCTCACAAAGCACCCAATAAAATATGTCCTTAAAGAAATTAGCTTTTATCAAAAGTACTATTCAACAAAACCTATGTTAACTATTGGGAATTTTGAAGTAGAATCTTATTCAGGCATGCCGCGAATCCGGGATCTTGCTTTTTTGTCTTTTGTGTTAAATTCGTATAAAAGAGTCAATATCATCTCTCATTTTAGTTTTTTGAGATTGATTTTAATATAATTTCTAGGGCTAATTACACTCATACCCCTTAAGTTTAGTCTTTTTGCATATATTGATAAATTCGTTTATTATTTAACGTAAAATTACTGTAGTAAGAGTAAATTTTTTTTTTTTATTAAATTGTTAAAATAATTAAAAAAATTAAAAATAATAAATAATAAACAAAATGAACCAGATCATATCTGGTCCGTTTGATGGTTAGAAGGGATCTCCAGAATTCTCCCACCATCTCCCTCCCTCATCGGCGCATTGCTCAGCCATCCCCTTCCCACTCCTCCATCTGTTGACGCCGTAAACAAGCCATCCCCCTCCCACTCATCTTCATCCCCTTCGTCGCAGCATCGCCCGACCATCTCCCTCCTTCATTTGAGTGATTTGGATTTTGAGAGAGATAAAGGCAGTCGTCAATTTGAAGGCAGTTGGAGTCGGATATCGTGTTGAAGGCAACAGTCGATTTTGACATCTCGAAGCGGAAACCGGCGGTGGCAGCAAAGGGGATGAAATGAGCCAGACCATGAGTTTGGGTAAAGGTCGGGTACTGGAGTTGGGTAATATCTGGTTCTGATTTCAAACTTGTGTTTTTTTTTTTTGTTTGATTGTTTCGAATAAATCCACAGAAAAATGCACTTGTTTTGAATAATTATACGTTTGTGCCTCTTTTGGGTTCTTACGCGAAGATGGGTTGTGTTGAAAGTGGAAAACTTTGACATGGTTTGGCTGTAAAAAAATGAGGCTGTGAAGATGGGTTCTTACGCTAAGATGGGTTGATTTGGCTGTGGAAAACTTTTGGGTTTTGAGGTTATCGAGTCTGCCAGGAAAGTGTTCAACGAAATGTCGCTGAAGGACTTGATTTCGTGGAATTCTATTGTTGACATGTATGGTCAATCAGGTGATTTATGGATTGCTCGTGAACTGTTTGATGTAATGTTGTTTGAGGGAAGAAATTATTTGGGGAGAGCAAGCTTGCTCTGTGCTCCATTGAAGGGCTCGAAACTCCTTCAACGGACGTTTTTTTTTTTTTTTCCTTTGAACATGTGTTTTTCATTATTTTTTATTTTTTATTTTTTTGGAAATAATTTGTAATTTTTCTTGTATTTTGATTGAAAAATAAGATTTAGTTGTTATTGGGATTTAATTGAAGAAAAAGATATGAAAAAATTTAGTTGTTATTGGAATTTAATTGAAGAAGATGATGAAATTATTTTTGTTTTTAAAAAAATTATTTATTTTAATAATTAATTTAATTATGAATGATAATAAAATTTTAAATAAAATAAGATATTAAGAATATAATAATCTTTTTACCGAAAATGTTAATTTTTGGATTAATTAATTATTTAATTAATTTTTTTAGAGAATATTTGTATAATAAAAGTAAAACTTACAGTGAGTGCAAAAAGGTCAAACCTCGTGGAAATGAGTGCAATTAGCCCTAATTTCTAGACCCTACCTTCAAAATCCAGACAAATAAAAACATATTTTGCCACTTTCTAATGTTTTTTTTAAAATATCTAGCACCTTTGACCGTCCATCTAAATGTAAGTTTTCCTCTTGTTTTATTTGAGAAATAGAAAAAATTGAAACAAACACAAAGCTACAAAGTACCCTAAATTTTAATGTATTTGGGTAAATCACTTTTTACATAAAACTTTGTCAACATGAATTGAAATTTAAAGTAAGTCACAATTTTGAATTAATTTAATTTCAATTCCCTGTAAAATACTTTTTTAAAACATATTTTAATGTAATCCACAATAAAATATATGATGAATAAAGTTACAAAGGAAATGTTCCTTCTTTTTTTAATAAATCAAATAAATGTGTATATATATATATATATAATAAATGTGACGACTCGAACCTGAAATATTTCAAACTGAATGAGCGTTTTATATCACCAAAACATTAAGCGGTTGTAAACAAATAAATAATGTATTTACTGCCACATTTAAAATTTTAAATAATGAATTGAAATTTAATTCTTTTGATATAATTGAAAATATAAATTTAGTAATTATACAAATGGTTTTATGACCATTAGATTAGCACGTGAGATGTAGTAAAATGTTTCAAAAGAAAAAAAGTGAATAATATGGGTATCTTTTTTTAGTTCAAGTGATGTGTATATTTCTTTACACGTTTGTAATAAATTATTTGATTTTCACCGTATATATTTTATAAATATGTGAGAATAGTCTTTTCTCCAATATTATAATTTGTGAAAATAGACATCTCGCAGTTATATAGTAAATATTTAGACCGAATATATAACGGTATATGCGGACAGATCCTTATATGTTTAACTTCATGTTAAAAAAAAAAAAAAAACAAAACAAAAGTAAATCCTATTTTAACTCGTCCAATAGATAAAAGAAGAACGAAGATATAGAAAGCTATCTCTACTTTGGGCGTCCATCCATCAAACAATCACTGATTGTGAAGTTACCTTCTTTAATTGTCGTCCATTTGGCATTTACATATTTTCTCTCATTCAACGTCGATGACAATTCCACCATCGCATTCGCATCCCTTTTAAATAAAAAGTCCATAATGACATACCTGAATGCTCAGAATCTCATAGCCCATAGGACTTTCCAGAGAATACTGGATGCAGGCGGATACACTGTACATCGCAAATATTCAGGGTATATATTGCATTCAACTTCTTTTTTTCTCCAAATCTAATATGTTTTATTTTTGACAAATCTTTTTAGGGTAAATTGCAATAGATATCTTAATGTTTGATCATATTATAATAAAAAGCATATTTTCCCTTAAAGTACAACTAAATATCTATAATAATTATCATTTAGGTCCTTAACATATTTAAAAATATTACTTTTTGATCTATTTTTACTTTTTAATTCATATAATCATTAACTTTTTCAAAATATATCAATTTAGTTTTTATAATCAAAATTTTGACGGTTAAACTTGACATAAAGTATAAATTAACCATCTTACCCTTTTTTATTAAATTATTAAATTAGAATGATTATTTTACCATTTAATTTTTAAATAATTTTACCTATTTGACTGTCCAATAAAAAATTAATATATGTTATAAGAATTTAATTTTTTTTAAAAATACCTAAAAAGGATTAAATAATAAAATAAATATGATAAAATTATTAAAAATAAAATAAATATAAAAATATTAGAAAAATTAAAAAATATTAAAAGTAATATCATTTATTAAAAATAAAATAAATTCAAAATTAAATACCTATAAAACTTAAAATTTAGTACTTTAATAAATATATATAAAATAAATTTATATATATTACAATTTTGTTATTATATTTTTATAATATAATAATAATAAATGTATATATAATTTTATTTATATATATATATAATGTATATATACTATATAACATACTCTAAAATATGTATATATAATATTTTAATTTTTAATTTTTTTAACTGAATTTAAAATTTTATAAATATTCAATCTTGAATTTTATTTTTAATAAATAATGTTATTTTTAAAATTTTTTAAATGTTTATAATTATTTTTAATTTTTAATAAATTTTTAATATTTATTTTTTTATTTGATTATTTTTAAGTATTTTTTTAAAAAATAATTTAAGTTTTTATAACACATATTAATTTTTTATTGGACTATCTAAATAGGTAAAATAGTTCAAATGTAAAAAGTTGGAGAGTAAAATCGTCTTGTTGATTTAATAAAAAATGGTAAAATGATCAATTATACTTTATATCGAGTTTGACTATCAAAATTTTAGTAATAAAGATTAAATTGATATATTTTATAAAAAGTAGGGATCATGTGAGTAAAAAAGTAAAAATTAATTAAAAAGTTATATTTTTAAATATATTAAGGATCAAATTGATAATTATCCGAGGTACTTAGTTATAATTTAAAAAAATTACGATTTCATTACAATATAATCAAGCGTAATGATATTTCATTGTAATTTATCCATCTTTTTAATCGAGGAATGTATGGTGTATAATTATATTATTTCATTACCACGATGACTAATGAAAATAACATTTAAAAAACAAATTGATATTTTCTTCAAAAAAAAAAATTTGTAAAAAACAATATATATATATAGACTTAATTAATATTCTAATTTACTAGTAATAGATTGGATAAAATGATTGGCTAGCATATTAAAAATTGCACTAGCACCTATGACAAGACAGACAGATTATAGATATCTAGGTTTTATCAATAGGTGATAAGGGGATTACTTTAAAGGGATGATAAGGCTACATGCCTGTCTTCACTTGTTGACTTATTAGGTCACTATATCAAGGTTCCCACCACAACCAGTACCCTCGCGGCCTCGCATATGTTATTTATTTTTTATTTTTGATAAATTATATAATAAAATTATAAATTTAATCTTAATTATAATATTATATTTTATATTAGTAGATTCAATTAAAATTAACGATTTAATTAAAAAATTTACTTAAATAATACAACTACCCCCTGTCGGCCTTTGTTTTCTCCTCGTAAACCCGAGAAACCTAATAAAATGATCACACTACAATTTTATTACATTTGTTTTATCATACAAAATTTCTCCAAATAAAAACACTCATTTTATAATAGCTCTTGAGAATGTAAAAATAAATTTATTTTCAACAATATTAATTTTTTTTATTAATATCATATAAAGTTTGATATATTTCTTATTATAATTTATTTATTTATTTTTTAATCTAACACCCCGCGTTTATTACTGAAACCTATCGAGACTAAATCCCTACTAATATGGTCCGAATATTTATTTTCATAACGGAAATCATATACTTATTATAATTCATTCTTGTTATAGTAACTATGCTATTTATCAAATTACGTAATTACATAAATAGATATATCCATTCATAATTAGTACACCTTTCCATTTATCTTTAGAGAAAATCTTGAATGTACTGGTACACCAATATTATGATATTGGACCACTCAAAATTTATCACATAATTAAATTAATAATAAAAAATTATATATATATATATATTTAAAGGAGAGAGAAAATTAATATCATAAAAACTTTCAAATTTATAATTTTCTAATGTTAATTTTATTACGTCTTAAAATCTGAATAATCCGGTTTACATATTGATTGGTGTACCAGATGTACTTAAGATTTTCTCCTATCTTAGTGGTCGGACTCGTAGACAATTGTGATAGGGTTCAAGTTCGATTATATACATTCAGTATGTGTGGATAGTTTTTTCTCTTATTATGAGAGGTTAACATATTCAATTGTAATTAATCTTTTTAACAGTATAATTAAAAAGAAAAACAAGAAAACTGCGACTCCATTTGGTAAAGATAGAACTCCGTTAATGTTTGTAAAGACCCACTAATAAAATCCGACAAAAAAAAAAAAAGCCACTCACATGTCTGTCAAAAAAAACTCCACCACTCACAAACTTGAAAGTTGAGAGTTGAGAATTGAGCGACCTTTCCCCTCTCTTTTACCCTGTTATTTATTGTATTAATTATAATTTTATAAAATGGATCATGTAAGTTTATTTATTTACAAATTTTATTTTATTTATTCAATTATTTCCTTACAACATCAAATATCTCAAAAAGTAACTTAAAAAAAAAAAAAATCTTATGAAGTCTTCAAATCTTTCAAGAGCGCCATTAACATTTAACAAATAGAGAGTGAGTGAGCGTGTGTTCTTGGTTCTCTCCATGGCGATATCCGGAACTTACAGTTTCTCCGTCAATTTCTCGCCGGTATTTCGCTGCGACGTGACGTCAGCGTCTGGTAACTTGAAACGGAATCTGGATTTGAAACGGTTAGCTGTATCTACGGAGCAGACGTCAACCTCGACGACGACAACGGGCTTTGCGGAGAATGGAAGGACGTGGAAGAAGAGTACTGGAGAAGAAGGTGATACGACACGGAGAGTTGGCGTGGAAGTATCGGAGGAGCCTGAACGTAACAGAAAAAGTTTGAAAGATTACTTTGGTGAGGTAAAAGATTTGATCAGATCAGACGGTGGACCTCCGCGCTGGTTCTCACCCTTAGAGTCCCGGTCCCACACTCCTGATTCTCCTCTCCTCCTCTTTTTACCTGGTCTGTTTGTCCACTCTATTTTTCCTTTTAAAATTCCCTTTTTACAGTAATTACCAAAAGAAAAAAAAGAAAGAAAGAAGAAGAGATTCTAATTATTGATCAATGACTAGTATAAAGGTTCTCGTTAGTGCGCGGTGTTCTTTTTTTTTTTTTTTTTTTTGTTATCATAAATAGTCGCAATTGCGTCCATGTACCACCTGTACCGTTATATTAATTACACTTTATACATATTGTCTTTTTTTCATTTCTTTTTGTTTATTTTTATATCATTTTCATTGCTAATTGATATTTATCGTGAATTTTGTAGGGATTGATGGCGTTGGGCTTGGACTTATAATGCAGCATCAAAGACTTGGACAGTGAGTATATCTATGAACTATATATCCAAGATATTATTGCATTATAGTTTCACTATCATTCTATCAATAATTTTTCCTTCTAAGTGGGACAAAAGTTAAGGTAGCTCACTTATTTTAAGTGGTACCTCCTCATTCAAATTTCAAATTTGTAATTCAAAAAGATTTTGTCTTCCAAAGTGTACAACATAACATTTGTCACTCCATTTGTTGTTTTAAAAAGTATGGAATATAATGAGATATCTATTCTTCTAAAAAGCATGTAGTTTGAGTGGTTGCTAGAAATCAGTTTTAAGAAATTAGTAATTACTGTTTATATGATATCATATGCTAAAATTCGTAAGAATTTATTTTTAAATTTAATATTAAAAATTTAAAAAATGTTAAGGATAAAACTCACTTTTTTTTTAAGTTCATTGGTTGTATCAGAATAAAAGAATATCTGTCAACCTTTGAACAATTTATATGAAAGTTGGTAATTAAGTAAAGTGATTGACTGCCATCCATGAACTCGTATAGCAATGGCTGATATGCTGTCTTATCCGGATATTTCCATGAATGAAGGATTTTTGACATATGGAGCTTGCATATACCAGTTGAGGATCGAACATCATTTACAGGTCTTCTCACTTACTCATTTATTACATTTTTACATGTTATGTGTGATAGCAGTGCTATGTGAATTAGATGAATGTTCATTTTCTTCTTGTCTAAATATTTGCTCTCAATATTCAATTGTTCAGACCTAGTGAAGCTGGTTGAAAGAACTGTGATGTCAGAGAATCATCGTTTGCCAAATAGACCCATATATCTTGTTGGAGAATCTCTCGGTGCATGCATTGCCCTTGCTGTTGCAGCCCATATCCCTGATATGGATCTTGTACTAATTTTGGCTAACCCAGGTGAGAAATTATTTTCTTATAAACCATATAAATGGGCATAGTGATTTTGTCACATTCTTATTAATCAGTGGATATTTCCGCCAGTTAGCTTAACTATTGGTATGTCTAAGGTTGATAACAAAATTTGCACATTAAAGGCCTTCTGAACATGTATGCTCAACAGTAAACTTGCGATCTCCTATTTTGAAAGTGTTTAGAATTTGATTAAGATTCAAATCTTTGGTGTTACAGTCCAAACAGAATTTTGATTATCTGACCCTTACTATAGGCTTAAAGTTAGATTTTTAGTTGAGTTATATGGTTTATGCATGTTATTTAGATGCTTGGGTGTGCAAAGGTAAGGATAGAGAGCACACATTATCTTATATTCTGCTTTGATCATGATTGGCATAAGCTTTTAATCATACCACATGCAAAATCTGTGTCATTTGAATAATTTGATTATTGCTGTTCTGTTGCCCATTTTCTGTATCATCCGAGTTCGAATAATGGGTAATCACAACATCATCAAAATTGGAGATTTCTCTTTGATTAATGTGATGGTCTCAAGTTTAGCAGGTTTATGTATGCCTCTGAAAAGAGGATATGTGCAACTGGTGTAGGACATGAAAAGAGGAATAGCAAAAGAAGAGACTAGACTAGAAAAGGGAGGATATGAGAAGATAGGGGAGAAAACTAGAAGAATTACAGAGAGGGAACTTGAATATCAATTTCATTCATCAATCAAATCTGTTTAAACAAACAACAATAGTGCCTATTTATAGGCAAGTAAACCCATATCCAATCATCATCGAATAAAGAAAAGAAATATAAATAAACTTAAACAAGAAATGGTTCTACTTACTGGATTTTTCATCTAACATGGATTTTTAATTCCATGTGTGGTCCTCCATCAGCAAGACACTGCCATGTCTGAACAGTAATCCTTTTCAGAACTGAAGCGCTGTAATAAGTAGAGTTCTTATTGTGGAAGTTGGAAAATGTTTATAGTGATTTCCATACCCAGTAAACTATTATCATAGATGACATTTAACTGATGAATACCTTTGCTTACTCACATAGTACTAACTGATGTTCTTTCTTCAGCTACATCTTTTAGCAAGTCACAGATGCAGCCTCTAATACCTATATTGAAGCTCTTGCCAGATCAAGGCCCTCTTAGTGTTCCGTTTATACTGAAGTTAATAGAAGGTTTGCCTTTTCTGCTTCTCAAGTTTCCATTTTCTGGCTCTGTTAGTTACTTTATTTGCAAAATTGTTTCACTTAGAGGCACATGCCAAATTGCTCTTATAAAAAGGGGATATTACTTTGCATGACACCCTCAAGATAATGATATTTAATCCTGTAACTCAAACTTGAAAATTAATGGATTTGATATGGATAGTTGTATCTGGGAGCTTTATCCATCCTAGTACGGTGGTAAGCTTGAGGCAGGTTGCCAGGTTCATGTTAGTAAATCTGAGAAGTTATAAAAAAAAATGTATTCTCAAAAGATTTGATAACGATGTCTTTCAGATTTTAGCTGTGATTCAGCTTGAAGTCGATAGTCAATTGAATAATTCAAGCACTGCTGGATCAGCTTTATAAAATTTAGCGACCATTGAGAAAAAAATTCAGATAAGTAGACTTTGATATTGCATGTTGGTGCTTACCAATCTGAATTCAAAAGCAAAAGTCTCTCGTATTGAGGCAGGCTGCACACTGTATTGGCGACAGACAATGTCTACAAGTTTCTGGCAGACTTGTCGAACATGCCATAGATTTTCTTATTGATTTTTATTTACTTTTCAAATCAATAGATAGCATTTCACAACGGACTTTAAGGTTGTAAATGTATTCCTAATAATTATGATTCCTTATTTATGTTTCATTATTAGCATGAAAGCATGTCTTTGGCCTTTGTGCTTTATTGTCACCACTTTAGTAGCTTGAGTGGGATTGAAGACTCTTACAGCTCTGGGAGCACAAAAAGAACAAAAACATTTGAAATGATAATATTATTTTCTTCTTATTGATACTAGGAATTGAATCTAGTAGATATTTTTTCCATAATTCCTAATCCTGGTGAAAATCAATGGCATGATGACACATATTTGTTGCACATTTAAAATATTTTATTTGAAATGACATGAGCAATTTCCCTGTATGCATATAGGTAATCCTTTAAGGATGGCAGTGGATAATCTAGTGAAGGGACTTCCTCTGGGCCCGACATTTGGAGAGCTGTCACAGAATCTTCTTACAATGTCATCTTACCTCTCTGTAAGGCTCTTGAATGGGGATGAACTGTGAATAACACTGTACTTTAGGAATTAAAAAACAACACGTTATCTATAAGACTTGAAGAGACAATTTTCGGTTAATATGTTCAGGACTATTTTATCAGCAGTTATTCTGATGCTTTGAATCTGTATGCCTCATTGCAGTTTATGGTTTTATATTTCAAAATTTTATACATTTAAGATTTTGTATTTTTTGAGGAAGGAGAGAAATGCTGGAAATGTGTTGGAACTCATATATAGATGATTGCTGTTGAGTGTTTATTCTTTGTTGATGCTCCTGTTATATTTGTCTCGACATATGCTTTCAGTTTCATGACAAAGAAATGATAACTTAAGTTGCAGGTTGTTGCCGATATCTTACCTAAACAAACTCTTCTCTGGAAGCTAGAAATGCTGAGATTAGCTTCTGCATATGCCAACTCGCGCCTGCATGCAGTAAAAGCTCAAACGCTGATACTTTCCAGGTCCTTATACTTTGGCATGGTCTATTCAGTTTCAGTAGTTTATCTCAATCCATTGCTGGAGAAACACCTATTGGTCTTTAAAATTTGAATAACGTAAAGACACTAGTTCTGTGCTTCTGCTGTTACAACTGTCTTGAAGAGCTTATTTTAGTAATTCGTATTGTAATAACATGTGACTCTATTTTCCTTTGGACAAAAGAAGGCTAAATTTCTTTAAAATATTATGATAAAAACTGTGCAAGTATTTAGAAATATAAAATAAGAAGATCCTAGGAAATTGAAAGAAAAAAAGATGTTGAAGTGAGACAATTATATGAGGTCTATATGTATCTTGTTGAATACCTGATCCAGAAATGAGATAATTGTGATGACATTGCCCTTTCTGTTATATTACATCTCTTTCCATCTACAAAGCCTAAAGCTTGAAATATGACATAGTACACAATACAGTATACCGACCCAACTTCTTATGTGAGTAAGCAGTGGAACTTAATTAACACGAAGGACAGTGGACACTTGCATCAGCTTTTAGTGGCCTTCCAGAAACATGTATTTCATGCAATTGATAAAATTAGTAGTTGTAGAATTATTGTATTATTCTCACTTAATCTCTACAGAGGGATTAGGGATATTTATTATAAAGAAGTTACTACTCCCACAACTCTAGGAAAGTAACCAGATAAACTACAAACGCTTTAGGGATGAGAACAACTAACCTCAAACCCCCTTTATTAGATAACACACCAGCTTCTAACAGCTTCTAATAGGATAAAACAAAGCTAATAACAATAAATAACAGTAAATATCACAGCAGTACAGAACTTTCAACACCCCCCTTCAAGCTGGACAGAAAATGTTTTTCATTCCCAGCTTGTTACACATATTTTCAAAAACATTTCTTGGAAGAGCTTTTGTAAGGATGTCTGCAGTTTGTATAGCTGTTGGAGTATACACAAGTTGGACACTACTGTCTTCTAGTTTCTCCTTAATGAAGTGTCTATCAATTTCCACGTGTTTCGTCCTGTCATGATGCACAGGATTCTTAGCAATGCTAATAGCAGCCTAATTATCACAAAATAAATTCATTGTCTTATCCATAGGTGACCCAAGCTCTGTCAATAGTCTTTTCAACCATATTCCCTCACAAATGCCATGAACCATAGTCCTGAACTCTGCCTCTACACTACTCCTAGAGACCACTGATTGCTTCTTACTTCGCCAAGTGATTAAGATTGCCCCATACAAATGTACAATACCCTGATGTGGACCTACGGTCTTTGAGAGACCCTGCCCAATCTGCATCTGTGAACACATTAACCTTTCTATCCGTATTTTTTTTTGAAGAAAAGACCCTTCCCTGGCGTCATTTTCAAGTACTTTAGTATTCTGAACACAGCATCCATATGCTCTTCTAAAGGGTTATTCATGAATTGACTCACCAAACTTACGGAGAAACAAATATCCGGCCTTGTATGGGAAAGGTAGATAAGTTTTCCCACAAGTCGTTGATACCTACCCTTATCCACTGGGACACTTCCTTCAACACTCCCTAACTTCGTTGTACAATCCATGGGAGTTTCTGTGGGTTTACAATCAAGCATCCCAATTTTCTCTAGCAAGTCTAGCACATACTTGCGTTGAGAAACTACAATACCTTCCTGAGATCGAGCTATTTCCATGCCAAGGAAGTATTTGAGATTTCCCAAGTCTTTGATCTCAAATTCTTTAGCAAGAAATTCTTTCAATCTTTGAATTTCTTCCTTACAATTCCCTGTCAGAATTATATCATCAACATAAACGATAAGAATAGTGATTTTACCTCCCAAAGAGTGCTTTACAAACATAGTGTGGTCTGTTTGGCATTGCAAGTAACCAGACTGTTTGACAGCTTTTGAAAACCTCTCACACCACGCATGTGGGGACTGTTTGAGACCATAAAGGGATTTTTGAGCCTGCATACATTCTCGGTCTTCAAATTTGTATCTATGCCTGGTAAAATCTCCATGTAGACTTCCTCCGCTAGGTCTCCATTTAAGAATGCGTTTTTTACATCCAATTGGTGTAAGGGCTAGTCCAAGTTTGTAGCAAGGGAAAGCAATACTCGGATGGTGTTGAGCTTTGCTACCGGTGCAAACGTTTCTTCATAATCAATGCCATAGAACTGTGTGAATCCCTTAGCCACCAACCGTGCTTTAAAATGTTCAATGCTCCCATCAGTCTTATGCTTCACGGTGAAAATCCACTTGCAGCCCACTGGTTTCTTCCCTTCGGGCAGATTTATTATCTCTCATGTGCCATTCTTTTCAAGGGCTGAAACCTCCTTATAAACCGCCGACCTCCATTTTGGTATTTTAAGAGCTTCATATATGTTGTTCGGTACAGATTCTGCTGCTGAAATATTAACAGAAAATGCACTGGTAATCTGAAGACAGCTTGTTATATGAGACATACTTACATATAGGGTAGAGTGGTCGGCTCCTACATTTTCTCACACCTTTCCTCAATGCAATGGGCCACTCAATATCATCAAGAGTATTCTCATTTGAAGATGAGATTGGGTCACTGTCATTTTTCCCATCAGTTCCTGTACTAACCTCTTGGATTTGTGTATCAAGTGAAGAGTTATGGCTGTGTTGTGACTCATTATTGTTCTCTACCTCCTGATTAGGATGTACAGCTGGAAAAATCTGCGGAATGGATTTAGTGTTTGAGTTAAGAGGACTTTGTGTATTGGTAGAGTTGGAAGGGTATGGGACAATGCATTTATTTTGAATATCACTAGATAGGATAAGTGGAGAGATAGAAAGAGGTTTAGTAGGACTATGAAACTGATTAGGACTAGAACTTCCTGTTTGAACTTGACTCTTAGGATCAGCTTTGTGTATTTGAGTTTGACTAGCATACTCATAATTAT
Organism: Xanthoceras sorbifolium; assembly: GCA_003430845.1. Taxonomy (NCBI): domain Eukaryota; kingdom Viridiplantae; phylum Streptophyta; class Magnoliopsida; order Sapindales; family Sapindaceae; genus Xanthoceras; species Xanthoceras sorbifolium. The sequence goes on along the minus strand of CM010608.1, from coordinate 16,302,228 downwards.
TTGAACCACATTTTTGAGTTTTAAGTGGACTAGGACACCCAGAATTTTGATTTTCAGATATATTTGGTAAAACAGAACCTTTATCAGATTGTTGAGAACCAGATCTTGAATTTTGAACAGTAGATAAAGGATAAAAACCAGATTTTGAATTTGGAACAGTGGATAAAGGATAAAAACCAGCAGATTTTGAATTTGGAACAGTGGATAAAGGATAAAAACCAGAATGATATGTATCTTGATCAGTTGATAATGTTTCCCAAAACCGAAATTCATCATTTTGACTCAAACTCCCCCCCTGAATTGTAGGTTTTGAATAAAATGACTGATTTTCAATAAAAGTCACATCCATAGAGGTATAAAACCTTTTGGATTCTGGGGAATAACACTTATATCCCTTTTGGGTAGGTGCATACCCAACAAACATGCACTTAATGGATCGTGGATCCAATTTATTCCGATTAACGGAACTAGCATGAATAAAAACACTACAACCAAACACCCTAGTTGGAAGGTGAGATTGAAGGTAATACGGGGAAATTTTGTAGAAAACACTTGAGAAGGAGTTTGAAATTTGAGTACCCTAGATGGTAATCTATTAATCAAATATGTAGCAGTAAGGACTGCTTCGCCCCAAAAATGTTTTGGAACATTGGAGGAGAACATAATTGATCGAGCTACTTCTAGAAGATGTCGGTTTTTTCTTTCAGAGACTCCATTTTGTTGGGGAGTTTCTACACAGGAGCTTTGATGAATTATTCCTTCATTGATCAAATAGTTTTTTAATATAGTATTAAAATACTCTTTTCCATTATCAGTTCTCAAAATTTTAATTTTTGTTTGGAATTGATTGTAAATCATGATATTAAAATTTTGGAAAATTTGGCTTACTTCAGATTTCTCTTTCATAAGAAATACCCAAGTAAGTCTCGTGTGATCATCAATGAAGGAAATAAACCATTTAGCTCCTGTAATATTAGCAACTCTAGAAGGGCCCCAAACATCGCTATGAATTATAAAAAATGGAGATGATGGCTGATATGCCTTCTGTGGATATGCTTGACGAGTGTTTAGACAGTTGACATATTTCACAAGAAAACAACTTCGGATTTTTATTTTGAAATAGAATAGGAAACAACTTTTCAAGATACATAAAATTTGAATGTCCTAACCTATAGTGCCATAACATAATAGCACTATCATTGTTTGACCTAGGATGAAATTGACTCTTGAAGGAAACAAATTCAGCTAATTTACTTTGATTGCCATATTCGGATTCAGGTCTTAGGAGGTAGAGCCCAACACACTCATCAGCATTGCCAATAATCTTCCCCGAACTCAAATCCTGAAATTCACAGTGTTGAGGAAAAAATTTAGTAACACAATTCAAATCTCTAGTGAGTTTACTAATTGATAATAAATTACAATCCAATTTTGGCACAAGCAAAACATAATGTAATGTTAAACTTTTAGATATAACCACTGAACCTGTGCCTGCTACTTTGGATAATGATCCATCAGCAATCTTAACAGACATATTACCGTGACTTGGAGTAAAAGTCTTGAAAAACTTGGCATCTCCTGTCATGTGGTCTGAGGCACCGGAATCCACAATCCAAGGTTTGCTTTGCTCGGTTTTTACACTCAAGGCATTCTGGAAATTGCCTTTTTAAGCCACAGAACTAGTACCAAAATATTCGGTATTGGATTCTTGTGTTTGCTGATTTTTAAAAAACTGCAGTATTGCTGTAACCTGTTCTTTGCTAAACGGATTGGACTCAGGTGCACAGGTATTTTCCTGACCAGTGGCTAGATTTCCGCGACTGTTGTTGCTGAAATTTCTGTTTTGGCCAGGCCGCCAGCCTACTGGTTTTCCATGCAACTTCCATCAGGTTTCCTTGGTGTGACCTAGTCTGCGACAATGGTCACAATATGGTCTTGGTTTCCTCGGCCGATTATCATAAGAATAAGCCCCCTGTGCAGCAAGTGCTGAGATTGAGTTTTTAGAACTATAAAGATGGGATTCTGTTTTTGATGAACCCATCATCACTCTTTTTCGGTTCTCTTCTCTGCGCACCTCAAAGAAAACTTCACGAATATTTGGAAGTGGCTTGACAGATAGAACTCGACCTCTAACTGCATCCAAGTCCTGATTTAAACCCAGTAGAAATTTGAAGATTCTCTTCTGCTCCACAATCTCCTTGTACAATGCACCATCATGTGGACACTTCCATTGATGCCTCTCAAATGCATCTATCTGCTGCCAGAATTTGGTCAGGGAATTATAAAATTGGGTGATTGACATGTCTCTCTGTCGCAGATCATGGAGAGTGCTCTCGATGCCAAAAAGTTCAGCAATATTATCCCGACTGGGATAAGCTTCTTTACTGCCTCCCAAATATCATGTGCAGTTTTATATAAGAGAAAATTTTCTCCTATATCGTTTGTCATGGAATTTATCAACCATGACATTACCATACTATTTTCGGTTCTCCATTTTTTGAAGGTGGAATCTTCTTTAGCTGGTAATGGAGAACTGCCAGAGATATATTCATCTTTGCCTTTTCCGCAGATGAACATAAATACTGACTGCGACCGTTGGAGATAATTTTGCCCATTTAGTTTATGACCAGTGATGGGTATGTGATGTGTATGAGAAGAGTCAGACCCACCATTGTTATTGTTGGTGGTTTTTGAGTTGGAAGAAAAAGACGCAAGAGTAGATGATGAACTAGGAGTTTCTACTTCCTTAGTCATCTTTAGAGGGGATTTTGATTCAGAGAAGGCTCTGATACCATGTAGAATTATTGTATTATTCTCACTTAATCTCTATAGAGAGATTAGGGATATTTATTATAAAGAAGTTACTACTCCCACAACTCTAGGAAAGTAACCTGATAAACTACAAACACTTTAGGGATGAGAACAACTAACCTCAAACCCCCTTTATTAGCTAACTAACACACCAACTTCTAACAGCTTCTAATAAGATAAAACAAAGCTAATAACAATAAATAACAGTAAATATCACAGCAGTACAGAACTTTCAACAGTAGTTATATTTAATTTCCACAAACTGCATTACTACTACTCCCACAACTCTAGGAAAGTAACCTGATAAACTACAAACACTTTAGGGATGAGAACAACTAACCTCAAACCCCCTTTATTAGCTAACTAACACACCAACTTCTAACAGCTTCTAATAAGATAAAACAAAGCTAATAACAATAAATAACAGTAAATATCACAGCAGTACAGAACTTTCAACAGTAGTTATATTTAATTTCCACAAACTGCATTACTTCCATAATCTTAGTATATTTTTGAAGCTTTTTTTTTTCTTCTGTTCAAGTTTGTGATTGATTTCAGAACAATGGGTTGAAACCACCATTTATCATCTTTGCAGTGGAAAGGATCAACTTTTTCCAAGTCAAGAGGAAGGTGAAAAACTTCGTTGTGCACTGTCAAAATGTCAGAATCGCCGGTTTGATGACAGTGGTCATTTCCTCTTCTTGGTAGAATTGTCACTTTCTATCTCGTGTCTCTTTCTGTGTGTCTGTCTATGTGTATGCATGTGGGTGTTAAAAAAAGCTTTGATCAAATGGTCTTGTTTCCTGACTCTCATCACATAAAGATAAGTGTTCCACAGAAAAACATCAGACAAGAGAAGGAAACAGAACTGGTAATAAGAAAACAGTTGGTATCGACTTGAGTTCAGTGTTAATTTGTGATGCTCTTTAACAACATGAAACAAATAGGGCTAACGCATTTGAAGTAGACAGTAACAGGAAAACAGAATAAACTCTCATCTTAGGATGATATAACTTCTCAAGAAGATAAAGTAACTTGATATTTTTTTAATATATGAATGTCTGTTTCAATAGATTTTCCTTTAGTTTTTGTGTGTTCTCTAAATTGATTTAACCATTGTACTTCTTGGAGAAATTCTTTATCATGCTCAATTATTGATATACTAGATCCCGAACTCGTTGCGGAATCAAATCAGGCCTTCTTTTGGCAGATTGCGATCCCAGATCTCTACAGACTGTATCTTACTGAATCTATGAGCAAAAGAATTGAAAGCTGTCACTCCAAAATTGACCTGGAGTAGCCATCAAACAATTTGATTAATTATCTATCTTCATGCTCTCAGCAAGTAGCAACATGCTGTCAAGTATAGTACAAACAGATAGTATATAAGTTTTAGTATGAAGTACAAAACAACAGTTTTCTTTTAGGCCCAATGTGAACTGACCAAAATACAGGTGATGTAATTAATTCATCACTACTTGTACATAGAGTCATATATATTAATATGCTGATGTAGTCGAATTTTATATTAACTTATGCTGATGTAATCAAATTTTATATTAACTTCGGGTGTAGAGTCATATATATTAATATGCTGATGTAGTCGAATTTTATATTAACTTATGCTGATGTAATCAAATTTTATATTAACTTCGGGTGTGTATATGTGCACGAGCACCCATATTTTATTAATGAATTTTACTTTTAAAGTCATACTATAAGATTCAATATTAATGCACACAATGTGTGACAGGAAGATGGTGTTGACTTGGTAACTGTCCTCAAGGGTGCTGGTTTCTATCGCCGTGGCAAATACATTGACTATGTTTCAGATTTCATGCCACCAACCCCTACTGAATTCAAAAAGTTACATGAATCAAGCAGGTTAATACAAAATACCATCTTACTGTGAAGGTTACAAATACCAATTTTAATCTGCCATACAACTTAAATAAATTTCTGTTACTTAATCATTCTACTATAAAAACATTCATGTGTTGATGATTTGGCAGTTGAAAAAAATTCATTTTGCTGCATTAGAAATTTTCATAAAGTTATGAGGTTTACGACACTAAAGAAAAGAGTCCAATGGAACAGGTGAATATGCTTACCATAGCTTTATCCAGAGGGCTCAGGTCAGAGTAATTTATTGGGATTTAAGAAATGGACTTTGTATCTTCTTTTTAACTGTGTTTATCTGTATGCCTCTAATACAACAATGGTTATAACCAACATGATCATTTTTTTGCCATCCTCGTGGCATTACTACCGTTGAGAAATTGGTTTTGTAATAGTGTTACTATAATTTTGAATATTATTGTCTCACAATTGTGATTCTCCTAGATGGATTTATCTTGCTACTGGCCCTGTGTTACTCTCAACTTTAGACGGCGGGAAGATTGTGAGAGGCCTTTCTGGAATTCCTTCTGAGGGACCAGTCTTGTTCGTTGGCTATCACATGTTACTAGGACTTGAACTTTTTCCGCTTGTTTCCCAATTTATGATCGAAAGAAACATTGTTCTGCGAGGAATAGCACATCCCCTGCTATTTACAAGGTTGAAAGATGGAAGCTTACCTGAGTTGTCAACATATGACTCATTCAGAATGATGGGTGCAGTTCCCGTCTCCGCAACTAACTTCTACAAACTTTTATCTTCAAAGTCTCATGTCCTACTATATCCTGGAGGAATGCGTGAGGCTCTACATAGGAAGGTAACATCTTCCAACTGTTAAATTTTATCTCGATCTACAGTTCTAAATACAGAAATCAGATCAATGTTCCTTATAGGCAGAACTGTATCCATATTTGCACCAGTTAATAGTATCACTTTTCGTTTCGTACTGGCATTGTTAAATACAATATTTTGAAAGAAGAGGGGATAATGAACTATTAGATATCAATTATTCATTACCATAAAATGGGTAGATAATCTTCTAATTTATTGATGATAGATCCTGTAATATGCTGCATTCTAAACCTCATACTACAATAATTTGACTTTTCTTCCTGTCCTTGTAAATTTCTATTTATGAAGAAAATTTGCTTTCTTCAAGCAATGCTGACTAGTTTCACATGTGCTTGTCTTAATTATAAGTATGATTTATTTATACAGCATAATATATTTTGTTTGAGCATGTTTTCATGTGTTTTTGTGTGTATTGTGTGATGACTATAATCACTTGATCTTGTGGTCACAAGCATAACTTAGTGGTAACGTCACCTCTCAACAGATGTTGAGGTACCAAGTTCAAATTTTCCCTCCCCCAAGTAAATAAAATTAAATTACTTGGTATTCTTTTTATCTAATTTCTTTCCAGTTTCTCTTCTAAACTCTTTTTTACAACAAATATAAAATCAAACCCCTACCTATGTCAGTGTGAATGAGACTTGAACCCAATACCTCTTATACAAGAACAAGAGACTTTATTGGCTAAATTAGTAGTAACCACTTTTCCAGTTTCATTCTTTGATGTGCCTCTTTTCCCACAAATCAAACACTAGAGATACTTCCATAAAATTCAAATTGTTAATACAGTTACAGAATAATCAACTCTTCATATTTGACAGGATGAAGAATACAAGTTACACTGGCCAGAACAATCTGAATTTGTTAGGATGGCAGCTCGATTCGGGGCCAAAATTGTACCTTTTGGAGTTGTTGGCGAAGATGATATTGGTCAAGTAAGCCGGAAAAAAAAAATTATTTTGTCACTACCATCTATATCAAACAAATGTTAGTTTCAATCATATATATAAATATTTTGTTCGTATTAATAACCAGATTTTATTGTCTATTTTGGTTTATGAACATGCATCAACAATGTTGTCACTGAATTGTCAATACTTTCATCCTTTGTGCTCACTGTGAACTGTACATTTGAAGTTTTGAGTTATGTTGAAGGACCATGAGCAAACTTCAGGTATAAGAACAGTTCTCCAATAAAGTATTATAGGAGAAAAAACTTTGTATTCCCATCTAAGAACGCATACCCACACTCAATATACTGGATAAAATACAACTTCGGTTGAGCTCAAGCATGTCATATCTACCTTACCTTTACGCATTGTGTATGGCCAATGTATTTTCAGATTCGTTATCTCTGTCACCAGTTTGATTTTATCTTTATTCTGTAATGAATAATTTATTGTATATTTATTGTTGTCAGGTAGTTTTTGATTATGATGACCTGATGAAGATTCCTTACTTTAGGGCTGGAATAGATGAACTAACAAATGAGGTTGTAAAGTTGAGGTATCCTGATTTTCTTCTTTACTAAATTAAATGTCTTTATATATGTATGTGCCCTTGCAGTTATCATTCTTCCAATATCTATGCCTTCTTACATGGCCTAGCTTTGAAGTTTTTATAATGTGGTGATGATAGAATTGATGCAAGTGGCGAGGTAGCGAACCAAGATATTCATCTTCCAGGAATTCTACCCAAAGTTCCAGGACGGTTTTACTATTACTTTGGAAAACCGATTGAAACAGAAGGTATGGTTATTGTGTGGCCCATATCTTTGAAACCTATCAGCTTACTTATTAAACAACCTTCTTCTGAAAAAGTAATAATACATATTTTTAATTGTGTTATTACTTGATCTTTTGTCTTGAAAGAATGAGGTTCTGTGCTGTCTTATAGGGATACAAGACTATAATTGTATTCAATCCACATTAGACATCCTTGAGATGAAAGCGTGTTTTCAGTTAGTAATTCTGAACTATTTGGTGCCTGATCCACTTTAGGGGCTGAAAACAGCTAAAATATCAACTGGACTTTGATAATCATCTTTTCCATATGCTTGTTTTATAGTGGGTCAAACCTACATTTATGTCTTTTAATCAGTCCTTGGCTTATAAGTATCTTTGCCAATCAAAAGACATAGAATACACATACATTGTTGTAATGAATTCGATTATACATCCCGAAGTTATGAAGGCATCAAAATACCAGGGTAGAGGGTTTCCTGCATTCAGGTGTCATAGGGCTACATGGACAGATACGTATATGATTGATATTGTTCCGAGTCTAATAGTCATGGTTCTCAGATAGTTCAATTATGTTAATAAATCTCAGATTTTTGGTTTAGACGTCAAAGAGTCTCATTCAATTTGTGCCCTAAATAGGTAACTTTTTTTTGATATGATTTTAACAACTTTAGTCCTTAATGCAAGTTGTCTGATTTAAATTATCAATCTTGCTGTGAAGGGAGGAAACAAGAATTAAGAGACAGGAAGAAATGTCATGAATTGTATTTAGAAGTCAAGTCTGAAGTTGAGAAATCCATTGCTTACTTGAAAGAGAAGAGAGAAAATGATCCTTATAGGAATCTATTGCCGCGGCTAATGTACCAAACCACACATGGCTTTACATCTGAAGTTCCAACCTTTGATCTTTGATCTTTGATCTTTTTCTGCCCTTAAAGGTGATATTCCATCTGTATTATCAGAGAAGCTCCGGAACTTTTCCTGTGACAAAGTGGCATGTCATTTATGGTGAAAATTGTCGTAGAGTGTTTGCCAATGTTTTATTCTCTGAAATGAAGATGAATCCGGGACCTCTGATGGTGGATACATTCTGATAAAGCAATGGAAAAAGGTAGTTGAAAGATCACACCACTGTTGAAATTTAGGGGCTACAATCAGAGTCGTTCGGAAAAGAGACCGCGACAGGTAGAATGCTCAGCTATCTGTGGATTTATTACTGTTATTTCATAAATGTGTCGCTATTGAACATGTATTATAATTTGCTGCGATATTACAATGGTAATACCTATAATACCAAGAAATCATATTCTTTCTTGTCTGGCGGGATGTTATTGTGGAAGGGAAAATTGGTATTTTTTTTTTTTTTTAACATTTTGGTGGGAAGCAAGCAACAGAAGGGGGTTGTCATTTGAGGAAGCTGTACTCTAAAGCTTAGCAAATTAAATGCCTGTAAAAACTCAAAAGGAATTGTGCATTTCTTGGTTTATTACATGAAATTCTTGATGGTATATCTTTTGTTGATGTAATTGTGCATTTCTTGGTTTATTACATGAAATTCTTGATGGTATATCTTTTGTTGATGTAGCCATCAGCTGATCAGAGATGTCTTCGCTTGTCTGAATGGCTATATGTAATGTATGCAATTTCCTGCTGTTTTTATTGTGTGATCCGGAAACAAGATGCGTACAAAAGCCTTGATATCAAAATTGATTTTTTTTATTGTAATATTTTATGTATTAGATCACGTGAAGTATTATTGTTATTATTAGTATTATCAACTATCAACAGCATTTTTTTTTTTTCCTTATCGACAATGCAACAACTAAGATTATGAATCTTTGATAAATTAATTGCATAGAAACCAAGGTCAATTTAAAAGAACCATGTTCGAGTTCATGATTGATCAATTATAGATCGATTAATTATTATTTTCAGTGGGCAGTCTCACACTAAATCATATAAATCCTGCCGTCCTTTAGGCCTATATGCTAAGATTCTTTGATTGTCATAAATATATTAAATTCTGGGTAAAAATTATTTTGGTCCCTAAATTATCACGAAATATTACATTTTGACCACTGTTTCTTTTTTTAGCTTCTGTGATCCCTAACTTTTTAGAAATCCATTAATTTGGTCATTCTGTTAGTCAAACTTAACAGTCATAGGGGTATTTTAGTCTTTATACATAAAAATAATAATTCATAATAAAAAAATATTAAACAAAAATTAATAAAAAAATTAACAAAATAAAAAATGCTTGAATATGGAGGAGGCCGCTATCTCCTCCATGAACGAAAAACTTGGGGAGGAGGTGCAGTCTCCCTCCCCGGCGGCCGGCGAGGAGGCCGCGCCTCCTCCCTGAAGACTGTTGCCTCCTCCCAGAAATTTATTGGGAGGAGGTGCGGCCTCCTCCCTAAAGTTTGTTGGGAGGAGGCAGCCTCCTCTCAGCAAACTTCAGGCACGTCCTCCCAAAAAATTTCTAGGAGGAGGCAGCGCCTCCCAGCAAACTTCTGGGAGGAGGCCGCCTCCTCCCAATAGATATGGGAGGAGGCGCTGCTTGATTTTCTAGGATTTTTAGAAATCCCAATTTTTTTTTTAATTTTTTTAAAAATATTTTCTTTTATGTTAATATTATAAAATTTTGATATATAATATTTATTTTTTATATTTGTATATTATTTTAAATTATTAAATTTTTATAAATTATTTATTTATTATAAAAAATATAAGTTTTTAATTTTAATATTAAGTTATTTTGAATTTTTTTGGTGTTTTTTTAAAATATTTAAGGACATATTTTATAAATTTTGTATATTTATAATTTTAATTTAAAAAAACAAATTTGTGATATGTATTATTAGATTTTTATTGAATGTTTAAATTAAGTTTAGTTTATTTAAATTTAAAAATAAAGGGAAAAAATTGAATTTTTAATTCAATAAATTAAAACTAAGGGTAAGATAGTCAATATACACATTCTGTCATGGTTGACTGTCAAAAAATTGGTCAGAATGACTAAATTGATTGATTTCTGAAAAGTTAGGGACTACGGAAACTAAAAAACGAAACAATAGGTTAAAATGTAATATTTCGTAATAAGTTAGGAACCAAAATAATTTTTGCCCTTAAATTCTCTCTAAACAGAATCCTTGCGTCCTTTAGGCCTATATACTAAGATTCTTTGATTCTCATAAATATATTAAATGCTCTCTAAACATAACAAGTTCTGGCATCAAGCTTGCTTCCCTACAAGTTTTTTTTTTCCTTTCTTGAGAAAAAATATTTATATTTTTTTAATTCAGATGATTAGGTATGTTGTTAAAGTACAAATCTCTCTTGCACAAGAGATTGAGGTGATTTAGTTTAGATTTAATGTAATAAATTTTGTATAAATGACGAGCTATATATATTATAATATATAAGCAGTCAATTCAAATAGTAATATAATAATTATATTACCTGATAAAAATAACAAAGGACTTGACACCTTAATATATTTATTCAAATAAAAGTTTACATGTAAACAATAGAAGCCAGTTATAATTAGACATGGCCCCGGTTCAGTTCGAACCGGGCGGTTCGAACCGAACCGGCAGTTTTGAACCGGAACCTTAGGTTGCGGTTCCGGTTCAAAACCAGTTCCGGTTCAAAACCGGTTCCGGTTCAAAACCGGTTCCGGAACCGGGATCCGGAACCGGGACAGTCGGTCCCGGTTCCGATTTTTCCAAAAAAATAATCGGAACCGTCGGTTTGGAACCGACGGTTCCCGGAACCGCCCGGTTCAGGCGGTTTCGGTTCGGTTCCGATTTTTTTTTTTTTTTTTTTTTTTTTTTAGAAAAAAAAAAATTTAAAAAAAATTTGGCCGTTGGCCACAGTGTGGCCAACGGCCATCTGCTGCCACCTGGCAGCTGCCTGCTGCCACCTGGCAGCAATGTAGCCGTTAGGGAGGGAGCCGTTGTTCAACGGCTCCCTAGGAAAATTACCAAAATAACCCCTAAAAAATTACAATTTAACCCCTAAAGTTTTAAAAATATTAATTTTTTCCCAATCCAAAAAACTATATAAACCCCATCAATTCTCCAATTCAATTACACAAATTCTCTCATTCTCTCATTCTCTCAATATTTCTCTCATCTCTAATTCTCTCAATATTTTTCTAATTCTCTCATTCTCTCATTCTCTCAATCTTGCTATTATTTTTCATTACTTTAATTGTTTTCATTATTTGTTTAAACACTTTATTTTATAAATTTATAATGGCATCACCATCAAGACCATCTATTTCCGGAGGTCGAAAATCTATTTTCGGAGGTCGAAAATCTATTTCCGGAGGTCGAAGATCTATTTCCGAAGGTCGAAGGTCCGTTTCCAACAGAAACGCTGAGCAAAATGAGCAGGTACCGGATTTAAATGTTCAAGAAGTGCAAAGTCGCCCTTTCCCAGAATACAACAACGATCGAAATTTTACTGAATACCTACAAGAAAGAGAATTTGAGGAGGTAATTTTTGGTAATGAAACTCCTATTAATTTTAATCCTGATCATTCTTATCCCTCTTCTGGCGGTGGTCCCTCATCTGCTCCAAACCTCCCAAATCCAATTCCAAGTGAAACCGTACAATTGCCGCAGCCGCAGAAGCAGCCAGATTTGTCAAAGTACAAATCTGAACTTTTTAAAGTTCATATGAAGAGGGTGGAGAAGGATGGTTTAGTTATAGTGGTTTGCAATTATTGTTCCAAAGATTTTAAATGGAACAAATCCGAAGGGTACGGGACGTATTGGAAGCATATCAACAGCAAACATCCAGCCGAAGCTCACCATCAGCGAGGACAACACCAAATTGCAAGGTACACATCCCCTAACCATCCTTTATTTAAATATACTGATCAAAATAATAGGGACCAATTAGCAAGAATGGTAGCGACCGAACATCTCCCCTTTAGTTTTGGGGAAAAAACTGGCTTTTTAAAATACTGTCATAATGCTTTAAATCCCGCTGCATGTAAAGTACCTAGGACCACATTAAAACGTATTATGTGTGATATTTATAAAAAAGAAAAAAAAGCTTTAGTAAAATATTTTCAAAATTATCCGGGTCGTGTGTCTGTTTGTGCCGATATCTGGAGTGATCATTGGCAAAAACATTCATACTTAGGACTCACTTGCCATTTCGTTGACCAATCATGGGATTTGCAAAAACGAATATTGGCATTTAGAGTTTTTGATGACACCCATACTGCTGATAATATTTATAAATTAATGAAAAGTATTTTTGAAGAATATTGTATTGAGAGTAAAATTTTTGCAATTGGTTTTGATAATGCTGCAAATAATACTGCCGCCGTTCCACAATTAATTCAATTGTGTCAACCCTATTTTGGCGGCAGATTTTTTCATCAAAGATGTGTTTGCCATGTTTTAAATATATATGTACAACATGGTTTGCAAACACTATATGAGTGGATTACACCAATTAGGGATGCTCTATACTATTTGTGGAAACATCCTAGCACTATGAAACAATAGGCTAGGTATTGTAAAGCTAATGGGAAACATCCAATTAGGTTTTCCCGTGATGTTCCAACTCGTTGGAACTCCACATATAAGTTGCTTTGTGAAAGCTACGAGTATAGAGAATTATTAGTTAGATTTATGCAGCATAATGTTAATACCATTAATTTATATGAACACCATTGGGATGTTTGTACAAAAATTTGCATGCTTTTAAAAGTTTTTCATGATGCAACAAATTCTTTATCCGGTATATATTATCCAACTTCATATTTATTTTTATTTGAAGCCCTTAATATTGTAGGTGCACTTAATGAATGTTCACAAATAAATGAATTAGTTCCGTGTGTTTATGCAATGCGAGAAAGATGGATAAACTATTATAGGGACATTCCTGTAATTTATACTCTTGCATCAGTTTTTGACCCTAGAAATAAATTTAATAGTTTATATGAATTTTTTACACTTTATTACCAATCTCTAGGGATAATGGACATAGATGTTAGTGGTTTATATAATAATGTTAGGAATTTATTTTATTCAATATATGACGAATATCGTTCTGTTTACGGTCCATCGTTGAACATTAATGTTCAACAATCAGAACCAAGCGGAAGCGGTAGTACTAGTCATTCGCGTTTTCCCTCCACATTAAGGAAGTTAGGGGCAAGCGTGTTTACCAAAAAAGCAAGGACGTCGGGGAGTTCGTCTTCATCAACCTATGTTTCAGATGTTGATGTTTACATAAACACCTCCTTTGAGTTTTTGGACACCCCAGACTTTAACGTCCTACAGTGGTGGAGGGAGCACGCAACTAACTTTCCAATTTTGGCCATCATTGCCAAACAAATTTTTGGAAACCCTGTCTCAACCGTCGCCGTCGAACAGGAATTTAGTGCAGATGGCAATGTTCTGGACGAGAGACGAGCATTGCTCAGTCCTGACTCAATACAGATCCAGATCTGTGTTGACGACTGGACCAAGGCCACATACTGGCAGCAAGAATTGGATCTGGTGTCCGACGACAATGACTTTTTCGACACTAACGAGGATACAACGGCAACCGAAGGAACAAGCGACGATTGATCACATTCGAAACATAATAGGTAAAAGAACTACGTGGGCTTTGATTCCTCCTAGAGGATACGTAGGCAGCTTAATTGAGGTAAAATTAAGTGCAAGCCCTAATTTTTTATTTATTTATTTAATTTTATAGTTTTATAATATTATTAAAATTTTATTTCAATTTTATATATTTAATTTTTTTATTAATTTATTTTTAATTTTTAATTTTTAATTTTTTTTTATTTTGGCCGGTTCCGGCGGTTTGGAACCGGCAGTTCAACCGGCGGTTGAACCGCCGGTTCCAAAAAAATTGGGGAGCAACCGAACCTGGCGGTTCCTCCCGGTTCCAACCGGAACCGAGATCGGGACCTCCCCGGTCCCGGTTCCGGTTGATGAAAATTTGGAACCGGAACCGGAACCGCCGGTCCGGTTCAGATGGCCATGTCTAGTTATAATGGCAAAACATCTTTTATTTAAGGGCAAATTACAATAAGATACCCTGATATTTAGTCATATTATAATAAAATTACACTTTTATTTAAACTACAATAGAATATTCTGAATAATTACCAATTTGATCCTTAATATATTTTAAAATATCACTTTTTAATCTATTGTTATCTTTTCAACTCAGTCGGTCCCTAACTTTTTAAAATATATTAATTTAATTTTTATGACTAAAAACTTTTGACGATCAAATCTAATATAAAGTATAAATTGATAATTTTTATATTTTTTTATTAAATTATTAAATTAGAATGATACTTTTACCCTTTAACTTTTTAACAATTTTCATATTTCACAGTCTAATAAAAATTGATATACGTTATAAAATTTAATTTTTTTAAAAACACTTAAAAAAGATTAAATAAAACAATTAAATTTATTAAAAATAAATATTATTAAATTTATTAAAAATAAAAATAAAAATACTATAAAAATTTGACCTATTTTTACATTCGAACAATTTAATCTTTTAGATAACTCAATAAGAAATTGTTATTTATTATAAAATTTATATTATTTTTGAATTACTTAAAAATGATTAAATAAAAAATAAATATGATAAAATTTATTAAAAATTAAAAATATTTAAAAGTAACGTCATTTATTAAAATAAAAATAAATTCAAGATTAAATACTTATAAAATTTCAAGTTTAACAAAAAAAATTAAAATGTTAAAAATATTATATATACATATTTTAGAGTATATTATATAGTATATATATATATATTATATATATGTATATATATTATAATAGAATTACAATACATATACATGTATTTATTATTATATTATAAAATTAAAATATAATAATAAAACCGTTATATATATAAATTTATTATATATATATATGTATGTATGTGTGTGTGGGGGGATATTATATTACTAAATTTTGAGTTTTATAATTATTTAATCTTAAATTTTATTTTATTTTTAAGAAATTATATTACTTTTAATATTTTTAAATTTTTAAATTTTTTTATTTTTTATTTTAATAAATTTTATCATGTTTATTTTATTATTTAATTATTAAAAGTGTTTTTAAAAAAATTAAACTTTTATAACGTATATTAATATTTTATTGGACTATCGAAATAAATAAAGTTATTAAAAAATTAAAGGGTAAAGTATCATTCTAATTTAATAAAAATACAAAATGACCAGTTTATACTTTATATTAGGTTTGACTGTCAAAATTTTGGTCATAGACATTAAATTAATATATTTTAAAAAAATTAGGAACTATATAAGTTAAAAAAATAAAATTAGATCAAAAAAATGATATTTTATATTATATTAGGGACCAATTAAGAATTATTCGACGTACTCCATTATAATTTAAGTAAAAATACAATCTCATTATAATATGATAAAATATTATGGTATTTTATTGTAATTTGCTCTTTATTTAATCTAATGTAAAAGAATTCACAAGCTATCACGTGGGTAGGCTGCCCTAAAAATTATCAAGAGACGTCTCCCAATAAAGTGTTGATCTAGAAGATCCTGACCGGCTACTTTATTTTTTTAATATATATTGAAAGTGAAAGGTAATTTTGCATGTAATAGACCGGCCTTTATTTTAGAATGATTCCAATAATCATATTATTACAACTGTCGCGAGCTGACCCGTCATTCAGATCCAATTTTTTTTTTTTTTTTTTTTTTTTTACAAAAAGCTTTCAAATATGAAATATCTAAATCCCTATCACAAAAAGGTCAAATAAGCTAATATCGGACAAGCACTATATATTGGACAAAACAGTGTCTTGTCTTGTTGGACAAAATAGGCCAATATGTCAATTTCATATATCAACTCTCACTAGATAATATATATATACAACATATTGGATAGTTACTACCAATAAAGAAATTGCCTGACGGTATAACTAATCAGCCTGAAAAGATGCTATACGCTTTTGATTTGTTAATTTCGTTAATTACTTGGTCGAACTTTGTTGTAATCGACACGTGAAAATTGTTATAAACAAAGCTCCCAAGTTTAGTGTATTTTATATTAATTGGATTTAAGCCTTTAAGGTTAACTACACAAAGTTCCCAAGTTTAGTTTAGTTTGAGGTTTAACTTGTACTTACTTCGATTTCTTTGTTGTAATCTAAATATAGTTTAACCTTTAATATATATATATATATATATATATATATAATATTTAAATAATTATTACAATAAATATAAATCGAATCCCTCCACACCAATAAAATTTGAACAAACTCTATCTTTTCATTTTGTTTGCTATATCTTGTTTTGGAAAAGAATTAAATAAATAATCTCTAAAAGTGTTTTTAAAAATTAGGGATAGATTAATTTTATTTTATTATATATATACACTTTTTTCTTTAAGTAATTATAAAACACTTCATTTATTTATTTATTAATAGACTTGAAATTCAAATCCTTTTACATCTAAAATTGTACTAGTTCAAACTATACAAAAGGTTAAAATGTGAGTGCGATCTGATCTAAAATATAATACACATTATTTTAAAAAATAAAAATAAAAATAAAAAATTTTAGTCGAATCCGTCCGGATAAAGATCACACGGACAGCTAGCATCCCACATTAATATGACACTAAATGACAAGTGTCGATCTCTCAAAAGATCCTCTGCACCTCCTCACGGCTCTTAGAACATCTCTAATGTTATTATGTATTTGGAGAAAATTGAGTGTCACATAGCATCAATATTAAAAAAGTTAATAAAACATTCTCCAATGTAGTTATCTAATTTTAATATTGATATAATGTGGTAAAATTTTTTTAGAGAATATCAAGTAGAGTTTCTAATTTTAGATATTTTTCTTGATATGCTGACTAAGATTTCTAACTTTTTCCACTAATAAAATTTTAGCATTTTATCAGTACATTTAATTATCATATTAAATAAAAGAGAATGTAATAAATTATTTGTGGTGATTGGTTTAAAATTAATATTTAAATATTTACATTGAAGAAGTAAATATATATTTCTATTATTTTTTTTGATAAGGTAGATCTATATTATTTAAAAATGCTGATATAATACTATTTTATACTAAAAAATATATATTTATATTAGAGATTTCTTATTTATTGTAATTGTTTATTTATTTATACATTATAATTTCAATTAAGTTCGTGTATGCACATGCACTGCTCTTATATTGTTCTCATCTTCTCAAGAGCGACTTGTTAGTTTTAATTACTTTTCCATGGCGACAATCGGAGTATGTATCTCGGCGGCCTTATCTCAGGTATTCCGTCAAGACATGGTCTCTGCAGCGTCCCGGAAACTGAAACGAAATCCGCTTTTGAAGCCGTTTGCGGTGTCGACGGAGCAGCCATCAACTGCAGCGACGGCGACGGCAACGGAGACGAGGAGCTTTGTGAAGAAGAAGAGTAGTTCTGACGAAGGCGCAGAGAGGATACGGAGAGTTGACGTTGAAGAATCGGAGAATGAGGAAGGTAAGCGAAAGAGTTTGAAGGATTATTTCGACGAGGCTAAGGAAATGATCAGATCGGACGGTGGTCAGCCACGGTGGTTCTCTCCCTTAGAGTGCGGGTCCCACTCTCCTGATTCTCCTCTCCTCCTCTATTTACCTGGTCTGTTCGTTTTTCCATTTACGTAGCGTACCCCAGTTCTTTTCATGCTTGAATTACTACTTAAATTTAGCTGTCGAGTGAGTGTTGACACTGACTTTCCTCTCTTGCACGACAATATTGTACGTAGCAGTATTTCATGTCTTATGGTTTCCTTCATTGAGCTTTCCCTCTAAACTTCTTTTATGGTTTAAAACTACCTTCTACCTTATGGAAAATAAGTGATAAATTTATATTTTAGTTCTGATTTTGTAGGGTTGGATGGTGTTGGACTTGGACTTACAATGCACCATCAAAGACTCGCAAAGTGAGTATAAAATAATTATCATGAAACTGCATATATAGAATGTTTTTTTTTTTTTGGTTTTTGAGCAGTTATGTTAATATAATTATGTGCCTTGGGATTATAATTCATATATTTAATTAATGAGGAAGTTTTTTTCTTGATATATGAAGGATTTTCAATGTATGTTGCTTGCATATTCCAGTCAAGGATCGGACATCATTTACAGGTTTATCTCTCTCAATTACAAAATCCATGCATGTCTCTATCTAGAAATGTGTGTTTTTTATTTTCTATTTCATTAAATCTAAAATTGTGTGAATATTATTATATGGTTCAGGTCTAGTGAAGCTAATAGAACAAAAAGTTAGGTCAGAGAATAGTCATTTGCCAAAGAGACCCATATATCTAGTGGCAGAATCTCTTGGAGCTTGCCTTGCATTAGCTGTTGCAGCCCGTAATCCTGATATCGATCTTGTGATGATTTTGGCTAATCCAGGTCAGAATTTATTTTCTTTTTCATAAACCGCTTGTTAATCATAGTAATGTGTTTTAGAAGCTGATTTTATTTTATATATTTGTAGACAACAATTAGACATCAATCATACCAATATATTCAAATTTTAACTTTGGTTATCAAGAGATACTATTAACTCTATGTCGTTGGTTAATGGTGTCCATGGTATACTATCACAATTATTTATTTAATTAGTCGGTCATATTTTTTGCCAAGGCACGTTACATTCGATCAAATGTGTTTTAATTACTGAGTGGATAAATGGGCCGGAAAGTATTAAATTAGTTGTGTCATTCCTTAATTGGATTAAATAATGCGGTCCATAATTTGATCGGCCCACACAGGACTGATTAGTCCAGGCCATAGATACCTGCCTCGACCGGACTATAGCTCCCAGCTTTAATAAGTATCCAAAAAATTTAAGGGGTATCCCCAAAAAAATTATTAAATAAAATAATTTGATCGATAAATAGAAAGATTTTTTTTTAAAAAAAAATGGAAAAGCCAATGTTGTAATTGTAGGAGATGTGTTTTTGTTTTTCTAGTTTTAGTCGACTTTATTGTGTTTTAACTATTATCTCTATTATTAGATTAGAATGCTGATCTATGAGATTATGTCACTTTTAACATTATGGATTTTAAATTATATATATATTTTTTACTTTCTCAGTCTTTTCTTTTTTGAATTTTTTTTCTAAAGTATCACAATAGAAATTTAAAATATAGATGACATGATTAAAATTTTTATTTGACATCATCAATCTTGAATTATTTACTAATTAATAACGTTATCTATTTATCTAATAGAATATTATAAAATTATTTATACTTATATTACTTCTTAATGAACAAAATATGTTACCATGTTAATATTAATTTTTAATTAAAAAAATGGTACAATACAATTTAACACGAGACACTACTAAATATAATCCAAGTCAGTCCGTTACAATCTGACAACACAGTAAGACATGCCAAACATGGTCTGAAAATTCAAAATTGTCAATAAGGAAACAAAAAAACTAGCTTTAAAGAAGTTGGAATTCGATGGAGATATAACTAACATTCTTTCTTGCAGCTACGTCTTTTAGCAAGTCAGTGTTGCAACAAACAATACCTTTACTGGGACTCATGCCAGACCAAGTAACTAGCCTGTCTTGTATGCTGAGCTTGATGACAGGTTCGCTTTCTTGTTCCTCAAATTTTCTTATTGTGGACTCGCTACTCACTTTGAAACATTTTATTTTTCTGGCTCAAGAGTTCATCTCATAAACTTATATTCTGTAAAATGGAATCTATTAATATTCACTAGAAAATGTTCAGTATATATACTGAATGTTAAAGGTTATGATAAATTGAACTGGATTCAAGATATGTTGGTTTTCAAATTTGAATTGGATTTTTTATATGTGACATGTTAAGATTTTAAGTTAAACTATCACAGGTTAAGAACTAGTTGGCATTGCAATTCAAGTTGGAATCTTTAGCATCACTCTTTCTTTTATATCTATGGTTGAAATCCATTACTAGTTATAATAGATCTCTTTTGATTATTTACTCCCCAAATGGCCATATATACCAATAATTCCAATATGTACATTCAGGTGATCCTTTGAAGATAGTGATGCATAATGTGGTAAAAGGTCTTTCTCTGCAGCCAACAGTTGAAGAGCTATCACAAAATCTTGTTACAATGTCATCTTATCTCCCTGTAAGGCTCAACTCAATAACATAGACAAATGAGTAAACTATTGAATCACATTTCACTATAAGACTAGAAGAGACAATTGTTATTTGTTAGTCAATATAGAGGATCCTATCTTCAAAAGTACTTGAAATATTTTTGCATCAGCTTGCGTTGTTGCAATCTGCAGTGGCGAATTTTTCACGTGTTATGACTTGCCATCTTATCTTTTTATTTATAAAAACCACTGTAAGTATAGGGATAATTGCCTCGCAATGGTCATTTATACTTTCAAGCTGATGTTAACTTTGTACTTTTATTATTATGTGTAGTTAATCCTGTGGAGAAAATAATTGATGATTTTAGTCACAGGTTCTGGCTGATATCTTACCCAAGGAAACACTACTCTGGAAGCTAGAGCTGCTTCAATCAGCTTCTGCATACGCCAATGCACGTCTCCATGCCGTAAAAGCTGAAACACTGATACTTTGCAGGTCTCATATCTTTAGCATCCTGTTAATATAAATCTCATGGTAATATCTGGGTATTTGTGAACTTAACAATTTTCATAATCCACAAACAAATATTTGATCACTTAGTATATATTGTTGAGTGCTAACTAAAGGAACCTTACTCCTGTTGAACTAGTTGAAGGCAAAGAATTTGCTAAATCTAGCAATGCTCAATTTTAATATAAGCTGTAGAGACATTTACCAAACCAGAGGTTCGCTAGTCGTAGCAGCTATACAAGAGGTTCCATGTCAAAAACTATGTTCTTATTGAAGAGTTCATTGATCATCATCCTAAGATCATTGTTGTATAATTTCAAGAGCTTATAGCAATTCAGACCATACAGAACATTTGTCTGCATTTTCTACCAGATTTGAGTTTGTATTGTAAGACTTTCTTTTTTCTTCCTTATGCAATTACAATGAAGAAATGACATCTATTTTTCAAAACAGAATATGTAAACTTGTAATCAATACTTAAATCTCATTTATCCATATAATTTATTATAATGTTTTTGCCTTAAGTTGGTGATTCTTTCTAGAATGTGTTGAGTTCATTGTTCTTCTTTACAGTGGAAAGGATCAGTTACTGCCAAGTCAAGAGGAAGGTCAAAGACTTTGCCGTGCACTGCCAAAATGTCAGACACGTATGTTTGAAAACAGTGGTCATTTTCTCTTCATGGTAGGATGATCTCCCTCTCACGTTCCCTCCCTTTCCACATATCCTTCTCTCATCTCTCTATCTCTCTCCCCCGTCTGAGTTTTCGAGTGTGTCCAAGTGTTGGTTTTGGAAGTTTTTAAGTGAAACAATAAAGCAATAAACTTTTATCTTCTCAATTTTTTATTATTCATCACCAATCGATCATTATCACAAGAAAAAGTTTGATGAGAAAAAGAAAGAAGAAGAAGAAGAAGCATAGCTTACAATGAAAAGGAAGAAAACTCAATAGGTGGTGTTTTATATTACTTTTCTTTTCAACTGTACATACCACACATTTCTTACTATGAAAAGAAACAGAGTACTTTCTATGGTTGGTGCTATTCCCAACTGTACAGGGCATGGGGCTACAGTCATTGAAAAGAAAATAAATCCTTATCTTAAAGAAGATCCAATTGCTTGATAGAATGTCATCCTTCTCCTCTCCCTTTATTGGATTTAGAAACCCTGAGCAAGGAGGTTGGAATCTATGACCCCAAAACTGAACATACTGTCTATATATAACTGAAAAGTTATACCAAATAATTCTAACCCTTTGGTATTAGCAGATTCTGAAATGTTTCTTGGTTTGTGCTTTATATGTATATAGGTATTTTAACAGAATTTATTAGCACAAGGCCTGAAACAAAACATATAGATGATTCAAATGATGTCATTAATGATTTTATGTAGCATCACCTGTCCATATTTCCATGTATTACAATGTGCACAGTTGTAGTATAAAACCATGCATCTAATACCATTTGTTTTATAACTCTATGATAAGCTCTAACTGGGCGGTGCTTTTATAAATATTACAGACTTTGTACTATCTTGTTTCTTGCTTTGTATATATCAGATATTCATTTGTAGTTCTGCTCATGTGTGGCAGGAGGATGGTGTTGATTTGGTGACCATCATCAAGGGTGCCAGTTTTTACCGCCGTGGAAAAAACCTTGACTATGTGTCAGATTTCGTGCCACCAACCACTCCTGAGTTCAATAAAGTACATAAAGATATCAGGTAGAGTAATTTATCTAGATACATCCTGTTTCCATCCTGATAATGTCTATGCACTAGCTAGTCTATTTAAGACGTAATAAATTGCTTCCTAAGGCAAGTCTGTTAATTGTCATGGACAGAGAACTGTTAGTATGACCATGTCACCTCTTGAAATTTATTTTAAAATTAAGAGGTGTGCTATAACGGAGGAGGTACTACACTGAGCTCATTCTAATTTCACCCCTGAGGGAATAGATTAGAGTATCTACTAGAGGAATATGCATACGACACCCTATTGCTTGTGGCATTACAATGGTTTTAACCAACCAAGCTATAGTTTCCATTGTCGTCCTTTTGATGTCAGAGTGTTTGGGTTGATAAGTAGTAGAATTACATTAACTTTGAATACTTTATTCTGATACTGCTAGTTGGATGAGTGCTGTTACTAGCCCTGTGATGCTCTCAACTTCGGAGGATGGGAAGATTGTAAGAGGACTTTCGGGAATTCCTTCTGAAGGTCCAGTCTTGTTTGTTGGATATCACATGTTATTAGGACTTGAAGTGATTCCAATGATACCGCAATTTATGCTCGAGAGAAATATTCTTTTGCGAGGCATAGCACATCCAATGTTGTTCTTTAATAAGCCGCAAGGAAGACCACGTGACTTGGGAGGTTTTGACACAGTCAGACTTATGGGTGCAGTTCCTGTCTCAGCAAAAAACTTCTATAGACTCATGTCTTCAAAGTCTCATGTGCTACTGTATCCAGGAGGTGTTCGAGAAGCTCTTCACCGGAAGGTATCATCTTTTAACAGTTACTATACTTTATTCACTCTTCCATTTAAGATAAATCATCCCAACTTTCAATATTTTCACCAACTAAATGATTGTAGTTTAAATAAGTAGAAAATCTGATCTTTCCATTCTTCTGCACGTGAAGAGAAAAAGAATAGTATGAAACAAGGAAAGGTATTATGAAATTGCAGATATACTACTTGTTTGCCAAACATAACATGAAAAATCTTCAAATCATTGCCTTGCTCCATGATGCAACCATCTGTTCTACTATATGATAATTCGTGAAGGAATGTTTAATTTCTATGATGTTCTGTTGACAAAATTCATACAAGCTTGTCTCCTTTACCTTAGTTATGACTATGATCAGAACAGCGATCTTCAGGATGCGGGCTTGCATGTTTGTGAGTATATTGCATGTCCACACATGCCAATCAACGTAATAGTTAAAAATCAAATCAATTAAGCAGTTCTGCAATAATTCTTCAAACTTTTCAGGGCGAAGAATACAAGTTATTCTGGCCAGAACAGTCTGAGTTTGTCAGAATGGCAGCTAGATTTGGGGCCAAAATTATACCTTTCGGTGCTGTTGGAGAAGACGATATTGCTGAAGTAAGCTTCAAATTGAAAAACATTTATACTTTCTTCTCTATTGTCTCCATTATCATTATTACTTCTTATCAAATGAGTCATTCTTTTGAGAGCATAGGGAATTGTATGTTACTGTATATCCAAGTTTTAATTTCTTACTGAATAGCAGATGCATCCATCCTTCCAACTTATGATTATGTGTTCGAAAGTTTGATTTATGTGGTGTGCAAGAGCCATAATCAAAATTGGAGAGATTTAGTTTGTTTGACAACACGGCTCTTCTAGTTCCTCCATATATGTATGTACATATCTGTTATAATGTAAATGATGGTCAATTTGTAAGTCTCCTAACTGGTGCCAAACATAAGTGGATATTGTCTTATAAGGTGTTTGATTGACCAGTTTTCAGAAAAAAAAAAACATCTCAGGATTGGTATATGTACCTTTACCTCTTGACATTGTGTATTTCTAACTGTTTTCAGATTGACATCCTCTTTTATTATAGTTTGAATGAATATTTTATTTGATTTCATGTTTTCAGCTATTTCTTGATTACAATGACCAAATGAAGATTCCTTACTTTAAGTCTTGGATAGAAAAGATAACAGCTGAGAGTATTAGTTTAAGGTATGCTGCGTTTTTCCTTTCTTGACTTCTGGTAAAATCTCCTCTCCACAGTCAGCATACTCCTGCATCTGTTCCTCTATCTCGCACACTTTTTTTGTCAAATTTATATTCCTTTCAAGTTACCCGGTTTTCATTACTCACAATCTTGAGAATTGTAGGACTGATGCGAGTGGTGAGGTGGCAAACCAACAAATGCACTGGCCATATGCTCTACCAAAAGTTCCAGGCAGGTTTTACTATTACTTCGGGAAACCAATTGAAACAGAAGGTACAGTCCTTGGACAGCCCGTATCCCTATTTATTTATCAAATATGACAGGGGACAATGATCTAGTTTGCCAAATTTAACATATATCAATGCAGATTGTGCCATCCGATCACTGTTATTATTGTTATTATTATTATTCATGTAATGCATCTAATGTTCTGGTTGTTATTTTGTTCTATATATATAGTTGATTCTTAATACCATATTGATTGACTAAAGCAGTTGGTTATATTCTGAAGGGAGGAAGCATGAATTGAGAGAAAGGAAGAAATCTCATGAACTATATCTACAAGTCAAGTCTGAAGTAGAGCAATGTCTTGCCTATTTAAAAGAGAAAAGAGAACATGATCCTTACAGAAAGTTATTGCCGCGGCTTATTTATCAGGCTACACATGGCTTTACATCCGAAGTTCCAACATTTGAGCTTTGATTGTCTGCACATCACAGGATGATTTTCATCAGTGATCTCAGAGAATATCTGTAAATATTCTCGCATTAAGGTAGCTTCATGTTTACAGCATCTGTTTTAAGTTCTAACTGATAGTACTAACTGATGTTCTTTCTTCAGCTACATCTTTTAGCAAGTCACAGCTGCTGCCTTTAATACTGAAGCTCTTGCCAGATCAAGTCCCTCTTAGCCTTTCGTATATACTGAAGTTTAATGGAAGGTTTGCCTTTTCTGCTCCTCAAGTCTCCAATTTCTGGCTCTGCCAGTTACTTTATTTGCATAATTGTTTCACTTAGAGGCACATGTCAAATTACTCTTATAAAAAGGGGATATTACCTTGCATGAACACTGAAGATAATGATATTTTACGTCCTGTAACTCAAACTTGAAAATTAATGATGGAGTTGGATATGGATAGTTGTATTGTATCTGGGAGCTTTATCCATCTAAGTATGGTGGTAAGCTTGAGGCAGGTTGCAGGTTCATATTAGTATATCTGAGAAATCATAAAAATATTTGTATTCTCGAAGATTGGATCTGTTCATCATTTGATAATGATGTCATTCAGATTTTAGCTATGATTCAGCTTGAAGTCGATAGTAGTGAATTGGAACAATTCAAGCACTGCTGGCTCAGCTTTATAAAATTTAGCAACCGTTGAGAAGAAATTCAGATATGTAAACTTTGATATTGAATGCAGGTGCTTAACAATCTGAATTCAAAAGCAGAAGTCTCTCTTATTGAGGCAGGCTGCACACTGTATTATTGGCTACAGACAATGTCTACAAGTTTCTGGCAGTCTGGTAGAAGATGCCAAAGATTTTCTTATGGATTTTTATTTACTTTTTCAAATCAATAGATGGCTTGTAATTATGATGTCTTGTAATTATGCTCAAGTATTTAGTATGAAAGCATGTACTGTGGTATGTGTGCTTCCTTGTCACTATTTTACTACAATTTAGGATTACGGTAATTTATGAAATAAGTAATTATTTTATAAATATTTAATAATAATTAAATTATTTATTACTTAGTTTTAAAAATATAATATTAGAGAATAATTTAAGAAATAATTAATTTACCAAATATTTTTTAAATTTTAAATTATAAAATAAGTAATTGGAGACCCGTAAAGCTTTGTGTTAACGTATCATAAATCCCATTAGCCTATGACTTAAATACTATAGTTGTGCTATTTCTTATCTGCTTAAACTTTTAGGTTTAATGGTTAATGATATGGTATCAGAGTCAAGAGGTCTCGGGTTCAAACTCTCTCTTCCCCCTTTCTCTTAATTTCTTGGTCATACACACGTTATACAGTAGAGGGCGTCTAATATGTGTTCGGGGCATTACCATCTTGTTCTTGCACACATAATGTGTGTCCGCGGTATTTGTCATCATATCCACGTTGCACGTGAGGGGCCTTGTTAACGTATCATAGATTCCATCAGCCTACTTAAATACTATAATTGTGTCATTTTCTATCAGCTTAAGTTTTTAGTCCTAATGGTTAATGACAAAAAAAAAAAAAAAAACTCAGTATTTGGAATATAATGCTGTTTCTTTTCTTATTGGAATTAGGAATTGAATCTACTAGATTTTTTTTATTATTAGACTTTGTCTAATGATAATGAATTAATGATACATCACAAACAAATGACCCATCACCCATCCAACAAAAGTCTGTTTCAGAAAAAAAAAAAAAAAAAAATCTGGAAAGTCCAAAATTGTCTTCAAAGAGCTTCTCTGATGGTGCATCATTTTGGTGCATTTGTACCAAAATAATGTAAAAAAAATCCTCTGACCATGCATCAACTTTCAAGTTTTAATGTCAAAATTTGGTGCACATGAATATCAAAATATGGTGAAAGCTATTTATGACACCAAATTATTATTTAATATTTTTAATTTTATTCTTACTTTTTATATTATAACTCTAATAAATTTTATTTTTTTTTATATTTTTTAACTAATTTAATTTATTTATATATTTTAATAAATAAATAAATATATAAATTAATTTATTATAAAAAATATACCGTTAAAATTATCTCGTTGAGAGCTTTAAAATGAGTACAATATTAATATATATATATATTATTAAATTATTTAATTAACTTATTAATTATATATTTAACTAATTTATACCTTTTATTTAACTTAAAATTTTAATATATATAAAAAATAATTTTATTAATTATTATTTATAAAAGATAATAATCAGTAATTTAATAAAAGCAATAACATTAAATATAAATAAAATATATGAATAAAAAAAAGAAGTAAATTACAACATAATTTAAAATAAAACAGTTGATAACAATAACTCACGATCAACGGGGTCCCAAAAAAAAGTTATTTACGATGAAACAAGAAGCATGCAGTAAGGATGTTGAACGTGCATTTGAAGTTCTTCGATCACAGTTTGTAATGAAAAAAATAATATTATATTAAAAATAAATAAAAATTGATTTAAGTATTTAATTTTTTTTATATAATATGTGTAATTATTTAATAATAATATTATTATACTAAATAAATAAATAAATATTATTTAAAGAATTATATATAGAATATTATTTAAAAATAGTGTTTGTACTGATTTAATACAAATTGGGTTGGAGTTAAAAAAAAATTAGTGTAAAAATATTTTAAAAAAGGGTAAAATGCAATGGAATACTCTGACATTTGGTCATATTGCAATGAGATTGCACTTTTACTTAAATTATAATAGAGTACCTCGGATAATTCTCAATTAGTCCCTTATATATTATGAAATATCACTTTTTGATCTGTTTTTATATTTTTGACTCATATGGTCCCTAACTTTTTAAAAATATATTAATTTAATCTCTATGACCAAAATTTTAACTGTCAAACCTGATATAAAGTATAAACTGGTCATTTTATATTTTTTTTATTAAATTATTAAATTAAAATGATACTTTATTCTTTATCTTTTTAACAACTTTATCTATTTTGATAGTCCAATAAAATATTAATATACGTTATAAAAATTTAATTATTTTTAAAAACACTTAAAAGGATTAAATAATAAATAAATATGATAAAACTTATCAAAAATAAAAAATAAAAATAAAAATATTATAAAATTTAAAAAATCTTAAAAGTAATATGATTTTTTAAAAATATAATAAAATTTAAGATTGAATACTTATAAAACTCAAAATTTAGTAATTTAATACATACATATGTATATATATATATATATATTAAATTTTTATATATTGCAGTTTTATTATTATATTTTAATTTTATAATATAATAATTATAAATGTATGTTGCAATTTTATTATAATATATATATATATAATATACATATTATATAATATTTTTAACATTTTAGTTTTTTTAACTAAACTTTCAACTTTACAAGTATTCAATTTTGAATTTTATTTTTATTTTTAATAAATGATGTTATTTTTAAATATATTTAATTTTTAATAAATTTTATCTTATTTATTTTTTATTTAATCCTTTTTAAGTATTTGTTTAAAATAATTTACACATAACAATTTCTTATTGGATTATCTAAAATGTCAAATTGTTCAAATGTATAAATAGGTCAAATTTTTATAGTTTTTTATTTTTAATAAATTTAATCATATTTATTTTGTTATTTAATCCTTTTTAAGTGTTTTTTTAAAAATTAAATATTTATAACGTATATCAATTTTTATTGGACTGTGAAATATAAAAATTATTAAAAAGTTAAAGGGTAAAATCATCCTTCTAATTTAGTAATTTAATAAAAAAAAATGATCAATTTATACTTTATGTCAGATTTGACTGTCAAATTTTTTTAGTTATAGAGATTAAATTAATATATTTTGAAAAAATTAGGGATCATATGAGTTGAAAAGATAAAAAGAGATCAAAAAGTGATATTTTAAAATACATTAGAGACAAATTAGTAATTATCCAAGGTAGTCTATTGTAATTTAAGCAAAGGTGCAATCTCATTGCAATATGACCAAATATCAGGGTATTTCATTGCAATTTGTCCTTTAAAAAATACTGTTTTTATACTATTTTAATATAAAATTTAGTACTATGAATTGAAAATGACCTAAAAACTATGCAGAGCCACGTCTTTTATCGAATTCTGACGTAAAAGAAATCACAATCTATCACATGTTTGTCCTAAAGACAAAAAAGATCGCCCTATAGTGTGTTGTTCTAGAAGATCCTGACCCTTTTTTTAATGTGATATTATCATTTATCCCTATAGTTTGTGGTATTATTACTTATTACCTTCTAGTTTTATTTTTCTCTCTTTTAACCCTTTAATTTATAAAAATACATAAAATTTCCTTTCTATTAGGTTTCCGTTTGATTTTCAAGTTTGATAGTTAGTTATTAAAAGGTACAAGGGTAATTTATGCATAATAAAATTAATAAATAATTTTAAATTAAATAGAAATTCATATAAGATAAAAATAAAATTTATTTTTCCTCCATACTCTCTCCCCTCTTCACTTCTTCTTTTCAATCGGCTTTCTTTCTCTCCCCTCCTTGAATCTCTCTCTTATTTGCGTTGGCTGGTGTGAGGAGGCGACGAGGGGGCTGGAAGTAGTTATTTTGGGGAGGCAGCAGCGGTGTGAGGTGTGAAAATGGAAGGTTGGGTGTGGTGGTTGGAGAGAGGCGATGGCGTGGCTGGACGTGATTGTTTTGGAGGAGGCAAAGACGGTATGGGGTGCAAAAATGGGGAGGCTCCTTTTCGAGCATTCTCCCATGGAGGTAGAGATCCATCTCTGAATCTCCACCATATACAGGAAATTTTTTAAAAAAAGTGGCGGACAATCTGGAATTGTTTTATAAAAAGTGGTGAAGATTCAATCTGGATCTCCATCCGATTCACACCAAGACCAAAGAATTTTTTTTTTTTTAATAAAAAAATTATACTTTTAGTTTGATCCCATTGTCCATTGGGGGTCCATCTTTATTAATTTTTTTTTGTATTTTTAAAATTATTTAATTATTTTTAATAAAAATTAAGGATAAAATAGTTTTTTCAACTAAAATGTTAAAAAATTTAACATAAGAGATAATAGAGAGAAAAATAAAATTAAAGGAACAAAAATGAATAATACCCCAAACTACAAGAAGTAAAATGATAAATTATATATATACATATATTGAAGGTCAAAAACAATTTTGTATATAATAGACCAGCCTTTATTTAAGAATATTTCAAATAAATTTAATCATATTACACTTTTAATTAGTTATTATTCTGATTAGTGTCGATTATTGGGATAGCTGATTTACCATTATTATAATTGCATCAATTATTATTATTTTTTTTAAAAAAGTATTACAATTGTTGTATGTAAGATTTTACCACAACCAGTCACGTCATTACCAACAACCAACGTGACTCCAAGAAGGAAATTATGAGTACGTATCCCATAGAGACAATCTAATGCCCCCAGAAAGAAAGAAACTTCGGCGACTACCTACCGAAGACGGCGAGAACCTCACGAGTACCGCGGTCTTCTCGGAGTCCGTTTCCGACGCACATGAGACACGATGGCCCAAAACAAGTCGAAATGAAAAGGTCAAACGTGTCAGGAACAGTCCTAACACGCTGCAGCATAGCAGTCTGATTACTGGAAAAGTCGAAGGCTTGAATACATAGGGCAGCAGGCACATTAAAAGCAATGACTGGTGTAGGTTACTGTTTAATGAAGCAAAAACCATATGATGTTAAAAATAGTCCACTGAAAAGACGAATGTTACACGTTTAAGGAAATATTTCTCTGCCCATCTCTTAAAATGACATCTATACACACCCATAATAGAGGTCAACAAGAGGAACATACTGGGGCTATAAATACAGGTATTTATGAGAATGAAGGTAAGCAACTTTAATATCCATAACTACCCAGAGAAATATTCAACTTTGTTCTTTACTTCTAAGAAATCTTAAAGGCTAACTTAATCGTCGGGGGTTAATCGCCGACGAAAGTCCGGCACCTCTGATCGATCGTTCATTGTTTTAATAGGTACACAAGTCCCAAAGTCCAAACTGAGCACTCTATAAATCCCGCGAGAACTCATTTCGCAGGGTCATTGTTGTCTTTTTCATAAGTTTAGCTCGACGAACCATAAAGTAACCTTACGTGACTTCGTTGACTCTCGTTAACTGTAGAATCTATTTTTTACCGTCAACAACAATATAATATAAACCAAACACTTCCTGCAATATAATGTGAGTTAGACTTAAAACTCAAAAACCATCTCTATTACAACAACATACTTCATGTAGTAGTTAAGCTAATGAGTACCCACTGATTACAACTGCATACTGACCCGTCTTTCAAATCCCAATTTTCTTGGGAAAAGCTTTAATGACAGAGCCATGTATAACCATACCACAAAAATGCCAAAATATGCTTGATATCAACAAATTCTATATAGCGGACAAAATACTGTATTGTTTTGTTGGACAAAATAGGCTAATATCGCACAGCTTCTGTATTTTTTTTGAACTAATTACACTCAACCATCCTGAGGTTTGGCCAATTACACTCGAAATCAAAGTTTGCATTAATTGACACTAACCTCCCCTCACGTTAACTTTGACCCTTAGAATAAACGTTGACTTTTGCCAAATTTATTAAATGACTAAAATACCCCTGTTAACTAATATTATCAATTTTTTTTGCTCTTCATTAAAAAAAAATTGATGGTGGAATCCAGATTGGATCTCCATCGTCATCAACAATGATGGACGGTGAAGATCTAATCTGGATCTCCACCAAGAATAAAAAATTTTTTTTTTTTTTAAAACTTGAATGTTTGGGTTCGTTCGAACAACTACAAAAAAACCCTCATCCACTACGGGCAAATGAGGCCCGTTTTTAATAAACGTACATACTACGGGCTTTTAAAGGCCCATAGTAGATAGTTTCTTAACCACAACGGGCACTTTAGGCCTGTAGTAAATTATGTTTTCCACTACGGGCCAAATAAGAGCCGTAGTGGATATTAAATTATTCACTACGGGCTTTTAAAAGCCTGTAGTGAATACTTATTTAACCACTACGGGCCTAAGAGCCCGTAGTAAATAACTTAATCCACTACGGGCCAAAGTGGCCCGTAGTGTATAGGTGATTTTTTTCACCAGGGTTTCATTTTGGAACCCTAAGTTTTTCGTCATATTTTTTTTTTCCTCTCTCCTGCCGCACCATCTCTCCCACAGCCCCTCGCGTGACAGCCCATACTCGCGCCCAGCCCCTCACCTCTCCTCCTCGCCACACGTCTCCTCGCCGTCGCACGTCCCTCTAATTCTTCCTCTCCTTGTGCCGCGCTGCGCCTCTCCTCTTCTTCTTCCTTTCCTCGCTGCCGCACGTCTCCTCTTATTTTTCCTCTCCTCAGTGCCGTTTTGATTTTTTGGTTTGTAGCAAAGGTTAGTTTTTGTCGATTTAAACTATTTTTCATTGTTTTATGTTTTTGGTTTCTAATTATTTAAGTGAAGTTTATATTGGAGTAGTATTTAGCCCTAACATTTAGTTTTCAGGATCTGAATTTTTTTTGGAACACGATTGTGATGTATATGATTTGGGTTTTTTAGTGTATGGATAGATTTATTGGATTTCCAAAAATACTTTATTATTTTGGATTAATATTTGGTTTTAGGGATGATGCATGTCTCATAAAAGATCAAGTGGGAAAGTGGGAATGAGGATAATGAACACAGAGATTCTAAGATCAAATAAAGTAGTTTTGGAACTTTTGGTTTTTTGTGTTATGTTGTGTCAGCTTAGGATTAGTGTGTTTAGGTGAAATTAATCTTCAAAACTAAAGAATATATAAATGTTTTAGTCCTCCACAGGTTGCATTAGAATTTCACATCATGATTTCGTTAATGCAAATCATATTATGTTGAATTCAAATAATATCATGATTACAATTATTTCTTTGAGAAGCAAAAGCAAAAAATGCGACCAACGTTTTTGAGAGACAATAAACAAACCCCCATGTCCAAAAAATGAACAATATTTCCACAGAAATCATTGAAATTAGGATATTGAACTCATTAATATATATATATATATATATATGGTTAGTAGTAAAAGGTGAAAGTATATAAAATTTTTTTTAAAAAAATTGTAAACTCACACGTTTTGATTTCAATTTATATATGTATATTTACACACAAATATATATATATATATATATATATATATATATATATAAATACACTACCTATATGTGTATCATATTGTTTCAAAGATATCAATGCCTGCCTTGTTGAAGTGTAAACTTGTTTTAAACCCAAACCATTTGAAGGCCCGAACTATTATAGAAGCCCAAGCCCAAGCCCAAATAAATTAGAGTCCAAGTCCATAAATAAGGTCTAAGCCCTTTATCTAGAATTCTCTAGGGTTTGGTAATTAGGCATAAAAATCATGTGGTCAATTGGAAGAATGTGGAATGATGTAGAAGGATGAGGTGTATGGTTATTATAATTTTGGATTAGTTTATTTGTGTGGTCTAAAATAATTTGTAAGTAGTATAAATACCCCCTCCCCATTTTGGTTTAGGCATCAAGAAGAAGCAAAACTTCTAAGTGAGTGAAGAAGAAGCAAAGAGTGAGTTAGTTCTTGAGTGAGAGTTTTTATTGTAATATTTGTTTTGAGTTCAAATAAAAGTTGTTTGAGTGTTTTATTTCCAACAAAGTGGTATCAGAGCCTAGTTGGAAGGTGTGCACTATAGCATATCCAAATTGAAGTTCTCGACGAGACGAAGCCGACGCCGCAAAAATCGCCCCGATCGGAGTTCAAACGAGCCGCCATGGGCCGCCGGAAGTTTGCTGCCAGAGAGTGAGTTAGCTCACCGAGTCAAAGCCGAGTTCAAACCGAGTCAGCCGAGTTGGAAGTGAGTCCAGCCAAGTTGGAGCCGAGTTGACTGAGCCGCCAACCGTTGACTGTTGACCAGGTTAGGTTGACCGTTGACTTTGACTTTGACCATAAAAATCGATTTTTTTGTCTAAGTTCATCTTAAGATTTTTCGACGTTCTGAGTTCATCAGTGTAGTCAGAATTTCGAAATTCTCACTATATTGAGAGTTATGGCTAATGGTATGGCGTCGTTTCAAGTTCCAACACTCAAGAACGAAAACTATGATAATTGGAGTATCAAGATGAAGGCTCTCCTTGGAGCACACGATGTCTGGGAGGTCGTAGAGAAAGGCTACACCGAACCAGAAGATGAGTCAACTCTATCCCAAACTCAAAAGGATAGTTTAAAAGACTCAAGAAAAAGAGACAAGAAGGCTCTCTATCTCATCTATCAAGCCTTAGATGATGATGGTTTTGAGAAGATTTCGAGTGCAAGCTCCGCTAAGCAAGCGTGGGAGAAGTTGCAAATCTCTTACAAAGGAGTCGAAAAGGTAAAGAAGGTCCGTCTCCAAACATTAAGAGGTGAATTCGAATCCTTACACATGAAAGCATCTGAATCTATTTCAGATTATTTCTTAAGAGTAGCAGCCGTTTCTAATCAATTAAAAAGAAACGGTGAAAAGTTAGAAGATGTAAGAATAATAGAGAAGATACTCCGATCATTGGATCCCAAATTTGAGCACATTGTCGTGACGATAGAAGAAACTAAAGACCTGGAAGAAATGACGATCGAGCAACTCCAAGGATCATTGCAAGCATATGAAGAAAAACATAAAAGGAAGCAAGGGATCAACGAGCAACTCCTCAAGATACAACTGAAGGAGAAGGAAGAAAGTCAAGGCCAAGAGAGAAGCCAGCGTGGTCGAGGTAGAGGCCGAGGTCGAGGACGAGGTAGAGGCCGTGGTCATGGACGAGGTTGGAATTCTAACAGCAACAACCTCAACAACTACGAGAAAGGAGAAAGCTTAACAAAAGGCCGCGGGAGAGGCAATTCAAACTCGAGGTATGATAAATCTCAAGTTCAATGCTATAATTGTCAGAAATTTGGGCATTATGCTTCGGAATGTAGAGCTCACAGCAGTAAGGTTGACGAAATGTCCAATTATGTGGAAGTCAAAACCGAAGAGAAGGAGACAGTGCTACTAGCTTGTAGAGACAATGATGGAGACCAAGAAAATGCTTGGTATCTCGACACTGGTGCAAGCAACCACATGTGTGGAAGAAGAAGTATGTTCGTAGAGCTAGATGAATCAGTGGCTGGCAATGTCTCATTTGGAGATGATTCAAAAATATCAGTGAAAGGAAAAGGTAAC
The DNA here is from genome assembly GCA_003430845.1 of Xanthoceras sorbifolium. NCBI lineage: Eukaryota > Viridiplantae > Streptophyta > Magnoliopsida > Sapindales > Sapindaceae > Xanthoceras > Xanthoceras sorbifolium. The sequence continues at coordinate 16,266,586 of CM010608.1, read as the reverse complement.
ATCCTTATCCGCACTAAAAATGGTAGTCATCAATTAATCTCAAATGTCTACTATGTGCCCAACATGACATGCAACATCTTGAGTATGGGTCAACTCTTAGAAAAAGGCTATGATATTCATATGAAGGATTGTAGTCTTTTTATAAGAGATGGCAAATGAAATCTAATAGCCAAAGTAAAAATGTCAAAGAATAGATTATTTTCTTTGAACATTCAAAACGATGTTGCAAAGTGTCTGAAAGCCTGCTACAGAGATGCATCTTGGTTATGGCACCTTCGATTTGGGCATCTCAATTTTGGAAGCTTGGAGCTACTATCTAAGAAGGAAATGGTGAGAGGACTACCATGCATCAATCATCCTGACCAACTTTGTGAAGGATGTTTACTCGGGAAGCAATTTAGAAATAGCTTTCCAAAAGAGTCAGACTCAAGAGCCAAGAAGCCACTCGAGCTAATCCATACCGATGTGTGTGGTCCGATCAAGCCAAGCTCTCTCGGTAACAGTAATTATTTCCTTCTCTTCATTGATGATTTTTCAAGAAAAACATGGGTTTATTTCTTGAAGTAGAAATCAGAAGTCTTTGGAGTATTCAAGAAGTTCAAAGTCGATGTGGAAAAAGCGAGTGGCTATAAGATCAAGGCACTGAGATCCGATAGAGGAGGAGAATTCACATCCAAGGAATTCCTGGAGTTTTGTGAAGCTAATGGAATTAGACGTCCTCTAACTGTTCCCAGATCCCCCCAACAAAATGGAGTTGCAGAAAGAAAGAACAGAACAATCCTGGATTTGGCGCGAAGCATGCTCAAAAGCAAGAGATTTCCCAAGGAGTTTTGGGCAGAAGCAGTGGCATGTGCAGTCTATTTGTCCAATCGCTCTCCAACAAGAAGTGTGTGGGGAAAGACACCTCAAGAAGCATGGAGTGGTAGAAAGCCCGGCATCTCCCACCTAAGAGTTTTTGGAAGCATAGCTCATGTTCATGTACAAGATGAGAGAAGAACCAAGCTTGACGATAGAAGTGAAAGTTTCATATTCATCGGCTATCCCGCTTATTCGAAAGGTTACAAGCTATACAACCCGAACAACAAAAAGTTTGTGATCAGCCGAGATGTGATATTTGATGAAGAAGGAGAATGGGATTTTGGATTGCATGTAGACAACTTCAACTTCACTCCACAATTTGAAGAAACAGAGCAGACGCTAGTGGAGCAACTAGAAGAACCTCAACAAGAACCCACTACACCACCAACATCACCAGCTTAAACAAATAATGGAAATTCACCACCATCATTTTTACAAGAAAGAGCAATGGAGCGAACAAGAGGTCTTCAAGATTTATACGAGGTAACTGAGAGATATGATAATCTTACTCTTTTTTGCCTCTTTGCTGATTGTGAACCAGTGAGTTTTGAAGAAGCTGCTCAAGAAAAGAAGTGGAGAGATGCGATGGATGAGGAAATCAAGGCCATTGAAAAGAACAACACTTGGGAACTTGTTCCACTTCCAAAAGGACACAAGGCAATTGGTGTCAAATGGGTGTACAAAACAAAGCGAAATTCTAAGGGAGAGATCGAAAGGCACAAGGCAAGGCTAGTTACGAAGGGCTACAGTCAAAGAGTTGGAATAGACTATGATGAGGTATTTGCTCCAGTTGCTAGATTAGAAACTATAAGACTAATCATTTCTATGGCAGCGCAAAACAAGTGGAAGATACATCAGATGGATGTAAAGTCTGTCTTCCTAAATAGAGTTCTTGAAGAAGATGTCTACATTCAGCAACCACTGGGTTACGAAGTCAAAGGCCAAGAAGACAAAGTTCTGAAGCTGAGAAGAGCTCTCTATGGGTTAAAGCAAGCACCAAGGGCATGGAATAGCAGAATTGACAAGTACTTCCAACAAAATGGCTTCACCAAATGTCCCTACGAGCACGCCCTATATACCAAGATCATGAATGGAGATATTCTGGTAGTATGCTTGTACGTGGATGATTTGATTTTCACCGGCAATAACCTAAGCCTGATTGAAGAGTTCAAGAAAGCAATGGCCAAGGAATTTGAGATGACTGACATCGGATTAATGGCGTACTATCTTGGTATTGAAGTCAAGCAAAAGGAAGAAGGCATCTTTATCTCCTAAGAAAATTATGCAAAGGAGATACTCAAGAAGTTCAAGATGGATGATTGTAAGCCGATAAACACGTCAGTAGAATGCGGAATCAAGCTATCTAAGCATGATAAAGGTGAAAGCATATATCCAACATTCTTCAAGAGTTTAGTTGGAAGCTTACGCTATTTGACGTGCACAAGACCAGATATTCTTTATGCTGTTGGACTTGTGAGTCGATACATGGAGAATCCAACAACCACCCATTTCAAAGCCACTAAGAGAATCCTCCGTTACATTAAAGGTACACTTGATTTTGGTTTGTTTTATTCAATTTCTAATGATTACAAGCTTATGGGATATAGCGATAGCGATTGGGGTGGAGATATAGATGAGAGGAAGAGTACCAGTGGGTTCGTGTTCTTCATGGGAAACACAGCTTTCACATGGATGTCAAAAAAGCAACCGATTGTCACCCTATCCACTTGTGAAGCCGAATATGTAGCTGCTACTTCAAGCGTCTGTCATGTAATATGGCTTAGAAATTTGCTGAAAGAATTGGGTTTGCCACAAGAAGAACCAACTGAGATTTGTGTCGACAACAAGTCAGACATTGCCTTAGCAAAGAATCCAGTGTTCCATGATCGAAGCAAGCATATTGATACTCGTTACCACTACATAAGGGAGTGCATAGCAAAAAGGGATGTGCAAATGGAGTACGTGAAGTCCAAAGATCAAATTGCAGATATTTTCACCAAGCCACTCAGGTTTGAAGATTTTTCGAGATTAAGAAGTTTGCTTGGCATGATAAAACAAGTTTAAAGGGGGGGTGTTGAAGTGTAAACTTGTTTTAGGCCCAAACCATTTGAAGGCCCGAACTATTATGGGAGCCCAAACCCAAGCCCAAATAAATTAAAGTCCAAGTCCATAAATAAGGTCTAAGCCCTTTATCTAGAATTCTCTAGGGTTTGGTAATTAGGCATAAAAATCATGTGGTCAATTGGAAGAATGTGGAAGGATGTAGAAGGATGAGGTGTATGGTTATTATAATTTTGGATTAGTTTATTTGTGTGGTCTAAAATAATTTGTAAGTAGTATAAATACCCCCTCCCCATTTTAGTTTAGGCATCAAGAAGAAGCAAAGCTTCTAAGTGAGTGAAGAAGAAGCAAAGAGTGAGTTAGTTCTTGAGTGAGTTTTTATTGTAATATTTGTTTTGAGTTCAAATAAAAGTTGTTTGAGTGTTTTATTTCCAACATGCCTTTCTCTAAACAATATATGTAATGTTTCTGCAGGAAATTAGAAGACATTTTTGTTGTTGATCATTTCATTGACTACTTAAAGAATGATGTGCGAATTGTCCGAGATATCCTGATTGGTTTACTGATAAATCAGAATTATTCTCAAGCATAAGGTTTGATGTCTTTTTATGATGTTCATTTAATTCATTTTGAAAATATGCTCACACAGAATTGACAAGATAAGGACCTTTTCTATTTTTATTTTGTTCACTGCTTGCTAATGAATGTAAAAATAAAGAATAAGCCTATGGTTGAATTGTGTGTTTTATCATAAGATGAATTAGATGAAGGACTTGGTATCTCTATTTTAATCCAGAGCTTTAAGAATTATTTTTCTATAATTACCATAAACTGTCGACTATCCACAAATATTGGATTCCATTAAAAGGAGTGATGCCCACTATCCACAAATATAAAATATAAAATATAATTGAAATTGATAATATTTTTGTGTTTATTTTGTCATGTGAGGAAGAGTGTGTTAAAACTTCATCCTCTGAGGAACAAAGGACATAAGAGGTCAAGAATAATTATGTGCTCTTAACTGCTTTATAATAATTTCAAGTAATGTTTCTATTTTTAAAGTCTTGACGTGTAGAAGGACTTGTTTGTACTCTAATGAGTACTGTTAAAGGAATTCAAAATACACAAATTTAATTATGTGTTTTACTTAATTTTCACCTTTAGTGTTGCAATTGGTCAAAACATACTCTAGCTTGGGTACTTCTTGTTAAATTTTATCTATGAGACCCAATACTTCAAATTTATGTAAGTCAAATATGCTTAAAAGATAGTTATATTATGTTACATCTGTTTTATTATTGCAGATATACATTGCATTTTGAGTCATTACCGCTGTCAAAGCTCCAATTGTATTCAAGGGAATCTTTCCAGTACAGGCTATGATCCATCACATGAGTCTTGGTCCAGATTGTTGGAGAGTTTATGTAAAGAAAATTTTGGTGAGCAAGAAAATTGGACATGTAATATAGAAAGTTTATTAGTACATTAAGACTTTAATGTTTTGTAATTAACATGATATTATTATGTAATTTTATTCTTCAATTTAAATATATTAGTTGTTATTGATTATATTATTATTTATATTTATAATTTTTTGAATTCTATATTGTAATATTACAGAATGTTTTGTAGGAAGTTGAAACAAATCTGAATTTTATTATAAATAAAATGAATTATAAAAAAAAAATGTCAGATTATCTACTACGGGCATTGCCCGTAGTAGATAAAGCATTTAAAACGGGCGGAGCCCGTAGTAGAAACATTTTCCACTATGGGCATTACCCGTTATAGAAAAATTTAACCCGTAGTGGAAAATATATTTATTACGATAACCACTACGGGCTTGGCCCGTAGTGGTTATCAGGATTATCCACTACGGGCGCATTTATAGCGGGTCTGCACCCGTAGTGGATGAGATTTTTTTTTTTGTAGTGAACCCAGACTTCGAACCCTTTGTGGTTCAAATCGAACCCACAAGGGTTCAAAGATGTCTTCAAACCTTTGTGGGTTCGAGATTGAACCCAGAAGGGTTCAAAGTCGAACCCTTCTTCTGGGTTCGATCTCATAGTTTAAGTGGGTTCGAAGACGAACCCTTGTATAATTTTGTATATTTACTCATAGTTTAAGTGGTTAGTGCACCTTCCTCCCACATTAGTGGTTAAAGCTCAAGCTCCATCATGGACATATAAGAGTAATTTGACCTATACATATATATAAGTTGATTTATCAAATTCAAATCGGATTCAAAATTTCTTCTGGATGCATGTTAATATGGCAACCTCGCCAGTACCTGCTGTCCTTTCCAAAACTGGAGCTGCCAATTTTAAATTTTTGTCTATTTCCACGTGTCCAGATCTCAAAAGGTTCTCTGCATCTGCTCATGGCGCTCTCACGCTCGGCACTCTCACTTCTTGTTCTTGTTTATTTATTTATATATTACTCTTATATTGATCTCATCATCTCAAGAGCGACTTGTAGTTTTAATTACTTTACATGGCGACAATCGGAGTTTGTATTTCCTTGGCCGATTTATCTCCCGTATTCCGTCGAGACATGGTCTCGGTGTCCAAGAAACTGAAGCGGAATCCGATTTTGAAGTCGTTTGCGGTGTCGACGGAGCAGCCATCAACCGCAGCCACGGCGACGGCGACAAGGAGATTTTTGGAGAAGAAGAGTAGTTCTGATGAAGGCGCAGAGACGATACGGAGAGTTGACGTTGAAGAATCGGAGAGCGAGGAAGGTAAGCGAAAGAGTTTGAAAGATTATTTCGACGAGGCAAAGGAAATGATCAGATCGGACGGTGGTCAGCCACGGTGGTTCTCTCCCTTAGAGTGCGGGTCACACTCTCCTGATGCCCCTCTCCTCCTCTATTTACCTGGTCTGTTTTTTTTTTCCATTTATTTAGCGTGCCCTAGTTTTTTTCATGCTTGAAATTCCTACTTAAATTTAGCTGTCGAGTGAGTGTTGAGTCTGACTTTCCTCTCTTGCACGACAATATTGTACGTAGCAGTATTTTATGTCTTATGGTTTCCTTCATTGAGCTTTCCCTCCAAAATGCTTTTATGGTTTAAAACTACCTTCTTACCTTATGGAAAATAAAGTAAAAACAATATAAATGGAAAAAATCAATGGAAAATAAGTGACAAATTGATATTTTAGTTCTGATTTTGTAGGGTTGGATGGTGTTGGACTTGGACTTACAATGCACCATCAAAGACTTGCAAAGTGAGTATCAAATATAAAATAATTATCATGAAACGTAGTTAGTATAATTACGTGCCTTGTGATTATAGTTCATATATTTAATTAATGAGGTGATTTTTCTTGATATATGAAGGATTTTCAACGTATGTTGCTTGCATATTCCAGTCAAGGATCGGACATCATTTACAGGTCTATCTCTCTCAAATACAAAATCCATGGATGTCTTTATCTAGAATATGTGTGGTTTTTATTTTCTATTTCAGTAAATCTAAAATTGTATATATGAATATTATTGCATGGTTCAGGTCTAGTGAAACTAATAGAAAAAAGGGTTAGGTCAGAGAATAGTCATTTGGCAAAGAGACCCATATATCTAGTCGCAGAATCTCTTGGAGCTTGCCTTGCATTAGCTGTTGCAGCCCGTAATCCTGATATCGATCTTGTGCTGATTTTGGCTAACCCAGGTCAGAATTTACTTTCTTTTTCATAAACCACCTGTTAATAAGAGTAGTGTCTTTAGAAGCTCATTTTATTTCTATATATTTATAGACAACAATTTAGAGGAAGTCCAATATTTAATACCAAATATAACATTATTATGGTGTTAAAAAGATATTTTTATGGAATATGTTTATGCCAATTTTTTTTTCATTCCAATATTATTAACACCAAATTAGTGTAAAAAATATCTTTAAAGAATATTATATTCTTTATATAATATTAATTAATTTTTATTTAATAACTTATATAAGATTAATTAATTTTTTTGACATACTTAAATAATTAATTATATAATATTAAAAAATAATTATTCACGTAATGAGTCACATATTTTTTTAATAGTAGATCAAATCATACTTTAGCTTAAACATACTTTAACTCATAAGTTTTTAATTTAATAAACACATTTTATCCAATTTTTCACTAACACTCATAAACATTTTCACATCTAATTTTTTGAATTACTATATTGCTCCCACAAATTTTCAATTAATGCATTACGAAGTGCAAGATGAGTCTCCTTGTCATTAATTTGCCTATGTTGAGAATTTTCGTTATCGTGTGTTTTATTATTAAATTTTGTTTTAATTTACTTTATTTTTTATTTTAATTTCGAATATGTATTTAATTTCACTTAATTTTAATGTTATTATTTTTATTATATTACTGTAATTTTATATTATAATTATTAAAAATTTAATTTACAATAAAAAATTTAGAGATGAGGTAAAAAAATGGATTAAATAAATTATATATATAATATTGGATTCATTTTGATGATCTCGACGAGATTTTATTTCCAACGGTTTATTTTTTATAATATTTTGATTTATAAATTTTATAAATATATTAAATTGATAAAATAACATAAAAGAAATAAAATTTATTTGAACTAACTAAAGGATGGCAAAATGAAAAATTTATAAAAGTTAATAAATTTGGTTTGATGAATACACTAAATTTCATCAAATTTGGTATGATACTATTCATCCCTCAAAAATTTTTTTTTTCTAGAAAATTGGAATTTAGTGCTCTATTGGACTTGCTCTTAGATATTATACCAAATTTTTACTTTCGTTAATTCGTTATCAAAAGGTACTATTAACTCTATCTCTTTTTTTTATGTCAAAAAAAAAAAAAAAAAACTCTATCTCTCTTTTTTTTTCTGTGTTTTTTTTAATAATTACAATTATATTCGAAATTTGGGGAAGGAGATACAACGCGAACTCACAACCTCAAGGATGTAAGTGTGAGGGACAAACCACTAAACCAACCTTATCTTATCATTAACTCTATCTCTTTAATAGTGTCCGTACTATCACAATTATTTATTTAATTAGTTGGCATATTCTTTTGTCAAGCCACGTACATTTAATCAAATGTGTTCAATTGATTAATACACCATTTTTATATTGGTGCACTTACCACATGCATACGAATTGATTGTTCACCACACTATCCCACTTATTTATTTAATTAGTTGGTCAAGTTTCTTTGTTGGGACACAGGTCCCTTTGCCTTGTTGGTGGGAGTAACAAACCCCTCCAAACCACCAAAATTCAACACCTAGTGTATGTAAATATATAGTCTCACCATTGCCTATAAAAATGCAATCATGTGGGTATACCCCTTCCGTTACTAGGAGTAGTAGTTCGAGCTGTTGGTCCCGATAATTTTCGTCTCCTATTATTAGAAGTAGTTGTCCGGATTGTATTTATATGATTTAATATCGATTGATACTGGTAGTCTTTCGACCCGAAATGTGTCAGATTAAAAAAAAATAAAAAATTCTTTGTTGGGGTCCCTCTGTACAAATATGTAATCCATCATTTTTTTTTTAACTATTATAATTTGAGATTGGAAATGACTGAAAAAAAAATAGCAACGCTTACGTGGCAAAAAAAAAGAACAAAATAATTAATATTAATTTTTTAGAACCGATTTGTATCTATATATTGACACAAACAACATACTTAAAATTTCAAAATTCTCAATAAGGAAAAAAAACTAGCCTTCAAGAAGTTGGAATTCAATGGAGGATATAACTTGGCTACTCAAACTGACATTCTTTCTTGCAGCTACGTCTTTTAGCAAGTCAGTGCTGCAACAAACAATGTCTTTACTGGCACTCATGCCAGACCAAATAACTAGCCTGTCTTGTATGCTGAGCTTGATGACAGGTTCGATTTCTTGTTCCTCAAATTTTCTTATTGTGGACTCGCTACACTTTGAAACATTTTATTTTTCTGGCTCAACAGTTCATCTCATCAACTTATTTTCTGTAAAATGGAATCTATTAATATTCACTAGAAAATGTTCAGTATATATACTGATTGTTAAAGGTTACGATATGTTGGTTTTCAAATTTGAATTGGATTTTTTATATGTGAGATGCTAGGATTTTAAGTTAAACTGTCACTTCACAGGTTAAGAACTAGTTGGCATTGCAATTGAAGTTGGAATCTTTAGCATCACTCTTTCTTTTATATTTATGGTTGAAATCCATTACTAATTATAATAGATCTCTTTTGATTATTTACTGCCCAATTGGCCAATATACCAATAATTCCACTATGTACATTCAGGTGATCCTTTGAAGATGGTGATGGATAATGTGGTAAAAGGTCTTTCTCTGCAGCCAACAGTTGAAGAGTTATCACAAAATCTTGTTACACTGTCATCTTATCTCCCTGTAAGGTTCAACTCAATAACATGAATACTAGAATAGAAAATTGTTATTTGTCAGTCAATATAGAGGATGCTATCATCAAAGATACTTGACATATTTTTGCCTCTGTTTGCCTTGTTGCAATCTGCGGTGGCGAGCTTTTCACTGTTATGACTTGCCATCGTATCTTTTTGTAATGACTTGCATCATATCTTTTTATTTATAAAAATAACGTGTTACAATTGTATAGGGATAATTGCCTCGCAATGGTCATTTATACTTTCTAGCTGATGCTAACATTGTATTTTTATTATTATGTATTGTTAATCATGTGGAGAAAATAATTGATGATTTTAGTCACAGATTCTGGCTGATATCTTACCGAAGGAAACCCTACTCTGGAAGCTAGAGCTGCTTAAATCAGCTTCTGCATATACCAATGCACGTCTACATGCTGTAAAAGCTCAAACGCTGATACTTTGCAGGTCCTCTCTCTTTTGCATCTTGTTAATATAAATCTCATGGTAATATTTTGGTATTTGTGAACTTGACAATTTTCATAATAGACAAATAATTATTTGGCCACTTAGTATATATTGTGGAGTGCTAACTGAAGGAACTCTGCTCCTGTTCAACTAGTTGTGGGCAAAGAATTTGCTAAATCAAGCAATGCCCAATTTCAATGCAACCTGTACAGACATTTACCAAACCAGTCTTAGTAGCTATGCAAGAGGTTCCATATAAAAAACTTGTTAAATAGTGAAGATAATTTTTCAGGCCCAAAATGAGGCCCAAAAGGGTGGGTAGTAGTCCAAATAGTATTGGGTTGACCCAATAGGAATAGTACGGGTGAATATGGATATATGAATAGTATCGGGCTGACCCAGTGCTACAGTAACACAGTGACACAAGCAATGACGTCACAGTGAACATGACGTAAGCAGTGACGTCACCGTGAACAGTGAAATGACGGCACCGCCGGTGGGTCCCACACGGTGAACGGTGATGTACGCGTGAAATTACTGCCCACACGGTGGGTCCCGAAATTTTCCTATAAATACCCCCCTTCCCTTCATTTGTAAACCATCCCAAAAATGTAGTCTCTTCTCTTCTCCCTAAAGCCTCTTGTGAGGTTGTTCTCTCCTAGTGTTATTAGAGAGAGGTTGTAATTATTTTGGTCTAGTAAAGTCATTCTATCTTTGTTCGTGGATGTTTCCCTCAAATTAATTGGGGGTTTTACCACGTAAATACTGTGTGTCCAGTTCTTCTCCACTTTTCTCAAATCTCTACTTTAGTTGCGGTATATTGCTTCCACATACAGGATCCTAACAGTGGCATCAAAGCACTGGCTGAGATCCTAACAAAACTCATGTGTTCTTATGACGAGTTGATTGATCATCATCCTAAGATCATTTTTATATAATTGCAAGATCTTATTGCAGTTCAGACCATATCAGAACTTTCCTCTTCATTTGCTTTCAGATTTGAGTTTGTTTTGTAAGATTATTTTTTTCTTCCTTATGCAATTACAATGTAGATCAAATGACCTCTATTTTTTCAAAATAAAATATTTGAACCTGTATAATCAATACTTAAATGTCATTTATCCATATTATTTACTATTATGTTTTTGCTTAAGTGGGTGATTCTTTCCAGAATATTTTAAGTTCATTGTTCTTCTTTATATATAGTGGAAAGGATCAGTTGCTGCCAAGTCAAGAGGAAGGTCAAAGACTTTGCCGTGCACTGCCAAAATGTCAGACGCGTATGTTTGGAAACTGTGGTCATTTTCTCTTCATGGTAGGATGATCTCCCTCTCACTTTCCCTCCCCTTCCACACATCCTACTCTCATCTCTCTCTCTCTCCCAGTCTGAGTCCTTGTGTGCGTCCATGTGTACCTTTTGGAAGTTTTAAGTGAAAAAATAAAGAGGTGAAACTTTTATTTTCTGAATTTTTAATTATTCATCACCAGTCAATCATTATTACAAGAAAAACTTTGATGAAGAAAAAAGAAGAAAGAAGAAAGAAGAAGAAGAAGCGTAAAATACAATGGAAGGGAAAAAACTCAAATACATGGTGCACAATTGTAGTACATACATCTAATAACATTGTTTTATAACTCTATAATAAGCTCTTATTGCGTGGTGCTTTATAAATATTACGGTCTTTGTACTATATATATTATTTTCTTGGTTTGGATATATCCGAGTTCATGTGTAGTTCTGGTCTTGTGTAGCAGGAGGATGGTGTTGATTTGGTAACCATCATCAAGGGTGCCAGTTTCTACCGCCGTGGAAATAACCTTGACTATGTTTCAGATTTCGTGCCACCAACCACTCCTGAGTTCAATAAATTACATAAAGATAGCAGGTAGAGTAATTACATCCTGTTTCAACCCTGATAATGTGCTATAACGGAGGAGGTACTATACTGAGTAGATATGCTCATTCTAACTTTCACCCCTGAGGGAATAGATTAGAGTATCTAGCTACTAGAGGAATATGCTTACCGCACCTTATTGGTTGTGGCATTACAATGGTTTTAACCAACCAAGCTACAGTTCCATTGCCGTCCTTGATGCTAGAGTGTTTGGGTTGAGAAGTAGTAGAGTTACATTAACATTGAATACTTTATTCTGATACTGCTAGGTGGATGAGTGATGTTACTAGCCCCGTGATGCTCTCAACTTCGGAGAATGGGAAGATTGTGAGAGGACTTTCGGGAATTCCTTCTGAAGGTCCAGTCCTATTTGTTGGATATCACATGTTATTAGGACTTGAACTGATTCCAATGATACCACAATTTATGCTCGAGAGAAATATTCTTGTGCGAGGCATAGCACATCCACTGATGTTCTATAAGCTGATGAGAGAAGGAGTATCAGCTGACATTGGAAATTTTGACATAATCAGACTTATGGGTGCAGTTCCTGTCTCAGCAGCCAACTTCTATAGACTCATGTCTTCAAAGGCTCATGTGCTACTGTATCCAGGAGGTGTACGAGAAGCTCTTCATCGAAAGGTATCATCCTTAGCAGTTACTACATTTTATTGATCACTCTTCTATTTAAGATAAATCCTTAACACGTTCAATATTTTCATCAACTGAATGATTGCAAGTTTACATAAGTAGAAAATCTTATATTTCCAGTCTTCTGCACTTGAGAGAAAAAGAATAGTATTAAACTAGAGAAGGTAACGGAATTACAAATATCCTACTTCTTTGCCAAACATATATAACAGGAAAAATCTTCAAATAATTGCTTTGCTCTATGATGTAACATCTGTTCTACGATATGGTAATTCTAATCGTGAAGGAAATGTTTAATTCCTCTATGATGCTCTATTAACATATTTCATTCAAGCTTGTCTCCTTTAGCTTTGGAGAATAATTATGTAATTATCCTGAAAAAGAATAAATTAACATTTACCTTTCACCGGTTAAAAAAAGAAGGTCACTGGTCGGAAAATGATCATGACCCAATTGGAAAATCTTCTTTAATTACAATGCAAGTGTCATACTCTGATTTTTGTGTTTTGTTTAATTGAAAATAATAGAAAAGTATATTTTTTCTTCCCTCATCTTTTTTTCCACACTTAATTTTGTATCTTTGTATTTTTCTCTGATGTTTTTACACACTGAAAACACACACCGCTTTGCTCAGCCACACACCACTTTTATAGGTGGTGACAGGTAACATCCAAAATGGTGCAACTACATGAAAAGTTTTCTCACATAACTGCTCATGCAGTTATTTTTCAATATTCAAACTCTAAAGCAATTCTGCAATAATTCTTCATACTTTTCAGGGAGAAGAATACAAGTTATTCTGGCCAGAACAGTCTGAGTTTGTCAGAATGGCAGCTAGATTTGGAGCCAAAATTATACCTTTTGGTGCTGTTGGAGAAGACGATATTGCTGAAGTAAGCTTCAAATTTGAAAAAACGTTTATACTTTCTTCACTTAGTTCACTATTGTCCCCATTATCTTTCATTATTACTTCTTATTAATAATAATATTTGATTGAATTTCAGAAGGAAAAAAAAAAGACATCCTCGTTTAGTAAAAAAAAGAATTACATCCTCGTTTAGTATATAGTTTGAATGAATATTTGACTGAATTTCATGTTTTCAGCTAGTTTTAGATTACAATGACCTAGTGAAGATTCCTTACATTCAGTCTTTCTTCGAAAAACTGACAGCTGAGAATGTTACTCTGAGGTATGCTGCGTTTTTACTTTCTAATTAACTTCAATTAATCTCTCACTCTCCATAGTCGGCATACTCCTGCGTCTGTTTCTCTCTCTCTCACTTTTTCTTTTTCATTTTTGTCAAATTTATATTCCATTCAAGTTACCTGGTTTTCATTTCTAATAATCTTGAGAATTGTAGGACTGATGCGAGTGGCGAGGTGGCAAACCAACAACTAGGCATGCCATTGGTTCTACCAAAAGTTCCAGGCAGGTTTTACTATTACTTCGGGAAACCAATTGAAACAGAAGGTACAGTCGTTGGACAATGATTTATGTGAACAATCTAAAGAAAATGAAGAACAAAGTGAAGAACAATTGAGAGAGATTTGAGAGAGAAAACTATTAGGGTTTCCTTGCATTGAAGAATAGTGTTAGGTTACAAGAAAGAAGAATATATATACAAACTAATAAAAAGACTAAACTAACCTTGCAAAACTAATTAATTACATAAATAGTAATACATGAATAATACATATATTTATTACTCTAATATCCCCCCACAAACTCACGATGCGGCAGCAGAAAGCATCGAGAGTTTGCCAACGAGAAAACGAAAACGTGAGATAGTATGCGACTTGGTAAAGAAATCTGCAAGCTGCAAGGAAGAAGGAACAAAAGGCAATGTAATAGTGTCATGCTTAAGGTGGTGGCGAGTAAAATGACAATCAATCTCAATGTGCTTGGTTCGTTCATGAAAAACTGAGTTATGAGCAATCTGAATAGAACTCTGATTGTCACAAAACATCGGAGTTGGGTGGGAAAGATGAACACCCATATCAGCTAGTAACCAGCGTAACCAAACAATCTCTGTGGTAGTAGATGCCATAGCACGATACTCTGCTTCGGTAGAAGATTTAGAAACAACAGTTTGTTTCTTACTCTTCCATGAAATAAGAGAATCACCCAAAAAGATACAGAAACCAGTAACAGACTTACGATAAGTGGAATCATGGCCCCAATCAGCATCAGAATAGGCACGCAGCTGTAAGGACGAGGTGGACGGAAGTAGAAGACTTTGAAAGATAGTACCCCGTAGATACCGTAAAATACGAAGGACCGCCGCCCAATGGATGGTAGTGGGAGAGGCAACAAACTGACTGACAATGTGAACAGCATAGGCAATATCTGGACGAGTGATAGTAAGGTAGACCAGACTGCCGACAATAGTGCGATACAATGTAGGATCTGACAAGGGAGTACCATCAGAAGGAGAGTACCGAGCATTGAGCTCAGATGGAGTATCAGCAGTCCTAGTATCAGTGAGAGGAGCACGCTCAAGAATTTCAGTGGTGTACTTGGACTGAGAGAGAAGATAACCTTTCGGAGAAACTGCAACTTCTATACCCAAAAAGTACCGCAGAGAACCCAGATCCTTCATTTCAAATTGACGGGTTAATTCTGACTTTAGCACTGCAATCCCATCAACATCATCACCAGTAATAATCATATCATCAACATATAGAGAGAGCAAAATACGACCAGCATTGGTACATTTGACAAAAAGAGCCGAGTCATGATTACTGGAAGAAAACCCAAGAGAAGTGATAACAGTAGAAAACTTCTCAAACCAAGCTCGAGGAGCCTGTTTGAGACCATATAAAGATTTCTTAAGCTTGCAAACTTCTCCAGGATTATGGGAGACACCAGGTGGTGGAGCCATGTAAACTTCTTCATGCAAATCACCATTCAAGAAAGCATTTTTGACATCCATCTGATAGATATGCCACTGACGGATAGATGCAACTGCAATAAGAGTACGAACAGTAGTCATCTTTGCAACAGGGGCAAAGGTCTCCTCATAGTCCATACCATATTGTTGAGAGAACCCCTTTGCAACCAATCTAGCTTTGTAACGCTCAACAGACCCATCAGACTTCGTTTTGATCTTATATACCCAACGAGAACCAACTGTACGTTTACCAGGCGGTAAAGAAACCAAATCCCAAGTATCTGTTTTATGCAAAGCAGAAAGTTCCTCATTCATAGCTTGCTGCCACAGTGGATCAAGAACTGCCTCTTTATAGGATGAGGGCTCAGAGAGAGAGTGAATTGATGCTAAAAAGGAAGAGAAGGAATTGGAATAACAAGAGTAAACAAAATCTGGGAGTTGAGTAGACTTACGAGTACGCTGAGGATAACGAGGAGAAGGATCCACAATGGCAGAAGGTGTTGGGTAGACTGTAGGTGGAGAGGGAGTATCAACAGGAGACGATGAGGTACCAGTATCTGCAGAATCAATTGTGCGAGCCCTGCGAGAATGATGGAGTGGAAAAGGAACTATAGGAACAATAGAGGAATCAGAAGCTGTGTTAGAAGGAACCTGCGGAGAGAGACTATCAGTATGATCAGAAAATGGATCAATATGAATGAGATCAGATTTGGTGACATTGTGAGCAGCAGCAGGAATAGAAAAGAAAGGTATATGTTCAAGAAACACAACATGACGAGATACATATAACTTTTTCAAAACAGGATCAAAACAACGATATCCCTTTTGTCCCTCACCATAACCAAGGAACACACAAATGGCAGAGCGAGACGATAATTTTGTACGCTCTACATGAGGACGAAGGACAAAACAAGTAGAGCCAAAAACTCGCAAGAGAGAATAATCAGGAGCATGCCCATATAATTTTTCAAAAGGGGACAAACCTGAAGTGAGAGACGATGAGATTTTATTGATGACATGGACTGCAGTAAGAACTGCTTCTCCCCAGAACTCACTAGGAACAGAAGAAGACAACAAAAGAGAACGAGCAGTTTCAACAATGTGTCTATGTTTTCTTTCAGCAACACCATTTTGTTCAGGAGTGTCTGTACAAGAAGATTGGTGAACAGTTCCATCCAAAGCAAGTAATTCACAAAATTTATTAGATGTATATTCACCACCTAAGTCACATCTAAAACACTTAATAACAGCAGAGTGTTGAGTTTTTACAAGAGCTCGAAAATTACTATAAATGCTAAAGAAGTCAGAACGATGTTTCATAAGATAAACCCAACAAAAACGAGTGCAATCATCAATAAACGAAACATAATATCGAGACCCTCCTTTTGTAGCAATTGGAGAAGGCCCCCATACATCAGAGTGAATTAAGTCAAAAGGTGCAAGAGAATAAGAGTTACTTCGATTAAAAGGCAAAGCAGAAAATTTAGCAAGTTTACAACCACTACAATCTGAAATATCATGAGTTTGCAAATTCCCTAAGGTTCCCATTGAAGCTAAGAATCTCAAGCGAGAAGCTGAAACATGACCAAGACGAGAATGCCATAAATAAAAACTAGAGGACGAAGGACACAAGCGAAAAGAAGACAAATCAACACTGGGAGCTGCAAATACAGGTAGCTTCAGCTCATCCAAAACATATAATCCCCCACTTCTACGGCCTATCCCAATCAGCTTCTTGGATTGTAGATCCTGCACATGACAAGAAGTAGAAGTAAAGGACACTGAGTAACCATAATCACACAATTGACTAACCGAAACAAGATTCATTGTAAGTTTAGGAATGTGATAGACATTAGAAAGAGATAACTGAGATGTAACAACTGAACCAACTCCTGCTAATGGCATAGGAGTGCCATCAGCAGTTGTAACAGAAGTAAATGATACAGGACATAAAGAAACAAAAAATTTCGAATTAGGAGACATATGATGTGAGGCTCCCGAATCTAAAACCCATATGGAGGAAGACATACCTGAAATACTAGGAGGCGACTGACCTATCGGAGAGGAGACAGACATAGCATGCGACTGTGCAGCAATAAGTTTCTGAAGTTGTTCAGAAAGGGATGCAAGTGTGGGAGTTGAGGATGGTGATCCAAATCCAATGGAATCTGGTGATGGCACAAATGCTGCAGTGTTAAACTGTGGAGGTCGATATGTCCGTGGTTGTGATTGGTTGACAGACTGTGGAGGCTTGAACTGATATTTCTGCTGTTGTGATTGCTGCGCTCTATTGCCCAATTTAGGACATTGAGACTTCCAGTGACCCTTCTGCTTACAAAAACTGCATTCATCAAACCCAACCCTTGAGTATGGTTTGTTCTCATAGGAAGCATGAAGTCTAGATGGGACTGCCAAAACTGACTGAGTAGGTATTGGAAGAATTCCTTTTCCTGACTGAGACTTGAGGCGTATCTCATCAGCCAAGAGTTCACTCACTACTGAATCAACAGAAGGAAGCGGAGAACGATGCAATATTGAGCCACGAAGGCCCTCAAAATCATCACGGAGAGCCATCAAGAACTGAACTAAACGTTGCTCCTCTCTATTAGCAATATAAGGTGCACATGCTCGCAGTTCTGCAGATTCTGTAAGAGCTAATTGATCCCAAAGATCTGACATTGCAGAATAGAACTCTTGTACAGTCATATCCTTTTGTTGAAGAGCTCGAATATCAGATTCTAATTGATATTTCTTTGCAAAATTAGACTGTGTATACAGTCTGGACAAGTGTTCCCACACCTCTTTAGCAGTGTCATACTTTGCTAATTGTGTGCCTATGGAGTGCTCAACAGAGTTGTTTATCCATGTGATAATTTTCGAATTATCTACTTGCCAATTCTCAACAAGCTGTGCAAAATTCTCTACCTTATCATCTGTGGGTTTAATAGATGCACCCGAAATATAATTCCACTTCTTTTTCCCAATTAGAAAATTCTTCATCACATAACTCCAATAAGAATAATTTCTGCCATCTAATTTTGCACTAATGGCCTGAAGTGAATCCTCTCTACCACCATCCATTATAAAATCACAATAATCTATCAAACAAAATTCAACAGATGCAAAATACAACAAAAAACCCCCAAATGCAAAATCTGTGAAACCCTAGAAACTGCAATTCATACGAAAATCCAAAAATTATCAAAATCGAAGAGATGCGGAAGGAATACCAGTACGATGCGATGCGAAAAAAGTTGGATCCGCGAAAGCTGTGGATGACATCAAACTAAGTTCCAAAGCTCTGATACCATGTGAACAATCTAAAGAAAATGAAGAACAAAGTGAAGAACAATTGAGAGAGATTTGAGAGAGAAAACTATTAGGGTTTCCTTGCATTGAAGAATAGTGTTAGGTTACAAGAAAGAAGAATATATATACAAACTAATAAAAAGACTAAACTAACCTTGCAAAACTAATTAATTACATAAATAGTAATACATGAATAATACATATATTTATTACTCTAATAATCTAATTAGCCAAAATTAACATATATCAATGCAGATTATGTCATCCGATCACTGTTATTATTATTTGGGTTTTGATATTATTTATGTTCATGTAATGCATCTAATGTTCTGGTTGTTACTTTGTTTATATAGTTGAATATTCTTAATACTAGTTGATTGACTAAAGCAGTTAGTTATATTCTTGAAATCTGAAGGGAGGAAGCATGAATTGAGAGACAGGAAGAAATCTCATGAACTGTATCTACAAGTCAAGTCTGAAGTAGAGCAGTGTCTTGCCTATTTAAAAGAGAAGAGAGAACGTGATCCTTACAGAGAGCTATTGCCGCGGCTCATTTACCAGGCTACACATGGCTTTACATCCGAAGTTCCAACATTCGAGTTTTGATTTTTCTGCACGTCAAAGGCTGATTTCCATCTGTCATCTCAGAGAATAGCTGTAATTTTCTCGGATTAAGGCAGCTTCATTTATGGACATCTATTTTAAGTAGTATATTATTTGACCGAAACATATTAATGGTCAGAGGAAAGGAGGAGTAGATGAATTAATCTAGATGATTTTTTGAAGGCAAGCACCAAGTACAGACTACAAGCAGTACCGTGCTGATTTTGAAGATTAGAATGCATGAAAATTATTTTGTCACATAAGACCATTATTTTGTTAAACTCATCATTTACATATGCAGCATGTATAATGCTGCTACCTGCCATTGCAAAACTCTTATTTTTTTTTTTCATGCTTGCTAAAAATTAATTTCATTAGCGTCCTTTTGATCCAACTCTTACTTGTGAAAATTATTATGTAAACAATCATATTAAACTCGCAAATATCTAATTAATATTTCCAGGGGAGGCTCCGGCTAGGGGGAAAAAAAATCCTTTTCGTTCTCAAATAAATATTTTGAATGATATTACTGATTTAAGTTTAGAATGGACTTAAAACTTGTGCTTTTATTTCCTATTAATATTAATTCAAATCATTTTGATCAATAAGCCACTTGTTGAAATCATTATAGTATTATAGTTCCAAGGAAAACAAATTGACGTCGATTTTATTCATTTGTGAGTTTAATGGATGGGTACCACATATCATATATGTTTGGTATGCTCATATTAGGAAAAAAACAAAAAGGTTAAATTTATTATTTCCGTTAAATGTTTAATACTTCATTATAATTTGAACTGAATAAAATTTCTGGCACACAATGGGGTACTCCGGTGCATATTATAAAAAGTCAGCTCACAGTGTGACATACAATGTGATTCCTTGCATTCTTTCCATTTTACCTAATTATGATCCTAGAAGTTGATCAAAATGAAATTCTTAATTATTTTATTAAATTTCTTAATAAAAGCTAGCTAGCTCTGACAACTTAACTATAACTTTAAATTATACATGTTAATACCATAAATTTGCTCAAAAACACATCCCAAATAATGTGAATAATGAATTATAATTATTATATAAATAATATTACAGAAAGAAGAAGTTGAATGACTCCTACGCATTACGGCATCCAAAATTTTAACGTGACCAGCGCCTAGTCCATGCCAAACACACAGTTGCCAACTCTGTCCGATTCTTATAAATGCCACGTGTCAATCTATCACACACCCTCTAGAATCCATCACTCTCATTTTTATTTTTATTTTTCCAAATACTCTTCTTGTTGTTTATCGTTCTAAGCATAAATTTCTTTCATGTGTATATATACTCTTTAAGATAATATGGTTACATTAATTATATAATATAGATACTCTATTATATATATCTCATCTTCTGAGTTTTGAATTACTTGTTAGTTCTCCATGGCGACGACAACTGGAGTTTGTAATTTCTTGGCCGATTTATCCGTGAAACCAAAACGGAGTCAGATTTTACAAACGTTGGCCGTGTCAGCGGAGCCGGCAACAGCAACGACGAGTAGTGTAGAGGCAACATAAAGAGTTTGAAAGACCATTTTGAGGAGGCAAAGCATATGATCAAATCGGAACTTGGTCTGGAGCCACGGTGGTCCACGGTGGTCTCCTCTCCTTTTCTATATACCTGGTCTGCTCCACGTAGTTGCTCACTAGTTTCATGCTTGAAACACTATTGTACATAGTTGTTAATTGTCAAAGTCTTCTCTTGCAAAACAATGCAAATATGTAGCTGTATTTATTGTTGGAAATAAAACAATCAAATAATTTTTATTTGAACTCAAAACAAATATTACAAGAAAACTTTCACTCAAGAACTAACTCACTCTTTTACTTCTTCTTCACTCACTTAGAAGCTTTGCTTCTTCTTGATGTCTAAACCAAAATGGGGAAGAGGTATTTATACTACTTACAAACAATTTTAGACCACACAAATAAACTAATCCAAAATTATAATAACCATACACCTCATCATTCTACATCATTCCACACCCTTCCAATTGACCACATGATTTTTTATGTCTAATTACCAAACCCTAAAGAATTTTAGATAGAGGGCTTGGACCTTATTTATGGACTTGGACTCTAATTTATTTGGGCTTGGGTTTAGGCTCCCATAATGGTTCGGGCCTTCAAATGGTTTGGGCCTAAAACAAGTTTACACTTCAACACCCCCCTTTAAACTTGTTTTACCATGCCAAGCAAACTTCTTAATCTCGAAAAATCTTCAAACCTGAGTGGCTTGGTGAAAATATCTACAATTTGATCTTTGGATTTGACGTACTCCATTTGCACATCCCTTTTCGCTATGCACTCCCTTATGTAATGGTAATGAGTATCAATATGCTTGCTTCAATCATGGAACACTGGATTCTTTGCTAGGGCAATGGCTGACTTGTTGTCGACACAAATCTTAGTTGGCTCTTCTTGTGGCAAACCCAATTCTTTCAGCAAATTTCTGAGCCATATCACATGACAAACGCACGAAGTAGCAGCTACGTATTCGGCTTCACAAGTGGATAGGGTGACAATCGGTTGCTTCTTTGACATCCATGTGAAAGCTGTGCTTGCCATGAAGAACACGAACCCACTGGTGCTCTTTCTATCATCTACATATCCACCCCAATCGCTATCGCTATATCCGACAAGCTTGTAATCATTAGAAATTGAATAAAACAAGCCAAAATCAAGTGTACCTTTAATGTAACGAAGGATTCTCTTAGCGTCTTTGAAATGGGTAGTTGTTGGATCCTCCATGTATCGACTCACAAGTCCAACAGTTTAAAGAATATCTGGTCTCGTGCACGTCAAATAGCGTAAGCTTCCAACTAAACTCTTGAAGAATGTTGGATTTATGCTTTCACCTTTATCATGCTTTGATAGCTTGATTCCGCATTCTACTGGCGTGTTTATCGACTTACAATCATCCATCTTGAACTTCTTGAATATCTCATTCCCATAATTTTCTTGGGAGATAAAGATGTCTTCTTCCTTTTGCTTGACTTCAATACCAAGATAGTACGCCATTAATCCAATATCAGTCATCTCAAATTCCTTGGCCATTGCTTTCTTGAACTCTTCAATCAGGCTTAGGTTATTGCTGGTGAAAATCAAATCATCCACGTACAAGCACACTACCAGAATATCCATTTATGATCTTGATATATAGGGCGTACTCGTAGGGACATTTGGTGAAGCCATTTTGTTGGAAGTACTTGTCAATTCTGCTATTCCATGCCCTTGGTGCTTGCTTTAACCCATAGAGAGCTCTTCTCAGCTTCAGAACTTTGTCTTCTTGGCCTTTGACTTCGTAACCCAGTGGTTGCTGAATGTAGACATCTTCTTCAAGAACTCCATTTAGAAAGGCAGACTTTACATCTATCTGATGTATCTTCCACTTGTTTTGCGCTGCCATAGAAATGATTAGTCTTATAGTTTCTAATCTAACAACTGGAGCAAATACCTCATCATAGTCTATTCCAGCTCTTTGACTGTAGCCCTTCGCAACTAGCCTTGCCTTGTGCCTTTCAATCTCTCCCTTAGAATTTCGCTTTGTTTTGTACACCCATTTGACATCAATTGCCTTGTGTCCTTTTGGAAGTGGAACAAGTTCCCAAGTATTGCTTTTTTCAATGGCCTTGATTTCCTCATCCATCGCATCTCTCCACTTCTTTTCTTGAGTAGCTTCTTCAAAACTCACTAGTTCACAATCAGCAAAGAGGTAAAAAAGAGTAAAATTATCAAATCTCTCAGTTACCTCGTATAAATCTTGAAGACCTCTTGTTCGCTCTATTGCTCTTTCTTGTAAAAATGATGGTGGTGAATTTCCGTTATTTGTTGAAGCTGGTGATGTTGGTGGTGTAGTGGGCTCTTGTTGAGGTTCTTCTAGTTGCTCCACTGGCGTCTGCTCTGTTTCTTCAAATTGTGGAATGAAGTTGAAGTTGTCTGCATGCGATTCAAAATCTCATTCTCCTTCTTCATCAAATATCATATATCGGCTGATCACAAACTTTTTGTTGTTCGGGTTGTATAGCTTGTAACCTTTTGAATAAGCGGGATAACCGATAAAGATGAAACTCTTACTTCTATCGTCAAGCTTGGTTCTTCTCTTATCTGGTACATAAACATGAGCTATGCTTCCAAAAACTCTTAGGTGGGAGATGCCGGGCTTTATTCCACTCTAAGCTTCTTGAAGTGTCTTTCCCCACACACTTCTTGTTGGAGAACGATTAGACAAATAGACTGCACACGCCACTACTTCTGCCCAAAACTCCTTGGGCAATCTCTTGCTTTTGAGCATGCTTCGCGCCAAATCCAGGATTGTTCTATTATTCCTTTCTGCAACTCTTTGGGCAACAGTTAGAGGACGTTTAATTCCATTCACTTCACAAAACTCCAGGAATTCCTTGGATGTGAATTCTCCTCCTCTATCGGATCTTAGTGCCTTGATCTTATGGCCATTCTCTTTTTCCACAGCGGCTTTGAACTTCTTGAATACTCCATAGACTTCTGATTTTTGCTTTAAGAAATAAACCCATGTTTTTTTTGAAAAATCATCAATGAAGAGAAGGAAATAGTTACTATTACCGAGAGAGCTTGGCTTGATCGGACCACACACATCGGTATGGACTAGCTCGAGTGGCTTCTTGGCTCTTGAGTCTGACTCTTTTGGAAAGCTATTTCTAAATTGCTTCCCGAGTAAACATCCCTCACAAAGTTGGTCATGATGATTGATGCATGGTAGTCCTCTCACCATTTCCTTCTTAGATAGTAGCTCCAAGCTTCCAAAATTGAGATGCCCAAATCGAAGGTGCCATAACCAAGATGCATCTTTGTAGCATGCTTTCAGACACTTTGCAATATCGTTTTGAATGTTCAAAGAAAATAATCTATTCTTTGACATTTTTACTTTGGCTATTAGATTTCATTTGCCATCTCTTATAAAAAGACTACATTTCTTCATATGAATATCATAACCTTTTTCTAAGAGTTGACCCATACTCAAGATGTTGCATGTCATATTGGGCACATAGTAGACATTTGAGATTAATTGATGAC
The DNA here is from genome assembly GCA_003430845.1 of Xanthoceras sorbifolium. Classification (NCBI taxonomy): domain Eukaryota; kingdom Viridiplantae; phylum Streptophyta; class Magnoliopsida; order Sapindales; family Sapindaceae; genus Xanthoceras; species Xanthoceras sorbifolium. The sequence goes on along the minus strand of CM010608.1, from coordinate 16,242,364 downwards.
TACCATGTTTAGGTTGACCGTTGACTTTGACTTTGACTGAGCCGCCAACCGTTGACTGTTGACCAGGTTAGGTTGACCGTTGACTTTGACTTTGACCATAAAAATCGATTTTTTTGTCTAAGTTCATCTTAAGATTTTTCGACGTTCTGAGTTCATCAGTGTAGTCAGAATTTCGAAATTCTCACTATATTGAGAGTTATGGCTAATGGTATGGCGTCGTTTCAAGTTCCAACACTCAAGAACGAAAACTATGATAATTGGAGTATCAAGATGAAGGCTCTCCTTGGAGCACACGATGTCTGGGAGGTCGTAGAGAAAGGCTACACCGAACCAGAAGATGAGTCAACTCTATCCCAAACTCAAAAGGATAGTTTAAAAGACTCAAGAAAAAGAGACAAGAAGGCTCTCTATCTCATCTATCAAGCCTTAGATGATGATGGTTTTAAGAAGATTTCGAGTGCAAGCTCCGCTAAGCAAGCGTGGGAGAAGTTGCAAATCTCTTACAAAGGAGTCGAAAAGGTAAAGAAGGTCCGTCTCCAAACATTAAGAGGTGAATTCGAATCCTTACACATGAAAGCATCTGAATCTATTTCAGATTATTTCTTAAGAGTAGCAGCCGTTTCTAATCAATTAAAAAGAAACGGTGAAAAGTTAGAAGATGTAAGAATAATAGAGAAGATACTCCGATCATTGGATCCCAAATTTGAGCACATTGTCGTGACGATAGAAGAAACTAAAGACCTGGAAGAAATGACGATCGAGCAACTCCAAGGATCATTGCAAGCATATGAAGAAAAACATAAAAGGAAGCAAGGGATCAACGAGCAACTCCTCAAGATACAACTGAAGGAGAAGGAAGAAAGTCAAGGCCAAGAGAGAAGCCAGCGTGGTCGAGGTAGAGGCCGAGGTCGAGGACGAGGTAGAGGCCGTGGTCATGGACGAGGTTGGAATTCTAACAGCAACAACCTCAACAACTACGAGAAAGGAGAAAGCTTAACAAAAGGCCGCGGGAGAGGCAATTCAAACTCGAGGTATGATAAATCTCAAGTTCAATGCTATAATTGTCAGAAATTTGGGCATTATGCTTCGGAATGTAGAGCTCACAGCAGTAAGGTTGACGAAATGTCCAATTATGTGGAAGTCAAAACCGAAGAGAAGGAGACAGTGCTACTAGCTTGTAGAGACAATGATGGAGACCAAGAAAATGCTTGGTATCTCGACACTGGTGCAAGCAACCACATGTGTGGAAGAAGAAGTATGTTCGTAGAGCTAGATGAATCAGTGGCTGGCAATGTCTCATTTGGAGATGATTCAAAAATATCAGTGAAAGGAAAAGGTAACATCCTTATCCGCACTAAAAATGGTAGTCATCAATTAATCTCAAATGTCTACTATGTGCCCAACATGACATGCAACATCTTGAGTATGGGTCAACTCTTAGAAAAAGGCTATGATATTCATATGAAGGATTGTAGTCTTTTTATAAGAGATGGCAAATGAAATCTAATAGCCAAAGTAAAAATGTCAAAGAATAGATTATTTTCTTTGAACATTCAAAACGATGTTGCAAAGTGTCTGAAAGCCTGCTACAGAGATGCATCTTGGTTATGGCACCTTCGATTTGGGCATCTCAATTTTGGAAGCTTGGAGCTACTATCTAAGAAGGAAATGGTGAGAGGACTACCATGCATCAATCATCCTGACCAACTTTGTGAAGGATGTTTACTCGGGAAGCAATTTAGAAATAGCTTTCCAAAAGAGTCAGACTCAAGAGCCAAGAAGCCACTCGAGCTAATCCATACCGATGTGTGTGGTCCGATCAAGCCAAGCTCTCTCGGTAACAGTAATTATTTCCTTCTCTTCATTGATGATTTTTCAAGAAAAACATGGGTTTATTTCTTGAAGTAGAAATCAGAAGTCTTTGGAGTATTCAAGAAGTTCAAAGTCGATGTGGAAAAAGCGAGTGGCTATAAGATCAAGGCACTGAGATCCGATAGAGGAGGAGAATTCACATCCAAGGAATTCCTGGAGTTTTGTGAAGCTAATGGAATTAGACGTCCTCTAACTGTTCCCAGATCCCCCCAACAAAATGGAGTTGCAGAAAGAAAGAACAGAACAATCCTGGATTTGGCGCGAAGCATGCTCAAAAGCAAGAGATTTCCCAAGGAGTTTTGGGCAGAAGCAGTGGCATGTGCAGTCTATTTGTCCAATCGCTCTCCAACAAGAAGTGTGTGGGGAAAGACACCTCAAGAAGCATGGAGTGGTAGAAAGCCCGGCATCTCCCACCTAAGAGTTTTTGGAAGCATAGCTCATGTTCATGTACAAGATGAGAGAAGAACCAAGCTTGACGATAGAAGTGAAAGTTTCATATTCATCGGCTATCCCGCTTATTCGAAAGGTTACAAGCTATACAACCCGAACAACAAAAAGTTTGTGATCAGCCGAGATGTGATATTTGATGAAGAAGGAGAATGGGATTTTGGATTGCATGTAGACAACTTCAACTTCACTCCACAATTTGAAGAAACAGAGCAGACGCTAGTGGAGCAACTAGAAGAACCTCAACAAGAACCCACTACACCACCAACATCACCAGCTTAAACAAATAATGGAAATTCACCACCATCATTTTTACAAGAAAGAGCAATGGAGCGAACAAGAGGTCTTCAAGATTTATACGAGGTAACTGAGAGATATGATAATCTTACTCTTTTTTGCCTCTTTGCTGATTGTGAACCAGTGAGTTTTGAAGAAGCTGCTCAAGAAAAGAAGTGGAGAGATGCGATGGATGAGGAAATCAAGGCCATTGAAAAGAACAACACTTGGGAACTTGTTCCACTTCCAAAAGGACACAAGGCAATTGGTGTCAAATGGGTGTACAAAACAAAGCGAAATTCTAAGGGAGAGATCGAAAGGCACAAGGCAAGGCTAGTTACGAAGGGCTACAGTCAAAGAGTTGGAATAGACTATGATGAGGTATTTGCTCCAGTTGCTAGATTAGAAACTATAAGACTAATCATTTCTATGGCAGCGCAAAACAAGTGGAAGATACATCAGATGGATGTAAAGTCTGTCTTCCTAAATAGAGTTCTTGAAGAAGATGTCTACATTCAGCAACCACTGGGTTACGAAGTCAAAGGCCAAGAAGACAAAGTTCTGAAGCTGAGAAGAGCTCTCTATGGGTTAAAGCAAGCACCAAGGGCATGGAATAGCAGAATTGACAAGTACTTCCAACAAAATGGCTTCACCAAATGTCCCTACGAGCACGCCCTATATACCAAGATCATGAATGGAGATATTCTGGTAGTATGCTTGTACGTGGATGATTTGATTTTCACCGGCAATAACCTAAGCCTGATTGAAGAGTTCAAGAAAGCAATGGCCAAGGAATTTGAGATGACTGACATCGGATTAATGGCGTACTATCTTGGTATTGAAGTCAAGCAAAAGGAAGAAGGCATCTTTATCTCCTAAGAAAATTATGCAAAGGAGATACTCAAGAAGTTCAAGATGGATGATTGTAAGCCGATAAACACGTCAGTAGAATGCGGAATCAAGCTATCTAAGCATGATAAAGGTGAAAGCATATATCCAACATTCTTCAAGAGTTTAGTTGGAAGCTTACGCTATTTGACGTGCACAAGACCAGATATTCTTTATGCTGTTGGACTTGTGAGTCGATACATGGAGAATCCAACAACCACCCATTTCAAAGCCACTAAGAGAATCCTCCGTTACATTAAAGGTACACTTGATTTTGGTTTGTTTTATTCAATTTCTAATGATTACAAGCTTATGGGATATAGCGATAGCGATTGGGGTGGAGATATAGATGAGAGGAAGAGTACCAGTGGGTTCGTGTTCTTCATGGGAAACACAGCTTTCACATGGATGTCAAAAAAGCAACCGATTGTCACCCTATCCACTTGTGAAGCCGAATATGTAGCTGCTACTTCAAGCGTCTGTCATGTAATATGGCTTAGAAATTTGCTGAAAGAATTGGGTTTGCCACAAGAAGAACCAACTGAGATTTGTGTCGACAACAAGTCAGACATTGCCTTAGCAAAGAATCCAGTGTTCCATGATCGAAGCAAGCATATTGATACTCGTTACCACTACATAAGGGAGTGCATAGCAAAAAGGGATGTGCAAATGGAGTACGTGAAGTCCAAAGATCAAATTGCAGATATTTTCACCAAGCCACTCAGGTTTGAAGATTTTTCGAGATTAAGAAGTTTGCTTGGCATGATAAAACAAGTTTAAAGGGGGGGTGTTGAAGTGTAAACTTGTTTTAGGCCCAAACCATTTGAAGGCCCGAACTATTATGGGAGCCCAAACCCAAGCCCAAATAAATTAAAGTCCAAGTCCATAAATAAGGTCTAAGCCCTTTATCTAGAATTCTCTAGGGTTTGGTAATTAGGCATAAAAATCATGTGGTCAATTGGAAGAATGTGGAAGGATGTAGAAGGATGAGGTGTATGGTTATTATAATTTTGGATTAGTTTATTTGTGTGGTCTAAAATAATTTGTAAGTAGTATAAATACCCCCTCCCCATTTTAGTTTAGGCATCAAGAAGAAGCAAAGCTTCTAAGTGAGTGAAGAAGAAGCAAAGAGTGAGTTAGTTCTTGAGTGAGTTTTTATTGTAATATTTGTTTTGAGTTCAAATAAAAGTTGTTTGAGTGTTTTATTTCCAACATGCCTTTCTCTAAACAATATTTGTAATGTTTCTGCAGGAAATTTGAAGACATTTTTGTTGTTGATAATTTCATTGACTACTTAAAGAATGATGTGCGAATTGTCCGAGATATCCCTGATTGGTTTACTGATAAATCAGAATTATTCTCAAGCATAAGGTTTGATGTCTTTTTATGATGTTAATTTAATTCATTTTGAAAATATGCTCACACAGAATTGACAAGATAACGACCTTTTCTATTTTTATTTTGTTCACTGCTTGCTAATGAATGTAAAAATAAGGAATAAGCCTGTGGTTGAATTGTGTGTTTTATCATAAGATGAATTAGATGAAGGACTTGGTATCTCTGTTTTAATCCAGGGCTTTAAGAATTATTTTTCCATAATTACCATAAACTACCGACTATCCACAAATATTGGATTCCATTAAAAGGAGTGATGCCCACTATCCACAAATATAAAAATATAAAAATATAATTGAAATTGATAATATTTTTGTATTTATTTTGTCATGTGAGGAAGAGTGTGTTAAAACTTCATCCTCTGAGGAACAAAGGACATAAGAGGTCAAGAATAATTATGTGTTCTTAACTTCTTTATAATAATTTCAAGTAATGTTTCTAATTTTAAAGTCTTGACGTGTAGAAGGACTTGTTTGTACTCTAATGAGTACTGTTAAAGGAATTCAAAATACACAAATTTAATTATGTGTTTTACTTAATTTTCACCTTTAGTGTTGCAATTGGTCAAAACATACTCTAGCTTGGGTACTTCTTGTTAAATTTTATCTATGAGACCCAATACTTCAAATTTATGTAAGTCAAATATGCTTAAAAGATAGTTATATTATGTTACATCTGTTTTATTATTGCAGATATACATTGCATTTTGAGTCATTACCGCTGTCAAAGCTCCAATTGTATTCAAGGGAATCTTTCCAGTACAGGCTATGATCCATCACATGAGTCTTGGTCCAGATTGTTGGAGAGTTTATGTAAAGAAAATTTTGGTGAGCAAGAAAATTGGACATGTAATATAGAAAGTTTATTAGTACATTAAGACTTTAATGTTTTGTAATTAACATGATATTATTATGTAATTTTATTCTTCAATTTAAATATATTAGTTGTTATTGATTATATTATTATTTATATTTATAATTTTTTGAATTCTATATTGTAATATTACAGAATGTTTTGTAGGAAGTTGAAACAAATCTGAATTTTATTATAAATAAAATGAATTATAAAAAAAAAATGTCAGATTATCTACTACGGGCATTGCCCGTAGTAGATAAAGCATTTAAAACGGGCGGAGCCCGTAGTAGAAACATTTTCCACTATGGGCATTACCCGTTATAGAAAAATTTAACCCGTAGTGGAAAATATATTTATTACGATAACCACTACGGGCTTGGCCCGTAGTGGTTATCAGGATTATCCACTACGGGCGCATTTATAGCGGGTCTGCACCCGTAGTGGATGAGATTTTTTTTTTTGTAGTGAACCCAGACTTCGAACCCTTTGTGGTTCAAATCGAACCCACAAGGGTTCAAAGATGTCTTCAAACCTTTGTGGGTTCGAGATTGAACCCAGAAGGGTTCAAAGTCGAACCCTTCTTCTGGGTTCGATCTCATAGTTTAAGTGGGTTCGAAGACGAACCCTTGTATAATTTTGTATATTTACTCATAGTTTAAGTGGTTAGTGCACCTTCCTCCCACATTAGTGGTTAAAGCTCAAGCTCCATCATGGACATATAAGAGTAATTTGACCTATACATATATATAAGTTGATTTATCAAATTCAAATCGGATTCAAAATTTCTTCTGGATGCATGTTAATATGGCAACCTCGCCAGTACCTGCTGTCCTTTCCAAAACTGGAGTTGCCAATTTTAAATTTTTGTCTATTTCCACGTGTCCAGATCTCAAAAGGTTCTCTGCATCTGCTCATGGCGCTCTCACGCTCGGCACTCTCACTTCTTGTTCTTGTTTATTTATTTATATATTACTCTTATATTGATCTCACCTTCTCAAGAGCGACTTGTTAGTTTTAATTACTTTACATGTCGACAATCGGAGTTTGTATTTCCTTGGCCGATTTATCTCCCGTATTCCGTCGAGACATGGTCTCGGTGTCCAAGAAACTGAAGCGGAATCCGATTTTGAAGTCGTTTGCGGTGTCGACGGAGCAGCCATCAACCGCAGCCACGGCGACGGCGACGAGGAGATTTTTGGAGAAGAAGAGTAGTTCTGATGAAGGCGCAGAGACGATACGGAGAGTTGACGTTGAAGAATCGGAGAGCGAGGAAGGTAAGCGAAAGAGTTTGAAAGATTATTTCGACGAGGCAAAGGAAATGATCAGATCGGACGGTGGTCAGCCACGGTGGTTCTCTCCCTTAGAGTGCGGGTCACACTCTCCTGATGCCCCTCTCCTCCTCTATTTACCTGGTCTGTTTTTTTTTTCCATTTACTTAGCGTGCCCTAGTTTTTTTCATGCTTGAAATTACTACTTAAATTTAGCCGTCGAGTGAGTGTTGAGTCTGACTTTCCTCTCTTGCACGACAATATTGTACGTAGCAGTATTTTATGTCTTATGGTTTCCTTCATTGAGCTTTCCCTCCAAAATGCTTTTATGGTTTAAAACTACCTTCTTACCTTATGGAAAATAAAGTAAAAACAATATAAATGGAAAAAATCAATGGAAAATAAGTGACAAATTGATATTTTAGTTCTGATTTTGTAGGGTTGGATGGTGTTGGACTTGGACTTACAATGCACCATCAAAGACTTGCAAAGTGAGTATCAAATATAAAATAATTATCATGAAACGTAGTTAGTATAATTACGTGCCTTGTGATTATAGTTCATATATTTAATTAATGAGGTGATTTTTCTTGATATATGAAGGATTTTCAACGTATGTTGCTTGCATATTCCAGTCAAGGATCGGACATCATTTACAGGTCTATCTCTCTCAAATACAAAATCCATGGATGTCTTTATCTAGAATATGTGTGGTTTTTATTTTCTATTTCAGTAAATCTAAAATTGTATGAATATTATTGCATGGTTCAGGTATAGTGAATCTAATAGAAAAAAGGGTTAGGTCAGAGAATAGTCATTTGGCAAAGAGACCCATATATCTAGTCGCAGAATCTCTTGGAGCTTGCCTTGCATTAGCTGTTGCAGCCCGTAATCCTGATATCGATCTAGTGCTGATTTTGGCTAACCCAGGTCAGAATTTACTTTCTTTTTCATAAACCACCTGTTAATAAGAGTAGTGTCTTTAGAAGCTCATTTTATTTCTATATATTTATAGACAACAATTTAGAGGAAGTCCAATATTACATTATTATGGTGTTAAAAATACATTTTTATGAAATATGATTATACCAATTTTTTTTTTTACTCTAATATTATTAACATCAAATTAGTGTAAAGAGTATCTTTAAAGAATATTATATTCTTTATAAAATATTAATTAAATTTTATTTAATAACTTATACAAGATCAATTAATTTTTTTGATGTACTTAAATAATTAATTATATAATATTAAAAAATAATTATTTACATAATGAGTCACATTTTTTTTAATAGTTGATCAAATTATATTTTAGTTTAAACATACTTTAACTCATAAGTTTTTAATTTAATAAACACATTTTATCCAATTTTTCATTAACACTCATAAACATTTTCACATCTAATTTTTTGAATTACTATATTGCTTCCACAAATTTTCAATTAATACATTACGAAGTGCAAGATGAGCCTCCTTGTCATTAATTTACCTATGTTGAGAATTTTCGTTGTCGTGTGTTTTATTATTAAATTTTATTTTAATTTGCTTTATTTTTTATTTTAATTTCGGATATGTATTTAATTTCACTTAATTTTAATGTTATTATTTTTATTATATTACTGTAATTTTACATTATAATTATTAAAAATTTAATTTACAATAAAAAATTTAGAGATGAGGTAAAAAAATGGATTAAATAAATTATATATATAATATTGGATTCATTTTGATAATCTCGACGAGATCTTATTTCCAACGGTTTATTTTTTATAATATTTTGATTTATAAATTTTATAAATATATTAAATTGATAAAATAACATAAAAGAAATAAAATTTATTTGAACTAACTAAAGGATGGCAAAATGAAAAATTTATAAAAGTTAATAAATTTGGTTTGATGAATACACTAAATTTCATCAAATTTGGTATGATACTATTCATCCCTCAAAAAAATTTTTTTTCTAGAAAATTGGAATTTAGTGCTCTATTGGACTTGCTCTTAGATATTATACCAAATTTTTACTTTCGTTAATTCGTTATCAAAAGGTACTATTAACTCTATCTCTTTTTTTTATGTCAAAAAAAAAAAAAAAAAACTCTATCTCTCTTTTTTTTTCTGTGTTTTTTTTAATAATTACAATTATATTCGAAATTTGGGGAAGGAGATACAACGCGAACTCACAACCTCAAGGATGTAAGTGTGAGGGACAAACCACTAAACCAACCTTATCTTATCATTAACTCTATCTCTTTAATAGTGTCCGTACTATCACAATTATTTATTTAATTAGTTGGCATATTCTTTTGTCAAGCCACGTACATTTAATCAAATGTGTTCAATTGATTAATACACCATTTTTATATTGGTGCACTTACCACATGCATACGAATTGATTGTTCACCACACTATCCCACTTATTTATTTAATTAGTTGGTCAAGTTTCTTTGTTGGGACACAAGTCCCTTTGCCTTTTGCCTTTTGCCTTGTTGGTGGGAGCAACAAACCCCTCGAACCCACCAAGGTTCAACACCTAGTGTATATAAATATATAGTCCCACTATTGCCTATAAAAATACAATCGTATAGGTATACCCCTTCCATTACTGGGGTAGTAGTCCGAGCTGTTGGTCCCGGTAGTTTTTGTCTCCCGTTACTGGGAGTAGTTGTCCGAATTATATTTGTATGATTTAATCTCGATTAATACTGGTAGTCTTCTGACCCGATAAGTGTCAGATTAAAAAAAAAAAAATTTCTTTGTTGGGGTCCCTCTGTACAAATATGTCATCCATTTTTTTTTTTTTTTTTAAGTATTATAATTTGAGATTGGAAATGACTGAAAAAAAAATAGCAACGCTTACGTGGCAAAAAAAAAGAACAAAATAATTAATATTTTTTAGAACCGATTTGTATCTATATATTGACACAAACAACATACTTAAAATTTCAAAATTCTCAATAAGGAAAAAAAACTAGCCTTCAAGAAGTTGGAATTCAATGGAGAATATAACTTGGCTACTCAAACTGACATTCTTTCTTGCAGCTACGTCTTTTAGCAAGTCAGTGCTGCAACAAACAATGTCTTTACTGGCACTCGTGCCAGACCAAGTAACTAGCCTGTCTTGTATGCTGAGCTTGATGACAGGTTCGATTTCTTGTTCCTCAAATTTTCCTATTGTGGACTCGCTACACTTTGAAACATTTTATTTTTCTGGCTCAACAGTTCATCTCATCAACTTATTTTCTGTAAAATGGAATCTATTAATATTCACTAGAAAATGTTCAGTATATATACTGATTGTTAAAGGTTACGATATGTTGGTTTTCAAATTTGAATTGGATTTTTTATATGTGAGATGCTAGGATTTAAGTTAAACTGTCACTTCACAGGTTAAGAACTAGTTGGCATTGCAATTGAAGTTGGAATCTTTAGCATCACTCTTTCTTTTATATTTATGGTTGAAATCCATTACTAATTATAATAGATCTCTTTTGATTATTTACTGCCCAATTGGCCAATATACCAATAATTCCACTATGTACATTCAGGTGATCCTTTGAAGATGGTGATGGATAATGTGGTAAAAGGTCTTTCTCTGCAGCCAACAGTTGAAGAGTTATCACAAAATCTTGTTACACTGTCATCTTATCTCCCTGTAAGGTTCAACTCAATAACATGAATACTAGAATAGAAAATTGTTATTTGTCAGTCAATATAGAGGATGCTATCATCAAAGATACTTGACATATTTTTGCCTCTGTTTGCCTTGTTGCAATCTGCGGTGGCGAGCTTTTCACTGTTATGACTTGCCATCGTATCTTTTTGTAATGACTTGCATCATATCTTTTTATTTATAAAAATAACGTGTTACAATTGTATAGGGATAATTGCCTCGCAATGGTCATTTATACTTTCTAGCTGATGCTAACATTGTATTTTTATTATTATGTATTGTTAATCATGTGGAGAAAATAATTGATGATTTTAGTCACAGATTCTGGCTGATATCTTACCGAAGGAAACCCTACTCTGGAAGCTAGAGCTGCTTAAATCAGCTTCTGCATATACCAATGCACGTCTACATGCTGTAAAAGCTCAAACGCTGATACTTTGCAGGTCCTCTCTCTTTTGCATCTTGTTAATATAAATCTCATGGTAATATTTTGGTATTTGTGAACTTGACAATTTTCATAATAGACAAATAATTATTTGGCCACTTAGTATATATTGTGGAGTGCTAACTGAAGGAACTCTGCTCCTGTTCAACTAGTTGTGGGCAAAGAATTTGCTAAATCAAGCAATGCCCAATTTCAATGCAACCTGTACAGACATTTACCAAACCAGTCTTAGTAGCTATGCAAGAGGTTCCATATAAAAAACTTGTTAAATAGTGAAGATAATTTTTCAGGCCCAAAATGAGGTCCAAAAGGGTGGGTAGTAGTCCAAATAGTATTGGGTTGACCCAATAGGAATAGTACGGGTGAATATGGATATATGAATAGTATCGGGCTGACCCAGTGCTACAGTAACACAGTGACACAAGCAATGACGTCACAGTGAACATGACGTAAGCAGTGACGTCACCGTGAACAGTGAAATGACGGCACCGCCGGTGGGTCCCACACGGTGAACGGTGATGTACGCGTGAAATTACTGCCCACACGGTGGGTCCCGAAATTTTCCTATAAATACCCCCCTTCCCTTCATTTGTAAACCATCCCAAAAATGTAGTCTCTTCTCTTCTCCCTAAAGCCTCTTGTGAGGTTGTTCTCTCCTAGTGTTATTAGAGAGAGGTTGTAATTATTTTGGTCTAGTAAAGTCATTCTATCTTTGTTCGTGGATGTTTCCCTCAAATTAATTGGGGGTTTTACCACGTAAATACTGTGTGTCCAGTTCTTCTCCACTTTTCTCAAATCTCTACTTTAGTTGCGGTATATTGCTTCCACATACAGGATCCTAACAGTGGCATCAAAGCACTGGCTGAGATCCTAACAAAACTCATGTGTTCTTATGACGAGTTGATTGATCATCATCCTAAGATCATTTTTATATAATTGCAAGATCTTATTGCAGTTCAGACCATATCAGAACTTTCCTCTTCATTTGCTTTCAGATTTGAGTTTGTTTTGTAAGATTATTTTTTTCTTCCTTATGCAATTACAATGTAGATCAAATGACCTCTATTTTTTCAAAATAAAATATTTGAACCTGTATAATCAATACTTAAATGTCATTTATCCATATTATTTACTATTATGTTTTTGCTTAAGTGGGTGATTCTTTCCAGAATATTTTAAGTTCATTGTTCTTCTTTATATATAGTGGAAAGGATCAGTTGCTGCCAAGTCAAGAGGAAGGTCAAAGACTTTGCCGTGCACTGCCAAAATGTCAGACGCGTATGTTTGGAAACTGTGGTCATTTTCTCTTCATGGTAGGATGATCTCCCTCTCACTTTCCCTCCCCTTCCACACATCCTACTCTCATCTCTCTCTCTCTCCCAGTCTGAGTCCTTGTGTGCGTCCATGTGTACCTTTTGGAAGTTTTAAGTGAAAAAATAAAGAGGTGAAACTTTTATTTTCTGAATTTTTAATTATTCATCACCAGTCAATCATTATTACAAGAAAACTTTGATGAAGAAAAAAGAAGAAAGAAGAAGAAAGAAGAAGAAGAAGCGTAAAATACAATGGAAGGGAAAAACTCAAATACATGGTGCACAATTGTAGTACATACATCTAATAACATTGTTTTATAACTCTATAATAAGCTCTTATTGCGTGGTGCTTTATAAATATTACGGTCTTGTACTATATATATTATTTTCTTGGTTTGGATATATCCGAGTTCATGTGTAGTTCTGGTCTTGTGTAGCAGGAGGATGGTGTTGATTTGGTAACCATCATCAAGGGTGCCAGTTTCTACCGCCGTGGAAATAACCTTGACTATGTTTCAGATTTCGTGCCACCAACCACTCCTGAGTTCAATAAATTACATAAAGATAGCAGGTAGAGTAATTACATCCTGTTTCAACCCTGATAATGTGCTATAACGGAGGAGGTACTATACTGAGTAGATATGCTCATTCTAACTTTCACCCCTGAGGGAATAGATTAGAGTATCTAGCTACTAGAGGAATATGCTTACCGCACCTTATTGGTTGTGGCATTACAATGGTTTTAACCAACCAAGCTACAGTTCCATTGCCGTCCTTGATGCTAGAGTGTTTGGGTTGAGAAGTAGTAGAGTTACATTAACATTGAATACTTTATTCTGATACTGCTAGGTGGATGAGTGATGTTACTAGCCCCGTGATGCTCTCAACTTCGGAGAATGGGAAGATTGTGAGAGGACTTTCGGGAATTCCTTCTGAAGGTCCAGTCCTATTTGTTGGATATCACATGTTATTAGGACTTGAACTGATTCCAATGATACCACAATTTATGCTCGAGAGAAATATTCTTGTGCGAGGCATAGCACATCCACTGATGTTCTATAAGCTGATGAGAGAAGGAGTATCAGCTGACATTGGAAATTTTGACATAATCAGACTTATGGGTGCAGTTCCTGTCTCAGCAGCCAACTTCTATAGACTCATGTCTTCAAAGGCTCATGTGCTACTGTATCCAGGAGGTGTACGAGAAGCTCTTCATCGAAAGGTATCATCCTTAGCAGTTACTACATTTTATTGATCACTCTTCTATTTAAGATAAATCCTTAACACGTTCAATATTTTCATCAACTGAATGATTGCAAGTTTACATAAGTAGAAAATCTTATATTTCCAGTCTTCTGCACTTGAGAGAAAAAGAATAGTATTAAACTAGAGAAGGTAACGGAATTACAAATATCCTACTTCTTTGCCAAACATATATAACAGGAAAAATCTTCAAATAATTGCTTTGCTCTATGATGTAACATCTGTTCTACCATATGGTAATTCTAATCGTGAAGGAAATGTTTAATTCCTCTATGATGCTCTATTAACATATTTCATTCAAGCTTGTCTCCTTTAACTTAATTTGGAGAATAATTATGTAATTATCCTGGAAAAATAATAAATTAACATTTACCTTTCACCGGTTAAAAAAAGAAGGTCACTGGTCGGAAAATGATCATGACCCAATTGGAAAGTCTTCTTTAATTACAATGCAAGTGTCATACTCTGATTTTTGTGTTTTGTTTAATTGAAAATAATAGAAAAGTATATTTTTCTTCCCTGATCTTTTTTTCCACACTTAATTTTGTATCTTTGTATTTTTCTCTGATGTTTTTACACACTGAAAACACACACCGCTTTGCTCAGCCACACACCACTTTTATAGGTGGTGACAGGTAACATCCAAAATGGTGCAACTACATGAAAAGTTTTCTCACATAACTGCTCATGCAGTTACTTTTCAAAATTCAAACTCTAAAGCAATTCTGCAATAATTCTTCATACTTTTCAGGGAGAAGAATACAAGTTATTCTGGCCAGAACAGTCTGAGTTTGTCAGAATGGCAGCTAGATTTGGAGCCAAAATTATACCTTTTGGTGCTGTTGGAGAAGACGATATTGCTGAAGTAAGCTTCAAATTGAAAAAACGTTTATACTTTCTTCACTTAGTTCACTATTGTCCCCATTATCTTTCATTATTACTTCTTATTAATAATAATATTTGATTGAATTTCAGAAGGAAAAAAAAAAGACATCCTCGTTTAGTAAAAAAAAGAATTACATCCTCGTTTAGTATATAGTTTGAATGAATATTTGACTGAATTTCATGTTTTCAGCTAGTTTTAGATTACAATGACCTAGTGAAGATTCCTTACATTCAGTCTTTCTTCGAAAAACTGACAGCTGAGAATGTTACTCTGAGGTATGCTGCGTTTTTACTTTCTAATTAACTTCAATTAATCTCTCACTCTCCATAGTCGGCATACTCCTGCGTCTGTTTCTCTCTCTCTCACTTTTTCTTTTTCATTTTTGTCAAATTTATATTCCATTCAAGTTACCTGGTTTTCATTTCTAATAATCTTGAGAATTGTAGGACTGATGCGAGTGGCGAGGTGGCAAACCAACAACTAGGCATGCCATTGGTTCTACCAAAAGTTCCAGGCAGGTTTTACTATTACTTCGGGAAACCAATTGAAACAGAAGGTACAGTCGTTGGACAATGATTTATGTGAACAATCTAAAGAAAATGAAGAACAAAGTGAAGAACAATTGAGAGAGATTTGAGAGAGAAAACTATTAGGGTTTCCTTGCATTGAAGAATAGTGTTAGGTTACAAGAAAGAAGAATATATATACAACTAATAAAAAGACTAAACTAACCTTGCAAAACTAATTAATTACATAAATAGTAATACATGAATAATACATATATTTATTACTCTAATATCCCCCCACAAACTCACGATGCGGCAGCAGAAAGCATCGAGAGTTTGCCAACGAGAAAACGAAAACGTGAGATAGTATGCGACTTGGTAAAGAAATCTGCAAGCTGCAAGGAAGAAGGAACAAAAGGCAATGTAATAGTGTCATGCTTAAGGTGGTGGCGAGTAAAATGACAATCAATCTCAATGTGCTTGGTTCGTTCATGAAAAACTGAGTTATGAGCAATCTGAATAGAACTCTGATTGTCACAAAACATCGGAGTTGGGTGGGAAAGATGAACACCCATATCAGCTAGTAACCAGCGTAACCAACAATCTCTGTGGTAGTAGATGCCATAGCACGATACTCTGCTTCGGTAGAAGATTTAGAAACAACAGTTTGTTTCTTACTCTTCCATGAAATAAGAGAATCACCCAAAAAGATACAGAAACCAGTAACAGACTTACGATCAGTGGAATCATGGCCCCAATCAGCATCAGAATAGGCACGCAGCTGTAAGGACGAGGTGGACGGAAGTAGAAGACTTTGAAAGATAGTACCCCGTAGATACCGTAAAATACGAAGGACCGCCGCCCAATGGATGGTAGTGGGAGAGGCAACAAACTGACTGACAATGTGAACAGCATAGGCAATATCTGGACGAGTGATAGTAAGGTAGACCAGACTGCCGACAATAGTGCGATACAATGTAGGATCTGACAAGGGAGTACCATCAGAAGGAGAGTACCGAGCATTGAGCTCAGATGGAGTATCAGCAGTCCTAGTATCAGTGAGAGGAGCACGCTCAAGAATTTCAGTGGTGTACTTGGACTGAGAGAGAAGATAACCTTTCGGAGAAACTGCAACTTCTATACCCAAAAAGTACCGCAGAGAACCCAGATCCTTCATTTCAAATTGACGGGTTAATTCTGACTTTAGCACTGCAATTCCCATCAACATCATCACCAGTAATAATCATATCATCAACATATAGAGAGAGCAAAATACGACCAGCATTGGTACATTTGACAAAAAGAGCCGAGTCATGATTACTGGAAGAAAACCCAAGAGAAGTGATAACAGTAGAAAACTTCTCAAACCAAGCTCGAGGAGCCTGTTTGAGACCATATAAAGATTTCTTAAGCTTGCAAACTTCTCCAGGATTATGGGAGACACCAGGTGGTGGAGCCATGTAAACTTCTTCATGCAAAGTCACCATTCAAGAAAGCATTTTTGACATCCATCTGATAGATATGCCACTGACGGATAGATGCAACTGCAATAAGAGTACGAACAGTAGTCATCTTTGCAACAGGGGCAAAGGTCTCCTCATAGTCCATACCATATTGTGAGAGAACCCCTTTGCAACCAATCTAGCTTTGTAACGCTCAACAGACCCATCAGACTTCGTTTTGATCTTATATACCCAACGAGAACCAACTGTACGTTTACCAGGCGGTAAAGAAACCAAATCCCAAGTATCTGTTTTATGCAAAGCAGAAAGTTCCTCATTCATAGCTTGCTGCCACAGTGGATCAAGAACTGCCTCTTTATAGGATGAGGGCTCAGAGAGAGAGTGAATTGATGCTAAAAAGGAAGAGAAGGAATTGGAATAACAAGAGTAAACAAAATCTGGGAGTTGAGTAGACTTACGAGTACGCTGAGGATAACGAGGAGAAGGATCCACAATGGCAGAAGGTGTTGGGTAGACTGTAGGTGGAGAGGGTAGTATCAACAGGAGACGATGAGGTACCAGTATCTGCAGAATCAATTGTGCGAGTCCCTGCGAGAATGATGGAGTGGAAAAGGAACTATAGGAACAATAGAGGAATCAGAAGCTGTGTTAGAAGGAACCTGCGGAGAGAGACTATCAGTATGATCAGAAAATGGATCAATATGAATGAGATCAGATTTGGTGACATTGTGAGCAGCAGCAGGAATAGAAAAGAAAGGTATATGTTCAAGAAACACAACATGACGAGATACATATAACTTTTTCAAAACAGGATCAAAACAACGATATCCCTTTTGTCCCTCACCATAACCAAGGAACACACAAATGGCAGAGCGAGACGATAATTTTGTACGCTCTACATGAGGACGAAGGACAAAACAAGTAGAGCCAAAAACTCGCAAGAGAGAATAATCAGGAGCATGCCCATATAATTTTTCAAAAGGGGACAAACCTGAAGTGAGAGACGATGGGATTTTATTGATGACATGGACTGCAGTAAGAACTGCTTCTCCCCAGAACTCACTAGGAACAGAAGAAGACAACAAAAGAGAACGAGCAGTTTCAACAATGTGTCTATGTTTTCTTTCAGCAACACCATTTTGTTCAGGAGTGTCTGTACAAGAAGATTGGTGAACAGTTCCATCCAAAGCAAGTAATTCACAAAATTTATTAGATGTATATTCACCACCTAAGTCACATCTAAAACACTTAATAACAGCAGAGTGTTGAGTTTTTACAAGAGCTCGAAAATTACTATAAATGCTAAAGAAGTCAGAACGATGTTTCATAAGATAAACCCAACAAAAACGAGTGCAATCATCAATAAACGAAACATAATATCGAGACCCTCCTTTTGTAGCAATTGGAGAAGGCCCCCATACATCAGAGTGAATTAAGTCAAAAGGTGCAAGAGAACAAGAGTTACTTCGATTAAAAGGCAAAGCAGAAAATTAGCAAGTTTACAACCACTACAATCTGAAATATCATGAGTTTGCAAATTCCCTAAGGTTCCCATTGAAGCTAAGAATCTCAAGCGAGAAGCTGAAACATGACCAAGACGAGAATGCCATAAATAAAAACTAGAGGACGAAGGACACAAGCGAAAAGAAGACAAATCAACACTGGGAGCTGCAAATACTGGTAGCTTCAGCTCATCCAAAACATATAATCCCCCACTTCTACGGCCTATCCCAATCAGCTTCTTGGATTGTAGATCCTGCACATGACAAGAAGTAGAAGTAAAGGACACTGAGTAACCATAATCACACAATTGACTAACCGAAACAAGATTCATTGTAAGTTTAGGAATGTGATAGACATTAGAAAGAGATAACTGAGATGTAACAACTGAACCAACTCCTGCTAATGGCATAGGAGTGCCATCAGCAGTTGTAACAGAAGTAAATGATACAGGACATAAAGAAACAAAAAATTTCGAATTAGGAGACATATGATGTGAGGCTCCCGAATCTAAAACCCATACGGAGGAAGACATACCTGAAGTACTAGGAGGCGACTGACCTATCGGAGAGGAGACAGACATAGCATGCGACTGTGCAGCAATAAGTTTCTGAAGTTGTTCAGAAAGGGATGCAAGTGTGGGAGTTGAGGATGGTGATCCAAATCCAATGGAATCTGGTGATGGCACAAATGCTGCAGTGTTAAACTGTGGAGGTCGATATGTCCGTGGTAGTGATTGGTTGACAGATTGTGGAGGCTTGAACTGATATTTCTGCTGTTGTGATTGCTGCGCTCTATTGCCCAATTTAGGACATTGAGACTTCCAGTGACCCTTCTGCTTACAAAAACTGCATTCATCAAACCAACCCTTGAGTATGGTTTGTTCTCATAGGAAGCATGAGGTCTAGATGGGACTGCCAAAACTGACTGAGTAGGTATTGGAAGAATTTCTTTTCCTGACTGAGACTTGAGGCGTATCTCATCAGCCAAGAGTTCACTCACTACTGAATCAACAGAAGGAAGCGGAGAACGATGCAATATTGAGCCACGAAGGCCCTCAAAATCATCACGGAGAGCCATCAAGAACTGAACTAAACGTTGCTCCTCTCTATTAGCAATATAAGGTGCACATGCTCGCAGTTCTGCAGATTCTGTAAGAGCTAATTGATCCCAAGATCTGACATTGCAGAATAGAACTCTTGTACAGTCATATCCTTTTGTTGAAGAGCTCGAATATCAGATTCTAATTGATATTTCTTTGCAAAATTAGACTGTGTATACAGTCTGGACAAGTGTTCCCACACCTCTTTAGCAGTGTCATACTTTGCTAATTGTGTGCCTATGGAGTGCTCAACAGAGTTGTTTATCCATGTGATAATTTTCGAATTATCTACTTGCCAATTCTCAACAAGCTGTGCAAAATTCTCTACCTTATCATCTGTGGGTTTAATAGATGCACCCGAAATATAATTCCACTTCTTTTTCCCAATTAGAAAATTCTTCATCACATAACTCCAATAAGAATAATTTCTGCCATCTAATTTTGCACTAATGGCCTGAAGTGAATCCTCTCTACCACCATCCATTATAAAATCACAATAATCTATCAAACAAAATTCAACAGATGCAAAATACAACAAAAAACCCCCAAATGCAAAATCTGTGAACCCTAGAAACTGCAATTCATACGAAAATCCAAAAATTATCAAAATCGAAGAGATGCGGAAGGAATACCAGTACGATGCGATGCGAAAACAGTTGGACTCCGCGAAAGCTGTGGATGACATCAAACTACGTTCCAAAGCTCTGATACCATGTGAACAATCTAAAGAAAATGAAGAACAAAGTGAAGAACAATTGAGAGAGATTTGAGAGAGAAAAACTATTAGGGTTTCCTTGCATTGAAGAACTAGTGTTAGGTTACAAGAAAGAAGGAATATATATACAAACTAATAAAAAGACTAAACTAACCTTGCAAACTAATTAATTACATAAATAGTAATACATGAATAATACATATATTTATTACTCTAATAATCTAATTAGCCAAAATTAACATATATCAATGCAGATTATGTATCATCGATCACTGTATTATTATTTGGGTTTTGATATTATTTATGTTCATGTAATGCATCTAATGTTCTGGTGTTACTTTGTTTATATAGTTGAATATTACTTAATACTAGTTGATTGACTAAAGCAGTTAGTTATATCTTGAAATCTGCAAGGGAGGAAGCATGAATTGAGAGACAGGAAGAAAATCTCATGAACTGTATCTACAAGTCAAGTCTGAAGTAGAGAAGTGTCTTGCCTATTTAAAAGAGAAGAGAGAACGTGATCCTTACAGAGAGCTATTGCCGCGGCTCATTTACCAGGCACACATGGCTTTACATCCGAAGTTCCAACATCGAGTTTTGATTTTTTTGCACGTCAAAGGCTGATTTCCATCTGTCATCTCAGAGAATAGCTGTAATTTTCTCGGATTAAGGCAGCTTCATTTATGGACATCTATTTTAAGTAGTATATTATTTGACCGAAACATATTAATGGTCAGAGGAAAGGAGGAGTAGATGAATTAATCTAGATGATTTTTTGAAGGCAAGCACCAAGTACAGACTACAAGCAGTACCGTGCTGATTTTGAAGATTAGAATGCATGAAAATTATTTTGTCACATAAGACCATATTTTGTTAAACTCATCATTTACATATGCAGCATGTATAATGCTGCTACCTGCCATTGCAAAACTCTTATTTTTTTTTTTCATGCTTGCTAAAAATTAATTTCATTAGCGTCCTTTTGATCCAACTCTTACTTGTGAAAATTATTATGTAAACAATCATATTAAACTCGCAAATATCTAATTAATATTTCCAGGGGAGGCTCCGGCTAGGGGGAAAAAAAATCCTTTTCGTTCTCAAATAAATATTTTGAATGATATTACTGATTTAAGTTTAGAATGGACTTAAAACTTGTGCTTTTATTTCCTATTAATATTAATTCAAATCATTTTGATCAATAAGCCACTTGTTGAAATCATTATAGTATTATAGTTCCAAGGAAAACAAATTGACGTCGATTTTATTCATTTGTGAGTTTAATGGATGGGTACCACATATCATATATGTTTGGTATGCTCATATTAGGAAAAAAACAAAAGGTTAAATTTATTATTTCCGTTAAATGTTTAATACTTCATTATAATTTGAACTGAATAAAATTTCTGGCACACAATGGGGTACTCCGGTGCATATTATAAAAAGTCAGCTCACAGTGTGACATACAATGTGATTCCTTGCATTCTTTCCATTTTACCTAATTATGATCCTAGAAGTTGATCAAAATGAAATTCTTAATTATTTTATTAAATTTCTTAATAAAAGCTAGCTAGCTCTGACAACTTAACTATAACTTTAAATTATACATGTTAATACCATAAATTTGCTCAAAAACACATCCCAAATAATGTGAATAATGAATTATAATTATTATATAAATAATATTACAGAAAGAAGAAGTTGAATGACTCCTACGCATTACGGCATCCAAAATTTTAACGTGACCAGCGCCTAGTCCATGCCAAACACACAGTTGCCAACTCTGTCCGATTCTTATAAATGCCACGTGTCATCTATCACACACCCTCTAGAATCCATCACTCTCATTTTTATTTTATTTTTCCAAATACTCTTCTTGTTGTTTATCGTTCTAAGCATAAATTTCTTTCATGTGTATATATACTCTTTAAGATAATATGGTTACATTAATTATAATAAATAGACTCTATTATATATATCTCATCTTCTGAGTTTTGAATTACTTGTTAGTTCTCCATGGCGACGACAACTGGAGTTTGTAATTTCTTGGCCGATTTATCCGTGAAACCAAAACGGAGTCAGATTTTACAAACGTTGGCCGTGTTCAGCGGAGCCGGGCAACAGCAACGACGAGTAGTGTAGAGGCAACATAAAGAGTTGAAAGACCATTTTGAGGAGGCAAAGCATATGATCAAATCGGAACTTGGTCTGGAGCCACGGTGGTCCACGGTGGTCTCCTCTCCTTTCTATATACCTGGTCTGCTCCACGTAGTTGCTCACTAGTTTCATGCTTGAAACACTATTGTACATAGTTGTTAATTGTCAAAGTCTTCTCTTGCAAAAACAATGCAAATATGTAGCTGTATTTATTGTTGGAAATAAAACAATCAAACTAATTTTATTGAACTCAAAACAAATATTACAAGAAAACTTTCACTCAAGAACTAACTCACTCTTTTACTTCTTCTTCACTCACTTAGAAGCTTTGCTTCTTCTTGATGTCTAAACCAAAATGGGGAAGAGGTATTTATACTACTTACAAACAATTTTAGACCACACAAATAAACTAATCCAAAATTATAATAACCATAACACCTCATCATTCTACATCCTTCCACACCCTTCCAATTGACCACATGATTTTTATGTCTAATTACCAACCCTAAAGAATTCTAGATAGAGGGCTTGGACCTTATTTATGGACTTGGACTCTAATTTATTTGGGCTTGGGTTTAGGCTCCCATAATGGTTCGGGCCTTCAAATGGTTTGGGCTTAAAACAAGTTTACACTTCAACACCCCCCTTTAAACTTGTTTTACCATGCCAAGCAAACTTCTTAATCTCGAAAAATCTTCAAACCTGAGTGGCTTGGTGAAAATATCTACAATTTGATCTTTGGATTTCACGTACTCCATTTGCACATCCCTTTTCGCTATGCACTCTCTTATGTAGTGGTAATGAGTATCAATATGCTTGCTTCGATCATGGAACACTGGATTCTTTGCTAGGGCAATGGCTGACTTGTTGTCGACAAAAATCTTAGTTGGCTCTTCTTGTGGCAAACCCAATTCTTTCAGCAAATTTCTGAGCCATATCACATGACAAATGCACGAAGTAGCAGCTACGTATTCGACTTCACAAGTGATAGGGTGACAATCGGTTGCTTCTTTGACATCCAATGTGAAAGCTGTGCTTCCCATGAAGAACACGAACCCACTGGTGCTCTTTCTATCATCTACATATCCACCCCAATCGCTATCAGCTATATCCGACAAGCTTGTAATCATTAGAAATTGAATAAAACAAGCTAAAATCAAGTGTAACCTTTAATGTAACGAAGGCATTCTCTTAGCGGCTTTGAAATGGGTAGTTGTTGGATCATCCATGTATCCGACTCACAAGTCAACAGTTTAAAGAATATCTGGTCTCCGTGCACGTCAAATAGCGTAAGCTTCCAACCTAAACTCTTGAAGAATGTTGGATTATGCTTTCACCTTTATCATGCTTTGATAGCTTGATTCCGCATTCTACTGCGTGTTTATCGACTTACAATCATCCATCTTGAACTTCTTGAATATCTCATTCCCATAATTTTCTTGGGAGATAAAGATGTCCTTCTTCCTTTTGCTTGACTTCAATACCAAGATAGTACGCCATTAATCCAATATCAGTCATCTCAAATTCCTTGGCCATTGCTTTCTTGAACTCTTCAATCAGGCTTAGGTTATTGCTGGTGAAAATCAAATCATCCACGTACAAGCACACTACCAGAATATCCATTTATGATCTTGATATATAGGGCGTACTCGTAGGGACATTTGGTGAAGCCATTTTGTTGGAAGTACTTGTCAATTCTGCTATTCCATGCCCTTGGTGCTTGCTTTAACCCATAGAGAGCTCTTCTCAGCTTCAGAACTTTGTCTTCTTGGCCTTTGACTTCGTAACCCAGTGGTTGCTGAATGTAGACATCTTCCTTCAAGAACTCCATTTAGAAAGGCAGACTTACATCTATCTGTGTATCTTCCACTTGTTTTGCGCTGCCATAGAAATGATTAGTCTTATAGTTTCTAATCTAACAACTGGAGCAAATACCTCATCATAGTCTATTCCAGCTCTTTGACTGTAGCCCTTCGCAACTAGCCTTGCCTTGTGCCCTTTTCAATCTCTCCCTTAGAATTCGCTTTGTTTTGTACACCCATTTGACATCAATTGCCTTGTGTCCTTTTGGAAGTGGAACAAGTTCCCAAGTATTGCTTTTTTTTCAATGGCCTTGATTTCCTCATCCATCGCATCTCTCCACTTCTTTTCTTGAGTAGCTTCTTCAAAATTCACTAGTTCACAATCAGCAAGAGGTAAAAAAGAGTAAATTATCAAATCTCTCAGTTACCTCGTATAAATCTTGAAGACCTCTTGTTCGCTCTATTGCTCTTTCTTGTAAAAATGATGGTGGTGAATTTCCGTTATTTTGTTGAAGCTGGTGATGTTGGTGGTGTAGTGGGCTCTTGTTGAGGTTCTTCTAGTTGCTCCTACTGGCGTCTGCTCTGTTTCTTTCTTCAAATTGTGGAATGAAGTTGAAGTTGTCTGCATGCGATTCAAATCTCATTCTCTTCTTCATCAAATATCATATATCGGCTGATCACAAACTTTTTGTTGTTCGGGTTGTATAGCCTTGTAACCTTTTGAATAAGCGGGATACCGATAAAGATGAAAC
The DNA here is from genome assembly GCA_003430845.1 of Xanthoceras sorbifolium. Taxonomy (NCBI): domain Eukaryota; kingdom Viridiplantae; phylum Streptophyta; class Magnoliopsida; order Sapindales; family Sapindaceae; genus Xanthoceras; species Xanthoceras sorbifolium. The sequence continues at coordinate 16,217,783 of CM010608.1, read as the reverse complement.
TCTTACTTCTATCGTCAAGCTTGGTTCTTCTCTTATCTGGTACATAAACATGAGCTATGCTTCCAAAAACTCTTAGGTGGGAGATGCCGGGCTTGATTCCACTCTAAGCTTCTTGAAGTGTCTTTCCCCACACACTTCTTGTTGGAGAACGATTAGACAAATAGACTGCACACGCCACTACCTTCTGCCCAAAACTCCTTGGGCAATCTCTTGCTTTTGAGCATGCTTCGCGCCAAATCCAGGATTGTTCTATTACTCCTTCTGCAACTCTTTGGGCAACAGTTAGAGGACGTTTAATTCCATTCACTTCACAAAACTCCAGGAATTCCTTGGATGTGAATTCTCCTCCTCTATCGGATCTTAGTGCCTTGATCTTATGGCCATTCTCTTTTTCCACAGCGGCTTTGAACTTCTTGAATACTCCATAGACCCTTGTCTGATTTTGCTTTAAGAAATAAACCCATGTTTTTTTTGAAAAATCATCAATGAAGAGAAGGAATAGTTACTATTACCGAGAGAGCTTGGCTTGAATCGGACCACACACATCGGTATGGACTAGCTCGATTGGCTTCTTGGCTCTGAGTCTGACTCTTTTGGAAAGCTATTCTTAAATTGCTTCCCGAGGGTAAAACATCCCTCACAAAGTTGGTCATGATGATTGATGCATGGTAGTCCTCTCACCATTTCCTTCTTAGATAGTAGCTCCAAGCTTCCAAAATTGAGATGCCCAAATCGAAGGTGCCTAACCCAAGATGCATCTTTGTAGCATGCTTTCAGACCACTTTTGCAATAATCGTTTTGAATGTTCAAAGAAATACTCTATTCTTTGACATTTTTACTTTGGCTATTAGATTTCATTTGCCATCTCTTATAAAAAGACTACATTTCTTCATATGAATATCATAACCTTTTTCTAAGAGTGACCCATATCAAGATGTGCATGTCATATTGGGCACATAGTAGACATTTGAGATTAATTGATGACTACCATGTTTAGGTTGACCGTTGACTTTGACTTTGACTGAGCCGCCAACCGTTGACTGTTGACCAGGTTAGGTTGACCGTTGACTTTGACTTTGACCATAAAAATCGATTTTTTTGTCTAAGTTCATCTTAAGATTTTCGACGTTCTGAGTTCATCAGTGTAGTCCGAATTTCGAAATTCTCACTATATTGAGAGTTATGGCTAATGGTATGGCGTCGTTTCAAGTTCCAACCACCAAGAACGAAAACTATGATAATTGGAGTATCACGATGAAGGCTCTCCTTGGAGCACACGATGTCTGGGAGGTCGTAGAGAAAGGCTACCACCGAACCAGAAGATGAGTCAACTCTATCCCAAACTCAAAGGATAGTTTAAAAGACTCAAGAAAAAGAGACAAGAAGGCTCTCTATCTCATCTATCAAGCCTTAGATGATGATGGTTTTAAGAAGATTTCGAGTGCAAGCTCCGCTAAGCAAGCGTGGGAGAAGTTGCAAATCTCTTACAAAGGAGTCGAAAAGGTAAAGAAGGTCCGTCTCCAAACATTAAGAGGTGAATTCGAATCCTTACACATGAAAGCATCTGAATCTATTCAGATTATTTCTTAAGAGTAGCAGCCGTTTCTAATCAATTAAAAAGAAACGGTGAAAGTTAGAAGATGTAAGAATAATAGAGAAGATACTCCGATCATTGGATCCCAAATTTGAGCACATTGTCGTGACGATAGAAGAAACTAAAGACCTGGAAGAAATGACGATCGAGCAACTCCAAGGATCATTGCAAGCATATGAAGAAAAACATAAAAGGAAGCAAGGGATCAACGAGCAACTCCTCAAGATACAACTGAAGGAGAAGGAAGAAAGTCAAGGCCAAGAGAGAAGCCAGCGTGGTCGAGGTAGAGGCCGAGGTCGAGGACGAGGTAGAGGCCGTGGTCATGGACGAGGTTGGAATTCTAACAGCAACAACCTCAACAACTACGAGAAAGGAGAAAGCTTAACAAAAGGCCGCGGGAGAGGCAATTCAAACTCGAGGTATGATAAATCTCAAGTTCAATGCTATAATTGTCAGAAATTTGGGCATTATGCTTCGGAATGTAGAGCTCACAGCAGTAAGGTTGACGAAATGTCCAATTATGTGGAAGTCAAAACCGAAGAGAAGGAGACAGTGCTACTAGCTTGTAGAGACAATGATGGAGGACCAAGAAAATGCTTGGTATCTCGACACTGGTGCAAGCAACCACATGTGTGGAAGAAGAAGTATGTTCGTAGAGCTAGATGAATCAGTGGCTGGCAATGTCTCATTGGAGATGATTCAAAAATATCAGTGAAAGGAAAGGTAACATCCTTATCCGCACTAAAAATGGTAGTCATCAATTAATCTCAAATGTCTACTATGTGCCCAACATGACATGCAACATCTTGAGTATGGGTCAACTCTTAGAAAAAGGCTATGATATTCATATGAAGGATTGTAGTCTTTTTATAAGAGATGGCAAATGAAATCTAATAGCCAAAGTAAAAATGTCAAAGAATAGATTATTTTCTTTGAACATTCAAAACGATGTGCAAAGTGTCTGAAAGCCTGCTACAGAGATGCATCTTGGTTATGGCACCTTCGATTTGGGCATCTCAATTTTGGAAGCTTGGAGCTACTATCTAAGAAGGAAATGGTGAGAGGACTACCATGCATCAATCATCCTGACCAACTTTGTGAAGGATGTTTACTCGGGAAGCAATTTAGAAATAGCTTTCCAAAAGAGTCAGACTCAAGAGCCAAGAAGCCACTCGAGCTAATCCATACCGATGTGTGTGGTCCGATCAAGCCAAGCTCTCTCGGTAACAGTAATTATTTCCTTCTCTTCATTGATGATTTTTCAAGAAAAACATGGGTTTATTTCTTGAAGTAGAAATCAGAAGTCTTTGGAGTATTCAAGAAGTTCAAAGTCGATGTGGAAAAAGCGAGTGGCTATAAGATCAAGGCACTGAGATCCGATAGAGGAGGAGAATTCACATCCAAGGAATTCCTGGAGTTTTGTGAAGCTAATGGAATTAGACGTCCTCTAACTGTTCCCAGATCCCCCCAACAAAATGGAGTTGCAGAAAGAAAGAACAGAACAATCCTGGATTTGGCGCGAAGCATGCTCAAAAGCAAGAGATTTCCCAAGGAGTTTTGGGCAGAAGCAGTGGCATGTGCAGTCTATTTGTCCAATCGCTCTCCAACAAGAAGTGTGTGGGGAAAGACACCTCAAGAAGCATGGAGTGGTAGAAAGCCCGGCATCTCCCACCTAAGAGTTTTTGGAAGCATAGCTCATGTTCATGTACAAGATGAGAGAAGAACCAAGCTTGACGATAGAAGTGAAAGTTTCATATTCATCGGCTATCCCGCTTATTCGAAAGGTTACAAGCTATACAACCCGAACAACAAAAAGTTTGTGATCAGCCGAGATGTGATATTTGATGAAGAAGGAGAATGGGATTTTGGATTGCATGTAGACAACTTCAACTTCACTCCACAATTTGAAGAAACAGAGCAGACGCTAGTGGAGCAACTAGAAGAACCTCAACAAGAACCCACTACACCACCAACATCACCAGCTTAAACAAATAATGGAAATTCACCACCATCATTTTTACAAGAAAGAGCAATGGAGCGAACAAGAGGTCTTCAAGATTTATACGAGGTAACTGAGAGATATGATAATCTTACTCTTTTTTGCCTCTTTGCTGATTGTGAACCAGTGAGTTTTGAAGAAGCTGCTCAAGAAAAGAAGTGGAGAGATGCGATGGATGAGGAAATCAAGGCCATTGAAAAGAACAACACTTGGGAACTTGTTCCACTTCCAAAAGGACACAAGGCAATTGGTGTCAAATGGGTGTACAAAACAAAGCGAAATTCTAAGGGAGAGATCGAAAGGCACAAGGCAAGGCTAGTTACGAAGGGCTACAGTCAAAGAGTTGGAATAGACTATGATGAGGTATTTGCTCCAGTTGCTAGATTAGAAACTATAAGACTAATCATTTCTATGGCAGCGCAAAACAAGTGGAAGATACATCAGATGGATGTAAAGTCTGTCTTCCTAAATAGAGTTCTTGAAGAAGATGTCTACATTCAGCAACCACTGGGTTACGAAGTCAAAGGCCAAGAAGACAAAGTTCTGAAGCTGAGAAGAGCTCTCTATGGGTTAAAGCAAGCACCAAGGGCATGGAATAGCAGAATTGACAAGTACTTCCAACAAAATGGCTTCACCAAATGTCCCTACGAGCACGCCCTATATACCAAGATCATGAATGGAGATATTCTGGTAGTATGCTTGTACGTGGATGATTTGATTTTCACCGGCAATAACCTAAGCCTGATTGAAGAGTTCAAGAAAGCAATGGCCAAGGAATTTGAGATGACTGACATCGGATTAATGGCGTACTATCTTGGTATTGAAGTCAAGCAAAAGGAAGAAGGCATCTTTATCTCCTAAGAAAATTATGCAAAGGAGATACTCAAGAAGTTCAAGATGGATGATTGTAAGCCGATAAACACGTCAGTAGAATGCGGAATCAAGCTATCTAAGCATGATAAAGGTGAAAGCATATATCCAACATTCTTCAAGAGTTTAGTTGGAAGCTTACGCTATTTGACGTGCACAAGACCAGATATTCTTTATGCTGTTGGACTTGTGAGTCGATACATGGAGAATCCAACAACCACCCATTTCAAAGCCACTAAGAGAATCCTCCGTTACATTAAAGGTACACTTGATTTTGGTTTGTTTTATTCAATTTCTAATGATTACAAGCTTATGGGATATAGCGATAGCGATTGGGGTGGAGATATAGATGAGAGGAAGAGTACCAGTGGGTTCGTGTTCTTCATGGGAAACACAGCTTTCACATGGATGTCAAAAAAGCAACCGATTGTCACCCTATCCACTTGTGAAGCCGAATATGTAGCTGCTACTTCAAGCGTCTGTCATGTAATATGGCTTAGAAATTTGCTGAAAGAATTGGGTTTGCCACAAGAAGAACCAACTGAGATTTGTGTCGACAACAAGTCAGACATTGCCTTAGCAAAGAATCCAGTGTTCCATGATCGAAGCAAGCATATTGATACTCGTTACCACTACATAAGGGAGTGCATAGCAAAAAGGGATGTGCAAATGGAGTACGTGAAGTCCAAAGATCAAATTGCAGATATTTTCACCAAGCCACTCAGGTTTGAAGATTTTTCGAGATTAAGAAGTTTGCTTGGCATGATAAAACAAGTTTAAAGGGGGGGTGTTGAAGTGTAAACTTGTTTTAGGCCCAAACCATTTGAAGGCCCGAACTATTATGGGAGCCCAAACCCAAGCCCAAATAAATTAAAGTCCAAGTCCATAAATAAGGTCTAAGCCCTTTATCTAGAATTCTCTAGGGTTTGGTAATTAGGCATAAAAATCATGTGGTCAATTGGAAGAATGTGGAAGGATGTAGAAGGATGAGGTGTATGGTTATTATAATTTTGGATTAGTTTATTTGTGTGGTCTAAAATAATTTGTAAGTAGTATAAATACCCCCTCCCCATTTTAGTTTAGGCATCAAGAAGAAGCAAAGCTTCTAAGTGAGTGAAGAAGAAGCAAAGAGTGAGTTAGTTCTTGAGTGAGTTTTTATTGTAATATTTGTTTTGAGTTCAAATAAAAGTTGTTTGAGTGTTTTATTTCCAACATGCCTTTCTCTAAACAATATTTGTAATGTTTCTGCAGGAAATTTGAAGACATTTTTGTTGTTGATAATTTCATTGACTACTTAAAGAATGATGTGCGAATTGTCCGAGATATCCCTGATTGGTTTACTGATAAATCAGAATTATTCTCAAGCATAAGGTTTGATGTCTTTTTATGATGTTAATTTAATTCATTTTGAAAATATGCTCACACAGAATTGACAAGATAACGACCTTTTCTATTTTTATTTTGTTCACTGCTTGCTAATGAATGTAAAAATAAGGAATAAGCCTGTGGTTGAATTGTGTGTTTTATCATAAGATGAATTAGATGAAGGACTTGGTATCTCTGTTTTAATCCAGGGCTTTAAGAATTATTTTTCCATAATTACCATAAACTACCGACTATCCACAAATATTGGATTCCATTAAAAGGAGTGATGCCCACTATCCACAAATATAAAAATATAAAAATATAATTGAAATTGATAATATTTTTGTATTTATTTTGTCATGTGAGGAAGAGTGTGTTAAAACTTCATCCTCTGAGGAACAAAGGACATAAGAGGTCAAGAATAATTATGTGTTCTTAACTTCTTTATAATAATTTCAAGTAATGTTTCTAATTTTAAAGTCTTGACGTGTAGAAGGACTTGTTTGTACTCTAATGAGTACTGTTAAAGGAATTCAAAATACACAAATTTAATTATGTGTTTTACTTAATTTTCACCTTTAGTGTTGCAATTGGTCAAAACATACTCTAGCTTGGGTACTTCTTGTTAAATTTTATCTATGAGACCCAATACTTCAAATTTATGTAAGTCAAATATGCTTAAAAGATAGTTATATTATGTTACATCTGTTTTATTATTGCAGATATACATTGCATTTTGAGTCATTACCGCTGTCAAAGCTCCAATTGTATTCAAGGGAATCTTTCCAGTACAGGCTATGATCCATCACATGAGTCTTGGTCCAGATTGTTGGAGAGTTTATGTAAAGAAAATTTTGGTGAGCAAGAAAATTGGACATGTAATATAGAAAGTTTATTAGTACATTAAGACTTTAATGTTTTGTAATTAACATGATATTATTATGTAATTTTATTCTTCAATTTAAATATATTAGTTGTTATTGATTATATTATTATTTATATTTATAATTTTTTGAATTCTATATTGTAATATTACAGAATGTTTTGTAGGAAGTTGAAACAAATCTGAATTTTATTATAAATAAAATGAATTATAAAAAAAAAATGTCAGATTATCTACTACGGGCATTGCCCGTAGTAGATAAAGCATTTAAAACGGGCGGAGCCCGTAGTAGAAACATTTTCCACTATGGGCATTACCCGTTATAGAAAAATTTAACCCGTAGTGGAAAATATATTTATTACGATAACCACTACGGGCTTGGCCCGTAGTGGTTATCAGGATTATCCACTACGGGCGCATTTATAGCGGGTCTGCACCCGTAGTGGATGAGATTTTTTTTTTTGTAGTGAACCCAGACTTCGAACCCTTTGTGGTTCAAATCGAACCCACAAGGGTTCAAAGATGTCTTCAAACCTTTGTGGGTTCGAGATTGAACCCAGAAGGGTTCAAAGTCGAACCCTTCTTCTGGGTTCGATCTCATAGTTTAAGTGGGTTCGAAGACGAACCCTTGTATAATTTTGTATATTTACTCATAGTTTAAGTGGTTAGTGCACCTTCCTCCCACATTAGTGGTTAAAGCTCAAGCTCCATCATGGACATATAAGAGTAATTTGACCTATACATATATATAAGTTGATTTATCAAATTCAAATCGGATTCAAAATTTCTTCTGGATGCATGTTAATATGGCAACCTCGCCAGTACCTGCTGTCCTTTCCAAAACTGGAGTTGCCAATTTTAAATTTTTGTCTATTTCCACGTGTCCAGATCTCAAAAGGTTCTCTGCATCTGCTCATGGCGCTCTCACGCTCGGCACTCTCACTTCTTGTTCTTGTTTATTTATTTATATATTACTCTTATATTGATCTCACCTTCTCAAGAGCGACTTGTTAGTTTTAATTACTTTACATGTCGACAATCGGAGTTTGTATTTCCTTGGCCGATTTATCTCCCGTATTCCGTCGAGACATGGTCTCGGTGTCCAAGAAACTGAAGCGGAATCCGATTTTGAAGTCGTTTGCGGTGTCGACGGAGCAGCCATCAACCGCAGCCACGGCGACGGCGACGAGGAGATTTTTGGAGAAGAAGAGTAGTTCTGATGAAGGCGCAGAGACGATACGGAGAGTTGACGTTGAAGAATCGGAGAGCGAGGAAGGTAAGCGAAAGAGTTTGAAAGATTATTTCGACGAGGCAAAGGAAATGATCAGATCGGACGGTGGTCAGCCACGGTGGTTCTCTCCCTTAGAGTGCGGGTCACACTCTCCTGATGCCCCTCTCCTCCTCTATTTACCTGGTCTGTTTTTTTTTTCCATTTACTTAGCGTGCCCTAGTTTTTTTCATGCTTGAAATTACTACTTAAATTTAGCCGTCGAGTGAGTGTTGAGTCTGACTTTCCTCTCTTGCACGACAATATTGTACGTAGCAGTATTTTATGTCTTATGGTTTCCTTCATTGAGCTTTCCCTCCAAAATGCTTTTATGGTTTAAAACTACCTTCTTACCTTATGGAAAATAAAGTAAAAACAATATAAATGGAAAAAATCAATGGAAAATAAGTGACAAATTGATATTTTAGTTCTGATTTTGTAGGGTTGGATGGTGTTGGACTTGGACTTACAATGCACCATCAAAGACTTGCAAAGTGAGTATCAAATATAAAATAATTATCATGAAACGTAGTTAGTATAATTACGTGCCTTGTGATTATAGTTCATATATTTAATTAATGAGGTGATTTTTCTTGATATATGAAGGATTTTCAACGTATGTTGCTTGCATATTCCAGTCAAGGATCGGACATCATTTACAGGTCTATCTCTCTCAAATACAAAATCCATGGATGTCTTTATCTAGAATATGTGTGGTTTTTATTTTCTATTTCAGTAAATCTAAAATTGTATGAATATTATTGCATGGTTCAGGTATAGTGAATCTAATAGAAAAAAGGGTTAGGTCAGAGAATAGTCATTTGGCAAAGAGACCCATATATCTAGTCGCAGAATCTCTTGGAGCTTGCCTTGCATTAGCTGTTGCAGCCCGTAATCCTGATATCGATCTAGTGCTGATTTTGGCTAACCCAGGTCAGAATTTACTTTCTTTTTCATAAACCACCTGTTAATAAGAGTAGTGTCTTTAGAAGCTCATTTTATTTCTATATATTTATAGACAACAATTTAGAGGAAGTCCAATATTACATTATTATGGTGTTAAAAAGACATTTTTATGGAATATGCTTATACTAATTTTTTTTTCATTCCAATATTATTAACACCAAATTAGTGTAAAAAACATCTTTAAAGAATATTATATTCTTTATATAATATTAATTAATTTTTATTTAATAACTTATACAAGATTAATTAATTTTTTTGACATACTTAAATAATTAATTATATAATATTAAAAAATAATTATTCAAGTAATGAGTCATATATTTTTTTTAATAGTAGATCAAATCATACTTTAGCTTAAACATACTTTAACTCATAAGTTTTTAATTTAATAAACACATTTTATCCAATTTTTCATTAACACTCATAAACATTTTCACATCTAATTTTTTGAATTACTATATTGCTTCCACAAATTTTCAATTAATACATTACGAAGTGCAAGATGAGCCTCCTTGTCATTAATTTACCTATGTTGAGAATTTTCGTTGTCGTGTGTTTTATTATTAAATTTTATTTTAATTTGCTTTATTTTTTATTTTAATTTCGGATATGTATTTAATTTCACTTAATTTTAATGTTATTATTTTTATTATATTACTGTAATTTTACATTATAATTATTAAAAATTTAATTTAAAATAAAAAATTTAGAGATGAGGTAAAAAAAATGGATTAAATAAATTATATATATAATATTGGATTCATTTTGATAATCTCGACGAGATCTTATTTCCAACGGTTTATTTTTTATAATATTTTGATTTATAAATTTTATAAATATATTAAATTGATAAAATAACATAAAAGAAATAAAATTTATTTGAACTAACTAAAGGATGGCAAAATGAAAAATTTATAAAAGTTAATAAATTTGGTTTGATGAATACACTAAATTTCATCAAATTTGGTATGATACTATTCATCCCTCAAAAAAATTTTTTTTCTAGAAAATTGGAATTTAGTGCTCTATTGGACTTGCTCTTAGATATTATACCAAATTTTTACTTTCGTTAATTCGTTATCAAAAGGTACTATTAACTCTATCTCTTTTTTTTATGTCAAAAAAAAAAAAAAAAAACTCTATCTCTCTTTTTTTTTCTGTGTTTTTTTTAATAATTACAATTATATTCGAAATTTGGGGAAGGAGATACAACGCGAACTCACAACCTCAAGGATGTAAGTGTGAGGGACAAACCACTAAACCAACCTTATCTTATCATTAACTCTATCTCTTTAATAGTGTCCGTACTATCACAATTATTTATTTAATTAGTTGGCATATTCTTTTGTCAAGCCACGTACATTTAATCAAATGTGTTCAATTGATTAATACACCATTTTTATATTGGTGCACTTACCACATGCATACGAATTGATTGTTCACCACACTATCCCACTTATTTATTTAATTAGTTGGTCAAGTTTCTTTGTTGGGACACAAGTCCCTTTGCCTTTTGCCTTTTGCCTTGTTGGTGGGAGCAACAAACCCCTCGAACCCACCAAGGTTCAACACCTAGTGTATATAAATATATAGTCCTACTATTGCCTATAAAAATACAATCGTATAGGTATACCCCTTCCATTACTGGGGTAGTAGTCCGAGCTGTTGGTCCCGGTAGTTTTTGTCTCCCGTTACTGGGAGTAGTTGTCCGAATTATATTTGTATGATTTAATCTCGATTAATACTGGTAGTCTTCTGACCCGATAAGTGTCAGATTAAAAAAAAAAAATTTCTTTGTTGGGGTCCCTCTGTACAAATATGTCATCCATTTTTTTTTTTTTTTTAAGTATTATAATTTGAGATTGGAAATGACTGAAAAAAAAATAGCAACGCTTACGTGGCAAAAAAAAAGAACAAAATAATTAATATTTTTTAGAACCGATTTGTATCTATATATTGACACAAACAACATACTTAAAATTTCAAAATTCTCAATAAGGAAAAAAAACTAGCCTTCAAGAAGTTGGAATTCAATGGAGAATATAACTTGGCTACTCAAACTGACATTCTTTCTTGCAGCTACGTCTTTTAGCAAGTCAGTGCTGCAACAAACAATGTCTTTACTGGCACTCGTGCCAGACCAAGTAACTAGCCTGTCTTGTATGCTGAGCTTGATGACAGGTTCGATTTCTTGTTCCTCAAATTTTCCTATTGTGGACTCGCTACACTTTGAAACATTTTATTTTTCTGGCTCAACAGTTCATCTCATCAACTTATTTTCTGTAAAATGGAATCTATTAATATTCACTAGAAAATGTTCAGTATATATACTGATTGTTAAAGGTTACGATATGTTGGTTTTCAAATTTGAATTGGATTTTTTATATGTGAGATGCTAGGATTTTAAGTTAAACTGTCACTTCACAGGTTAAGAACTAGTTGGCATTGCAATTGAAGTTGGAATCTTTAGCATCACTCTTTCTTTTATATTTATGGTTGAAATCCATTACTAATTATAATAGATCTCTTTTGATTATTTACTGCCCAATTGGCCAATATACCAATAATTCCACTATGTACATTCAGGTGATCCTTTGAAGATGGTGATGGATAATGTGGTAAAAGGTCTTTCTCTGCAGCCAACAGTTGAAGAGTTATCACAAAATCTTGTTACACTGTCATCTTATCTCCCTGTAAGGTTCAACTCAATAACATGAATACTAGAATAGAAAATTGTTATTTGTCAGTCAATATAGAGGATGCTATCATCAAAGATACTTGACATATTTTTGCCTCTGTTTGCCTTGTTGCAATCTGCGGTGGCGAGCTTTTCACTGTTATGACTTGCCATCGTATCTTTTTGTAATGACTTGCATCATATCTTTTTATTTATAAAAATAACGTGTTACAATTGTATAGGGATAATTGCCTCGCAATGGTCATTTATACTTTCTAGCTGATGCTAACATTGTATTTTTATTATTATGTATTGTTAATCATGTGGAGAAAATAATTGATGATTTTAGTCACAGATTCTGGCTGATATCTTACCGAAGGAAACCCTACTCTGGAAGCTAGAGCTGCTTAAATCAGCTTCTGCATATACCAATGCACGTCTACATGCTGTAAAAGCTCAAACGCTGATACTTTGCAGGTCCTCTCTCTTTTGCATCTTGTTAATATAAATCTCATGGTAATATTTTGGTATTTGTGAACTTGACAATTTTCATAATAGACAAATAATTATTTGGCCACTTAGTATATATTGTGGAGTGCTAACTGAAGGAACTCTGCTCCTGTTCAACTAGTTGTGGGCAAAGAATTTGCTAAATCAAGCAATGCCCAATTTCAATGCAACCTGTACAGACATTTACCAAACCAGTCTTAGTAGCTATGCAAGAGGTTCCATATAAAAAACTTGTTAAATAGTGAAGATAATTTTTCAGGCCCAAAATGAGGTCCAAAAGGGTGGGTAGTAGTCCAAATAGTATTGGGTTGACCCAATAGGAATAGTACGGGTGAATATGGATATATGAATAGTATCGGGCTGACCCAGTGCTACAGTAACACAGTGACACAAGCAATGACGTCACAGTGAACATGACGTAAGCAGTGACGTCACCGTGAACAGTGAAATGACGGCACCGCCGGTGGGTCCCACACGGTGAACGGTGATGTACGCGTGAAATTACTGCCCACACGGTGGGTCCCGAAATTTTCCTATAAATACCCCCCTTCCCTTCATTTGTAAACCATCCCAAAAATGTAGTCTCTTCTCTTCTCCCTAAAGCCTCTTGTGAGGTTGTTCTCTCCTAGTGTTATTAGAGAGAGGTTGTAATTATTTTGGTCTAGTAAAGTCATTCTATCTTTGTTCGTGGATGTTTCCCTCAAATTAATTGGGGGTTTTACCACGTAAATACTGTGTGTCCAGTTCTTCTCCACTTTTCTCAAATCTCTACTTTAGTTGCGGTATATTGCTTCCACATACAGGATCCTAACAGTGGCATCAAAGCACTGGCTGAGATCCTAACAAAACTCATGTGTTCTTATGACGAGTTGATTGATCATCATCCTAAGATCATTTTTATATAATTGCAAGATCTTATTGCAGTTCAGACCATATCAGAACTTTCCTCTTCATTTGCTTTCAGATTTGAGTTTGTTTTGTAAGATTATTTTTTTCTTCCTTATGCAATTACAATGTAGATCAAATGACCTCTATTTTTTCAAAATAAAATATTTGAACCTGTATAATCAATACTTAAATGTCATTTATCCATATTATTTACTATTATGTTTTTGCTTAAGTGGGTGATTCTTTCCAGAATATTTTAAGTTCATTGTTCTTCTTTATATATAGTGGAAAGGATCAGTTGCTGCCAAGTCAAGAGGAAGGTCAAAGACTTTGCCGTGCACTGCCAAAATGTCAGACGCGTATGTTTGGAAACTGTGGTCATTTTCTCTTCATGGTAGGATGATCTCCCTCTCACTTTCCCTCCCCTTCCACACATCCTACTCTCATCTCTCTCTCTCTCCCAGTCTGAGTCCTTGTGTGCGTCCATGTGTACCTTTTGGAAGTTTTAAGTGAAAAAATAAAGAGGTGAAACTTTTATTTTCTGAATTTTTAATTATTCATCACCAGTCAATCATTATTACAAGAAAAACTTTGATGAAGAAAAAAGAAGAAAGAAGAAAGAAGAAGAAGAAGCGTAAAATACAATGGAAGGGAAAAAACTCAAATACATGGTGCACAATTGTAGTACATACATCTAATAACATTGTTTTATAACTCTATAATAAGCTCTTATTGCGTGGTGCTTTATAAATATTACGGTCTTTGTACTATATATATTATTTTCTTGGTTTGGATATATCCGAGTTCATGTGTAGTTCTGGTCTTGTGTAGCAGGAGGATGGTGTTGATTTGGTAACCATCATCAAGGGTGCCAGTTTCTACCGCCGTGGAAATAACCTTGACTATGTTTCAGATTTCGTGCCACCAACCACTCCTGAGTTCAATAAATTACATAAAGATAGCAGGTAGAGTAATTACATCCTGTTTCAACCCTGATAATGTGCTATAACGGAGGAGGTACTATACTGAGTAGATATGCTCATTCTAACTTTCACCCCTGAGGGAATAGATTAGAGTATCTAGCTACTAGAGGAATATGCTTACCGCACCTTATTGGTTGTGGCATTACAATGGTTTTAACCAACCAAGCTACAGTTCCATTGCCGTCCTTGATGCTAGAGTGTTTGGGTTGAGAAGTAGTAGAGTTACATTAACATTGAATACTTTATTCTGATACTGCTAGGTGGATGAGTGATGTTACTAGCCCCGTGATGCTCTCAACTTCGGAGAATGGGAAGATTGTGAGAGGACTTTCGGGAATTCCTTCTGAAGGTCCAGTCCTATTTGTTGGATATCACATGTTATTAGGACTTGAACTGATTCCAATGATACCACAATTTATGCTCGAGAGAAATATTCTTGTGCGAGGCATAGCACATCCACTGATGTTCTATAAGCTGATGAGAGAAGGAGTATCAGCTGACATTGGAAATTTTGACATAATCAGACTTATGGGTGCAGTTCCTGTCTCAGCAGCCAACTTCTATAGACTCATGTCTTCAAAGGCTCATGTGCTACTGTATCCAGGAGGTGTACGAGAAGCTCTTCATCGAAAGGTATCATCCTTAGCAGTTACTACATTTTATTGATCACTCTTCTATTTAAGATAAATCCTTAACACGTTCAATATTTTCATCAACTGAATGATTGCAAGTTTACATAAGTAGAAAATCTTATATTTCCAGTCTTCTGCACTTGAGAGAAAAAGAATAGTATTAAACTAGAGAAGGTAACGGAATTACAAATATCCTACTTCTTTGCCAAACATATATAACAGGAAAAATCTTCAAATAATTGCTTTGCTCTATGATGTAACATCTGTTCTACGATATGGTAATTCTAATCGTGAAGGAAATGTTTAATTCCTCTATGATGCTCTATTAACATATTTCATTCAAGCTTGTCTCCTTTAGCTTTGGAGAATAATTATGTAATTATCCTGAAAAAGAATAAATTAACATTTACCTTTCACCGGTTAAAAAAGAAGGTCACTGGTCGGAAAATGATCATGACCCAATTGGAAAATCTTCTTTAATTACAATGCAAGTGTCATACTCTGATTTTTGTGTTTTGTTTAATTGAAAATAATAGAAAAGTATATTTTTTCTTCCCTCATCTTTTTTTCCACACTTAATTTTGTATCTTTGTATTTTTCTCTGATGTTTTTACACACTGAAAACACACACCGCTTTGCTCAGCCACACACCACTTTTATAGGTGGTGACAGGTAACATCCAAAATGGTGCAACTACATGAAAAGTTTTCTCACATAACTGCTCATGCAGTTATTTTTCAATATTCAAACTCTAAAGCAATTCTGCAATAATTCTTCATACTTTTCAGGGAGAAGAATACAAGTTATTCTGGCCAGAACAGTCTGAGTTTGTCAGAATGGCAGCTAGATTTGGAGCCAAAATTATACCTTTTGGTGCTGTTGGAGAAGACGATATTGCTGAAGTAAGCTTCAAATTTGAAAAAACGTTTATACTTTCTTCACTTAGTTCACTATTGTCCCCATTATCTTTCATTATTACTTCTTATTAATAATAATATTTGATTGAATTTCAGAAGGAAAAAAAAAAGACATCCTCGTTTAGTAAAAAAAAGAATTACATCCTCGTTTAGTATATAGTTTGAATGAATATTTGACTGAATTTCATGTTTTCAGCTAGTTTTAGATTACAATGACCTAGTGAAGATTCCTTACATTCAGTCTTTCTTCGAAAAACTGACAGCTGAGAATGTTACTCTGAGGTATGCTGCGTTTTTACTTTCTAATTAACTTCAATTAATCTCTCACTCTCCATAGTCGGCATACTCCTGCGTCTGTTTCTCTCTCTCTCACTTTTTCTTTTTCATTTTTGTCAAATTTATATTCCATTCAAGTTACCTGGTTTTCATTTCTAATAATCTTGAGAATTGTAGGACTGATGCGAGTGGCGAGGTGGCAAACCAACAACTAGGCATGCCATTGGTTCTACCAAAAGTTCCAGGCAGGTTTTACTATTACTTCGGGAAACCAATTGAAACAGAAGGTACAGTCGTTGGACAATGATTTATGTGAACAATCTAAAGAAAATGAAGAACAAAGTGAAGAACAATTGAGAGAGATTTGAGAGAGAAAACTATTAGGGTTTCCTTGCATTGAAGAATAGTGTTAGGTTACAAGAAAGAAGAATATATATACAAACTAATAAAAAGACTAAACTAACCTTGCAAAACTAATTAATTACATAAATAGTAATACATGAATAATACATATATTTATTACTCTAATATCCCCCCACAAACTCACGATGCGGCAGCAGAAAGCATCGAGAGTTTGCCAACGAGAAAACGAAAACGTGAGATAGTATGCGACTTGGTAAAGAAATCTGCAAGCTGCAAGGAAGAAGGAACAAAAGGCAATGTAATAGTGTCATGCTTAAGGTGGTGGCGAGTAAAATGACAATCAATCTCAATGTGCTTGGTTCGTTCATGAAAAACTGAGTTATGAGCAATCTGAATAGAACTCTGATTGTCACAAAACATCGGAGTTGGGTGGGAAAGATGAACACCCATATCAGCTAGTAACCAGCGTAACCAAACAATCTCTGTGGTAGTAGATGCCATAGCACGATACTCTGCTTCGGTAGAAGATTTAGAAACAACAGTTTGTTTCTTACTCTTCCATGAAATAAGAGAATCACCCAAAAAGATACAGAAACCAGTAACAGACTTACGATAAGTGGAATCATGGCCCCAATCAGCATCAGAATAGGCACGCAGCTGTAAGGACGAGGTGGACGGAAGTAGAAGACTTTGAAAGATAGTACCCCGTAGATACCGTAAAATACGAAGGACCGCCGCCCAATGGATGGTAGTGGGAGAGGCAACAAACTGACTGACAATGTGAACAGCATAGGCAATATCTGGACGAGTGATAGTAAGGTAGACCAGACTGCCGACAATAGTGCGATACAATGTAGGATCTGACAAGGGAGTACCATCAGAAGGAGAGTACCGAGCATTGAGCTCAGATGGAGTATCAGCAGTCCTAGTATCAGTGAGAGGAGCACGCTCAAGAATTTCAGTGGTGTACTTGGACTGAGAGAGAAGATAACCTTTCGGAGAAACTGCAACTTCTATACCCAAAAAGTACCGCAGAGAACCCAGATCCTTCATTTCAAATTGACGGGTTAATTCTGACTTTAGCACTGCAATCCCATCAACATCATCACCAGTAATAATCATATCATCAACATATAGAGAGAGCAAAATACGACCAGCATTGGTACATTTGACAAAAAGAGCCGAGTCATGATTACTGGAAGAAAACCCAAGAGAAGTGATAACAGTAGAAAACTTCTCAAACCAAGCTCGAGGAGCCTGTTTGAGACCATATAAAGATTTCTTAAGCTTGCAAACTTCTCCAGGATTATGGGAGACACCAGGTGGTGGAGCCATGTAAACTTCTTCATGCAAATCACCATTCAAGAAAGCATTTTTGACATCCATCTGATAGATATGCCACTGACGGATAGATGCAACTGCAATAAGAGTACGAACAGTAGTCATCTTTGCAACAGGGGCAAAGGTCTCCTCATAGTCCATACCATATTGTTGAGAGAACCCCTTTGCAACCAATCTAGCTTTGTAACGCTCAACAGACCCATCAGACTTCGTTTTGATCTTATATACCCAACGAGAACCAACTGTACGTTTACCAGGCGGTAAAGAAACCAAATCCCAAGTATCTGTTTTATGCAAAGCAGAAAGTTCCTCATTCATAGCTTGCTGCCACAGTGGATCAAGAACTGCCTCTTTATAGGATGAGGGCTCAGAGAGAGAGTGAATTGATGCTAAAAAGGAAGAGAAGGAATTGGAATAACAAGAGTAAACAAAATCTGGGAGTTGAGTAGACTTACGAGTACGCTGAGGATAACGAGGAGAAAGATCCACAATGGCAGAAGGTGTTGGGTAGACTGTAGGTGGAGAGGGAGTATCAACAGGAGACGATGAGGTACCAGTATCTGCAGAATCAATTGTGCGAGCCCTGCGAGAATGATGGAGTGGAAAAGGAACTATAGGAACAATAGAGGAATCAGAAGCTGTGTTAGAAGGAACCTGCGGAGAGAGACTATCAGTATGATCAGAAAATGGATCAATATGAATGAGATCAGATTTGGTGACATTGTGAGCAGCAGCAGGAATAGAAAAGAAAGGTATATGTTCAAGAAACACAACATGACGAGATACATATAACTTTTTCAAAACAGGATCAAAACAACGATATCCCTTTTGTCCCTCACCATAACCAAGGAACACACAAATGGCAGAGCGAGACGATAATTTTGTACGCTCTACATGAGGACGAAGGACAAAACAAGTAGAGCCAAAAACTCGCAAGAGAGAATAATCAGGAGCATGCCCATATAATTTTTCAAAAGGGGACAAACCTGAAGTGAGAGACGATGAGATTTTATTGATGACATGGACTGCAGTAAGAACTGCTTCTCCCCAGAACTCACTAGGAACAGAAGAAGACAACAAAAGAGAACGAGCAGTTTCAACAATGTGTCTATGTTTTCTTTCAGCAACACCATTTTGTTCAGGAGTGTCTGTACAAGAAGATTGGTGAACAGTTCCATCCAAAGCAAGTAATTCACAAAATTTATTAGATGTATATTCACCACCTAAGTCACATCTAAAACACTTAATAACAGCAGAGTGTTGAGTTTTTACAAGAGCTCGAAAATTACTATAAATGCTAAAGAAGTCAGAACGATGTTTCATAAGATAAACCCAACAAAAACGAGTGCAATCATCAATAAACGAAACATAATATCGAGACCCTCCTTTTGTAGCAATTGGAGAAGGCCCCCATACATCAGAGTGAATTAAGTCAAAAGGTGCAAGAGAATAAGAGTTACTTCGATTAAAAGGCAAAGCAGAAAATTTAGCAAGTTTACAACCACTACAATCTGAAATATCATGAGTTTGCAAATTCCCTAAGGTTCCCATTGAAGCTAAGAATCTCAAGCGAGAAGCTGAAACATGACCAAGACGAGAATGCCATAAATAAAAACTAGAGGACGAAGGACACAAGCGAAAAGAAGACAAATCAACACTGGGAGCTGCAAATACAGGTAGCTTCAGCTCATCCAAAACATATAATCCCCCACTTCTACGGCCTATCCCAATCAGCTTCTTGGATTGTAGATCCTGCACATGACAAGAAGTAGAAGTAAAGGACACTGAGTAACCATAATCACACAATTGACTAACCGAAACAAGATTCATTGTAAGTTTAGGAATGTGATAGACATTAGAAAGAGATAACTGAGATGTAACAACTGAACCAACTCCTGCTAATGGCATAGGAGTGCCATCAGCAGTTGTAACAGAAGTAAATGATACAGGACATAAAGAAACAAAAAATTTCGAATTAGGAGACATATGATGTGAGGCTCCCGAATCTAAAACCCATATGGAGGAAGACATACCTGAAATACTAGGAGGCGACTGACCTATCGGAGAGGAGACAGACATAGCATGCGACTGTGCAGCAATAAGTTTCTGAAGTTGTTCAGAAAGGGATGCAAGTGTGGGAGTTGAGGATGGTGATCCAAATCCAATGGAATCTGGTGATGGCACAAATGCTGCAGTGTTAAACTGTGGAGGTCGATATGTCCGTGGTTGTGATTGGTTGACAGACTGTGGAGGCTTGAACTGATATTTCTGCTGTTGTGATTGCTGCGCTCTATTGCCCAATTTAGGACATTGAGACTTCCAGTGACCCTTCTGCTTACAAAAACTGCATTCATCAAACCCAACCCTTGAGTATGGTTTGTTCTCATAGGAAGCATGAGGTCTAGATGGGACTGCCAAAACTGACTGAGTAGGTATTGGAAGAATTCCTTTTCCTGACTGAGACTTGAGGCGTATCTCATCAGCCAAGAGTTCACTCACTACTGAATCAACAGAAGGAAGCGGAGAACGATGCAATATTGAGCCACGAAGGCCCTCAAAATCATCACGGAGAGCCATCAAGAACTGAACTAAACGTTGCTCCTCTCTATTAGCAATATAAGGTGCACATGCTCGCAGTTCTGCAGATTCTGTAAGAGCTAATTGATCCCAAAGATCTGACATTGCAGAATAGAACTCTTGTACAGTCATATCCTTTTGTTGAAGAGCTCGAATATCAGATTCTAATTGATATTTCTTTGCAAAATTAGACTGTGTATACAGTCTGGACAAGTGTTCCCACACCTCTTTAGCAGTGTCATACTTTGCTAATTGTGTGCCTATGGAGTGCTCAACAGAGTTGTTTATCCATGTGATAATTTTCGAATTATCTACTTGCCAATTCTCAACAAGCTGTGCAAAATTCTCTACCTTATCATCTGTGGGTTTAATAGATGCACCCGAAATATAATTCCACTTCTTTTTCCCAATTAGAAAATTCTTCATCACATAACTCCAATAAGAATAATTTCTGCCATCTAATTTTGCACTAATGGCCTGAAGTGAATCCTCTCTACCACCATCCATTATAAAATCACAATAATCTATCAAACAAAATTCAACAGATGCAAAATACAACAAAAAACCCCCAAATGCAAAATCTGTGAAACCCTAGAAACTGCAATTCATACGAAAATCCAAAAATTATCAAAATCGAAGAGATGCGGAAGGAATACCAGTACGATGCGATGCGAAAAAAGTTGGATCCGCGAAAGCTGTGGATGACATCAAACTAAGTTCCAAAGCTCTGATACCATGTGAACAATCTAAAGAAAATGAAGAACAAAGTGAAGAACAATTGAGAGAGATTTGAGAGAGAAAACTATTAGGGTTTCCTTGCATTGAAGAATAGTGTTAGGTTACAAGAAAGAAGAATATATATACAAACTAATAAAAAGACTAAACTAACCTTGCAAAACTAATTAATTACATAAATAGTAATACATGAATAATACATATATTTATTACTCTAATAATCTAATTAGCCAAAATTAACATATATCAATGCAGATTATGTCATCCGATCACTGTTATTATTATTTGGGTTTTGATATTATTTATGTTCATGTAATGCATCTAATGTTCTGGTTGTTACTTTGTTTATATAGTTGAATATTCTTAATACTAGTTGATTGACTAAAGCAGTTAGTTATATTCTTGAAATCTGAAGGGAGGAAGCATGAATTGAGAGACAGGAAGAAATCTCATGAACTGTATCTACAAGTCAAGTCTGAAGTAGAGCAGTGTCTTGCCTATTTAAAAGAGAAGAGAGAACGTGATCCTTACAGAGAGCTATTGCCGCGGCTCATTTACCAGGCTACACATGGCTTTACATCCGAAGTTCCAACATTCGAGTTTTGATTTTTCTGCACGTCAAAGGCTGATTTCCATCTGTCATCTCAGAGAATAGCTGTAATTTTCTCGGATTAAGGCAGCTTCATTTATGGACATCTATTTTAAGTAGTATATTATTTGACCGAAACATATTAATGGTCAGAGGAAAGGAGGAGTAGATGAATTAATCTAGATGATTTTTTGAAGGCAAGCACCAAGTACAGACTACAAGCAGTACCGTGCTGATTTTGAAGATTAGAATGCATGAAAATTATTTTGTCACATAAGACCATTATTTTGTTAAACTCATCATTTACATATGCAGCATGTATAATGCTGCTACCTGCCATTGCAAAACTCTTATTTTTTTTTTTCATGCTTGCTAAAAATTAATTTCATTAGCGTCCTTTTGATCCAACTCTTACTTGTGAAAATTATTATGTAAACAATCATATTAAACTCGCAAATATCTAATTAATATTTCCAGGGGAGGCTCCGGCTAGGGGGAAAAAAAATCCTTTTCGTTCTCAAATAAATATTTTGAATGATATTACTGATTTAAGTTTAGAATGGACTTAAAACTTGTGCTTTTATTTCCTATTAATATTAATTCAAATCATTTTGATCAATAAGCCACTTGTTGAAATCATTATAGTATTATAGTTCCAAGGAAAACAAATTGACGTCGATTTTATTCATTTGTGAGTTTAATGGATGGGTACCACATATCATATATGTTTGGTATGCTCATATTAGGAAAAAAACAAAAAGGTTAAATTTATTATTTCCGTTAAATGTTTAATACTTCATTATAATTTGAACTGAATAAAATTTCTGGCACACAATGGGGTACTCCGGTGCATATTATAAAAAGTCAGCTCACAGTGTGACATACAATGTGATTCCTTGCATTCTTTCCATTTTACCTAATTATGATCCTAGAAGTTGATCAAAATGAAATTCTTAATTAACGTGACCAGCGCCTAGTCCATGCCAAACACACAGTTGCCAACTCTGTCCGATTTATAAATGCCACGTCTCAGTCTATCACACACCCTCGAGAATCCATCACTCTCATTTTTATTTTAGTTTTTTCAAATACTCACCTTTTGTTATTGTTTATCGTTTTATACATAAATTTCTTTCATGTGTGTATATACTCTTTAAGATAATATGGTTACATTAATTATATAATATAGATACTCTATTATATATATCTCATCTTCTGAGTTTTGAATTACTTGTTAGTTCTCCATGGCGACGACAACTGGAGTTTGTAATTTCTTGGCCGATTTATCCGTGAAACCAAAACGGAGTCAGATTTTACAAACGTTGGCCGTGTCAGCGGAGCCGGCAACAGCAACGACGAGTAGTGTAGAGGCAACATAAAGAGTTTGAAAGACCATTTTGAGGAGGCAAAGCATATGATCAAATCGGAACTTGGTCTGGAGCCACGGTGGTCCACGGTGGTCTCCTCTCCTTTTCTATATACCTGGTCTGCTCCACGTAGTTGCTCACTAGTTTCATGCTTGAAACACTATTGTACATAGTTGTTAATTGTCAAAGTCTTCTCTTGCAAAACAATGCAAATATGTAGCTGTATTTATTGTTGGAAATAAAACAATCAAATAATTTTTATTTGAACTCAAAACAAATATTACAAGAAAACTTTCACTCAAGAACTAACTCACTCTTTTACTTCTTCTTCACTCACTTAGAAGCTTTGCTTCTTCTTGATGTCTAAACCAAAATGGGGAAGAGGTATTTATACTACTTACAAACAATTTTAGACCACACAAATAAACTAATCCAAAATTATAATAACCATACACCTCATCATTCTACATCATTCCACACCCTTCCAATTGACCACATGATTTTTTATGTCTAATTACCAAACCCTAAAGAATTTTAGATAGAGGGCTTGGACCTTATTTATGGACTTGGACTCTAATTTATTTGGGCTTGGGTTTAGGCTCCCATAATGGTTCGGGCCTTCAAATGGTTTGGGCCTAAAACAAGTTTACACTTCAACACCCCCCTTTAAACTTGTTTTACCATGCCAAGCAAACTTCTTAATCTCGAAAAATCTTCAAACCTGAGTGGCTTGGTGAAAATATCTACAATTTGATCTTTGGATTTGACGTACTCCATTTGCACATCCCTTTTCGCTATGCACTCCCTTATGTAATGGTAATGAGTATCAATATGCTTGCTTCAATCATGGAACACTGGATTCTTTGCTAGGGCAATGGCTGACTTGTTGTCGACACAAATCTTAGTTGGCTCTTCTTGTGGCAAACCCAATTCTTTCAGCAAATTTCTGAGCCATATCACATGACAAACGCACGAAGTAGCAGCTACGTATTCGGCTTCACAAGTGGATAGGGTGACAATCGGTTGCTTCTTTGACATCCATGTGAAAGCTGTGCTTGCCATGAAGAACACGAACCCACTGGTGCTCTTTCTATCATCTACATATCCACCCCAATCGCTATCGCTATATCCGACAAGCTTGTAATCATTAGAAATTGAATAAAACAAGCCAAAATCAAGTGTACCTTTAATGTAACGAAGGATTCTCTTAGCGGCTTTGAAATGGGTAGTTGTTGGATCCTCCATGTATCGACTCACAAGTCCAACAGTTTAAAGAATATCTGGTCTCGTGCACGTCAAATAGCGTAAGCTTCCAACTAAACTCTTGAAGAATGTTGGATTTATGCTTTCACCTTTATCATGCTTTGATAGCTTGATTCCGCATTCTACTGGCGTGTTTATCGACTTACAATCATCCATCTTGAACTTCTTGAATATCTCATTCCCATAATTTTCTTGGGAGATAAAGATGTCTTCTTCCTTTTGCTTGACTTCAATACCAAGATAGTACGCCATTAATCCAATATCAGTCATCTCAAATTCCTTGGCCATTGCTTTCTTGAACTCTTCAATCAGGCTTAGGTTATTGCTGGTGAAAATCAAATCATCCACGTACAAGCACACTACCAGAATATCCATTTATGATCTTGATATATAGGGCGTGCTCGTAGGGACATTTGGTGAAGCCATTTTGTTGGAAGTACTTGTCAATTCTGCTATTCCATGCCCTTGGTGCTTGCTTTAACCCATAGAGAGCTCTTCTCAGCTTCAGAACTTTGTCTTCTTGGCCTTTGACTTCGTAACCCAGTGGTTGCTGAATGTAGACATCTTCTTCAAGAACTCCATTTAGAAAGGCAGACTTTACATCTATCTGATGTATCTTCCACTTGTTTTGCGCTGCCATAGAAATGATTAGTCTTATAGTTTCTAATCTAACAACTGGAGCAAATACCTCATCATAGTCTATTCCAGCTCTTTGACTGTAGCCCTTCGCAACTAGCCTTGCCTTGTGCCTTTCAATCTCTCCCTTAGAATTTCGCTTTGTTTTGTACACCCATTTGACATCAATTGCCTTGTGTCCTTTTGGAAGTGGAACAAGTTCCCAAGTATTGCTTTTTTCAATGGCCTTGATTTCCTCATCCATCGCATCTCTCCACTTCTTTTCTTGAGTAGCTTCTTCAAAACTCACTAGTTCACAATCAGCAAAGAGGTAAAAAAGAGTAAAATTATCAAATCTCTCAGTTACCTCGTATAAATCTTGAAGACCTCTTGTTCGCTCTATTGCTCTTTCTTGTAAAAATGATGGTGGTGAATTTCCGTTATTTGTTGAAGCTGGTGATGTTGGTGGTGTAGTGGGCTCTTGTTGAGGTTCTTCTAGTTGCTCCACTGGCGTCTGCTCTGTTTCTTCAAATTGTGGAATGAAGTTGAAGTTGTCTGCATGCGATTCAAAATCTCATTCTCCTTCTTCATCAAATATCATATATCGGCTGATCACAAACTTTTTGTTGTTCGGGTTGTATAGCTTGTAACCTTTTGAATAAGCGGGATAACCGATAAAGATGAAACTCTTACTTCTATCGTCAAGCTTGGTTCTTCTCTTATCTGGTACATAAACATGAGCTATGCTTCCAAAAACTCTTAGGTGGGAGATGCCGGGCTTTATTCCACTCTAAGCTTCTTGAAGTGTCTTTCCCCACACACTTCTTGTTGGAGAACGATTAGACAAATAGACTGCACACGCCACTACTTCTGCCCAAAACTCCTTGGGCAATCTCTTGCTTTTGAGCATGCTTCGCGCCAAATCCAGGATTGTTCTATTATTCCTTTCTGCAACTCTTTGGGCAACAGTTAGAGGACGTTTAATTCCATTCACTTCACAAAACTCCAGGAATTCCTTGGATGTGAATTCTCCTCCTCTATCGGATCTTAGTGCCTTGATCTTATGGCCATTCTCTTTTTCCACAGCGGCTTTGAACTTCTTGAATACTCCATAGACTTCTGATTTTTGCTTTAAGAAATAAACCCATGTTTTTTTTGAAAAATCATCAATGAAGAGAAGGAAATAGTTACTATTACCGAGAGAGCTTGGCTTGATCGGACCACACACATCGGTATGGACTAGCTCGAGTGGCTTCTTGGCTCTTGAGTCTGACTCTTTTGGAAAGCTATTTCTAAATTGCTTCCCGAGTAAACATCCCTCACAAAGTTGGTCATGATGATTGATGCATGGTAGTCCTCTCACCATTTCCTTCTTAGATAGTAGCTCCAAGCTTCCAAAATTGAGATGCCCAAATCGAAGGTGCCATAACCAAGATGCATCTTTGTAGCATGCTTTCAGACACTTTGCAATATCGTTTTGAATGTTCAAAGAAAATAATCTATTCTTTGACATTTTTACTTTGGCTATTAGATTTCATTTGCCATCTCTTATAAAAAGACTACATTTCTTCATATGAATATCATAACCTTTTTCTAAGAGTTGACCCATACTCAAGATGTTGCATGTCATATTGGGCACATAGTAGACATTTGAGATTAATTGATGACTACCATGTTTAGCGCGGATAAGGATGTTACCTTTTCCTTTCACTGATATTTTTGAATCATCTCCAAAAGAGACATTGCCAGCCACTGATTCATCTAGCTCTACGAACATAGTTCTTCTTCCACACATGTGGTTGCTTGCACAAGTGTCGAGGTACCAAGCATTTTCTTGGTCTCCATCATTGTCTCTACAAGCCAGTAGCACTGTCTCCTTCTCTTCGGTCTTTACTTCTACATAATTCGACATTTCGTCAACCTTACTGCTGGGAGCTCTACATTCTTTGAAAATAAGGAATTCCAAGAGTTGAGGATGCAAAATATAAAGCACGGTTAGTAGCTAAAGGCTACAATCAGGTACCAGGTGTGGATTTTAATGATATTTTCTCACCTGTTATAAAACACAGTTCTATTCGTGTCTTCTTGTATTAGTTGCCATGCATGATTTAGAGTTAGAGCAGTTGGATGTTAAAACAGTATTTTGCATGGTGAACTGGAGGAACAGATCTATATGCAACAGCCACAGGGTTTTATTGCTGAAGGTAAAAAAGATCACGTTTGCTTGCTGAAGAAATCATTGTATGGTCTGAAGCAGTCTCCAAGACAGTGGTATAAACAATTTGATTCGTTTATGATTGGTAATGGATACTCAAGGAGTAACTATGATAGTTGTGTTTATTTTCGAAAGAACGATGATGACTCATTTGTATATTTACTTTTTTATGTTGATAACATGTTGATTGCAGCTAAGAACATGTCAGATATTGATGAGTTAAAGAAGCAGTTGAAAAATGAGTTCGAGATGAAGGATCTTAATGCTGCAAAGAAGATCCTTGGCATGGAAATAAAGAGAAATCGAAAAGAAGGAAAATTATTCTTGACTCAGAGAGGATACATTGAGAAAGTTCTTGAGAGATTTGGCATGAAAAATGCTAAACCGGGATTTACTCCATTGGCAGCACACTTCAGATTGTCAGCAGCTTTATCACCCTAAGACAGAAAGTGAAAATAGGTATATGACTCGAGTTCCCTACTCCAGTTCAGTTGGTAGTATTATATATGCTATGGTCTGTACGCGTCCAGATATTTCACATGCAGTTAGTGTTGTTAGTAGATATATGTCTTGTCCCAGGAAAGCACACTGGAATGCAGTGAAATGGATTCTGCGATATCTATGTGGAACTTCAGAAGCATGTCTGGAGTTCAGTCGGAGTAGCAATTCTCTAGTCGGATTTATCGACTCTGATTATGCAGGTGATCTTGATAAAAGGAGATCACTTACAAGATATGTATTCACTCTCGGTGGAAGTGCAGTTAGCTGGAAAGCTTCTTTGCAACCTGTTGTAGCGTTATCAACAACAGAGGTAGAATACATTGCTATTACAGAGGTGATAAAGGAAGCACTCTGGCTTCGAGGATTGTATGAGGAGCTCAGTTCTTGTTCCGATGCCACTACTATTTTCTGTGATAGTCAAAGTGCAATTCATTTGACTAAAGACCAGATGTTTCATGAAAGAACTAAGCATATTGATATCAAATTTCACTTTGTTCGAGATATCATTACCCAAGGAAGAGTTACAGTGAAAAAGATAAGTACTCATGATAATCCTGCAGATATGCTGACAAAATCTCTTCCAAATGTCAAGTTCAAGCACTACTTGGACTTGATTGGTATTTCAAACCGATGAAATATTTTGCCAAGGTGGAGCGATACTATTATTGATCAAAATTCAATCCAAGGTGGAGATTTGTTAGAAGTGGATTGGTGGATTGAATTGATTTTTCAAAAAGGTGAACAATGCACCATTTGTCTAAAACAATTTCTTGAACTTTGTCAATAAAAACTGCAACGAATGCGGTTTTAGATGGCGTCAACAAAAGCTGCACCGAATGCGGCTTTGGATGGCTTGATTGTTTTGGCAGCTTACTCTCTCAACTGCCTATAAATAGGCAAGCTCTCAGCAGATCAAAAAAGAACATAGAGTGAGTGAAAAATTATAAAGAAGAAAAAGAGAAAGAAAAGAGAGAAATTTTGTGAGAATAAAATTGAGTGATGTGAGAAAATGTTGGGGTGTGAATTATTGTAAGGGGTATTGTGAATAATCCTCTTGGGGTATTAGAGTGTGATCTCTAATTGTGTACACACCATAAAATTTTCTGATATATTGGAATTGCTCCTCTTGGTCCGTGGATGTAGGCTTGTATTTTAGCTGAACCACGTAAATTTTTGTGTCATTTATTTTCTGCTATTTTAATTTTGTCGTCCATTTTAAATACATGTACTATCCGATCCTGCTCCAAGCTTAACAAATATACAACTCAAGTTGATATAATTTTGTATATCCATCCACTCATAGTTTAAGTGGCTAGTGTAAGTACCTCTCACATTAGTGGTAAGAACTCAAGTTCCATCATGGACATATAACAGTAATTTGACCTATATATATATATATATATATTTAAGTTGATTTATCAAATTCAAATCGGATTCAAAATTTCTTCTGGATGCATGTTAATATGGCAACCTCGCCAGTACCTGCTGTCCTTTCCAAAACTGGAGTTGCCAATTTTAAATTTTTGTCCATTTCCACATGTCCAGATCTCAAAAGGTTCTCTGCATCTGCTCATGGCGCTCTCACGCTCGGCACTCTCACTTCTTGTTCTTGTTTATTTATTTATACATTACTCTTATATTGATCTCATCTTCTCAAGAGCGACTTGTTAGTCTTAATTACTTTACATGGCGACAATCGGAGTTTGTATTTCCTTGGCCGATTTATCTCCCGTATTCCGTCGAGACATGGTCTCGGTGTCCAAGAAACTGAAGCGGAATCCGATTTTGAAGGCGTTTGCGGTGTCGACGGAGCAGCCATCAACCGCAGCAACGGCGAGGGCGACGAGGAGATTTTTGGAGAAGAAGAGTAGTTCTGATGAAGGCGCAGAGACGATACGAAGAGTTGACGTTGAAGAATCGGAGAGCGAGGAAGGTAAGCGAAAGAGTTTGAAAGATTATTTCGACGAGGCAAAGGAAATGATCAGATCGGACGGTGGTCAGCCACGGTGGTTCTCTCCCTTAGAGTGCGGGTCACACTCTCCTGATGCCCCTCTCCTCCTCTATTTACCTGGTCTGTTTGTTTTTCCATTTACGTAGCGTGCCCTAGTTTTTTTCATGCTTGAAATTACTACTTAAATTTAGCTGTCGAGAGAGTGTTGACTATGACTTTCCTCTCTTGCACGACAATATTGTACGTAGCAGTATTTTATGTCTTACGGTTTCCTTCATTGAGCTTTCCCTCCAAACTACCTTCTTACCTTATGGAAAATAAAGTAAAAACAATATAAATGGAAAAAATCAATGGAAAATAAGTGACAAATTGATATTTTAGTTCTGATTTTGTAGGGTTGGATGGTGTTGGACTTGGACTTACAATGCACCATCAAAGACTTGCAAAGTGAGTATCAAATATAAAATAATTATCATGAAACTGCATAGAATGTTTTTTTGTTTTTGAACAATTTTATGTTAATATAATTACATGCCTTGTGATTATAGTTCATATATTTAATTAATGAGGTGATTTTTTCTTGATATATGAAGGATTTTCAACGTATGTTGCTTGCATATTCCAGTCAAGGATCGGACATCATTTGCAGGTCTATCTCTCAGAATTGCAAAATCCATGGATGTCTCTATCTAGAAAATGTGTGGTTTTTATTTTCTATTTCATGAAATCTAAAATTGTATGAATATTATTGCATGGTTCAGGTCTAGTGAAACTAATAGAAAAAAAGGTTAGGTCAGAGAATAGTCATTTGGCAAAGAGACCCATATATCTAGTCGCAGAATCTCTTGGAGCTTGCCTTGCATTAGCTGTTGCAGCCCGTAATCCTGATATCGATCTTGTGCTGATTTTGGCTAACCCAGGTCAGAATTTACTTTCTTTTTCATAAACCCCATGTTAATAAAAGTAGTGTCTTTTGAAGCTCATTTTATTTCTATATATTTATAGGTAATAATTTAGAGTAAGTCCAAATATTAACACCAAATATAATATTATTTTGGTATTAAAAAGGTATCTTTATAGAATATGCTTATATTAAAAAAAAATTTCATTCAAATGTTATTAACATCAAATTAGGTGTAAAGAGCATTTTTAAAGAATATTATATTCTTTATATAATATTAATTAATTTTTATTTGATAACTTATACAATATTAATTAATTTTTTGATATATTTAAATAATTAATTATATAATATTAAAAAATAATTATTCACATAATGCGTTACATATTTTTTTTTAATAGTTGATCAAATCATATTTTAACTATACTT
The DNA here is from genome assembly GCA_003430845.1 of Xanthoceras sorbifolium. Taxonomy (NCBI): domain Eukaryota; kingdom Viridiplantae; phylum Streptophyta; class Magnoliopsida; order Sapindales; family Sapindaceae; genus Xanthoceras; species Xanthoceras sorbifolium. The sequence continues at coordinate 16,187,109 of CM010608.1, read as the reverse complement.
TAACTCATAAGCTTTTAATTTAATAAACACATTTTATTCAATTTTTCACTAAAACTCATAAACATTTTCACATCTAATTTTTTGAATTACTATATTGCTTCCACAAATTATCAATTAATACATTACGAAGTGCAAGATGAGCCTTCTTGTCTTTGATTTGCCTATGTTGAGAACTTTCGTTATCGTGTGTTTTATTATTAAATTATATTTTAATTTACTTTATTTTTTATTTTAATTTCGGATATGTATTTAATTTCACTTAATTTTAATGTTATTATTTTTATTATATTACTGTAATTTTACATTATAATTATTAAAAATTTAATTTAAAATAAAAAATTTAGAGATGAGATAAAAAAAATGGATTAAATAAATTATATATATAATATTGAATATATTTTGAAAATCTCGACGAGATTTTTCCAACCGTATATTTTTTTATGATATTTTGATTTATAAATTTTATTATTTATCAAATTTTATAAATATATTAAATTGATAAAAGGAATAATATTTGTTTTAACTAAAGGAGGGCAAAATGAAAATTTATAAAGGTTAATAAATTTGATTTGATAAATACACCAAATTTCACCAAATTTATTATTATACTATCCATTCCTCCAATTTTTTTTTTCTTGAAAATTAGGATTTGATGCTCCATTGAAGCACTAAATGACACCTCACACAAAATTGGTGCTCCATTGGACTTGCTCTTACGACATCATACCAATTTTTTACTATCGTTAATTCGTTAACTCTATCTCTTTAAGTAGTGTCCATAGTATCACAATTATTTATGTTGGTCATATTCTTTTGTCAAGCCACGTACATTTAATCAAATGTGTTCAATTGATTAATACACCATTTTTATATTGGTGCACTTATAACCACATGCATACGAATTGATTTTTCACCACACTATCCCACTTATTTATTTAATTAGTTGGTCAAGTTTCTTTGTTGGGACACAAGGCCCTTTGCCTTGGTGGTTGAAGACTGAAACTCCACCAAGTCACCAAGGTTCAACACTTAGTGTATATAAATATATACTCTCACCATTGCCTATAAAAACGCAATTGTGTGGATAGACCTCTTCCGTTACTAGAAGTTGTAGTCCGGGCCGTTGGCCCCGGTAGTTCTCGTCTCTTGTTACTCGGAGTAGTTTTCCGGGCTGTACTTGTATAATTTAATCTCGGTTGGTCCCAATAGTCCTCTGACCCAAAAGGTGTCAGATTTAAAAAAAAAAATTTCTTTGTTGGGGTCCCTCTTTAAAAGTATGTCATCCATCATTTAGCAATGACATTCTTTCTCAGTAAGGAAAAAAAGCTAGCCTTTAGGAAGTTGGAATTCAATGGAGGATATAACTTGCCTACTCAAACTGACATTCTTTCTTGCAGCTACGTCTTTTAGCAAGTCAGTGCTGCAACAAACAATGTCTTTACTGGGAATCATGCCAGACCAAGTAACTAGCCTGTCTTGTATGCTGAGCTTGATGACAGGTTCGATTTCTTGTTCCTCAAATTTTCTTATTGTGGACTCGCTGCTCACTTTGAAACATTTTATTTTTCTGGCTCAACAGTTCATCTCATCAACTTATTTTATGTAAAATGGAATCTATTAATATTCACTAGACAATGTTCAGTATCATTTTGATTATTTACTGCCCAACTGGCCAATATACCAATAATTCCACTATGTACATTCAGGTGATCCTTTGAAGATGGTGATGGATAATGTGGTAAAAGGTCTTTCTCTGCGGCCAACAGTTGAAGAGCTATCACAAAATCTTGTTACACTGTCATCTTATCTCCCTGTAAGGTTCAACTCAATAACATAAATACTAGAAGAAAAAATTGTTATTTGTCAGTCAATATAGAGGATGCTATCATCAAAGATACTTGACATATTTTTGCCTCTGTTTGCCTTGTTGCAATCAGCGGTAGCGAGCTTTTCACGTGTTATGACTTGTCATCGTATCTTTTTGTTTATAAAAACAACATATTACAGTTGTATAAGGACAATTGCCTCGTAATGGTCATTTATATTTTCTAGCTGATGCTAATATTGTATTTTTATTAGTCTGTATTGTTAATTCTGTGGATAAAATAATTGATGATTTTAGTTACAGGTTCTGGCTGATATCTTACCCAAGGAAACCCTACTCTGGAAGCTAGAGCTGCTTAAATCAGCTTCTGCATATACTAATGCACGTCTGCATGCTGTAAAAGGTCAAACGCTGATACTTTGCAGGTCCTATCTCTTTAGCATCCTGTTAATATAAATCTCATGGTAATATTTTGGTATTGGTGAACTTGACAATTTTCATAATAGACAAATAAATATTTGACCACTAAGTATATATTGTGGAGTGCTAACTGAAGGAAATCTTCTCCTGTTCAACTAGTTGTGAGCAAAGAATTTGCTAAATCAAGCAATGCCCAATTTCAATGCAACCTGTACAGACATTTACCAAACCAGTCTTAGTAGCTATGCAAGAAGTTCCATATAAAAAACTCATGTGTTCTTATGACGAGTTGATTGATCATCATCCTAAGATCATTTTTATATAACTGCAAGATCTTATTGCAGTTCAGACCATATCAGAACATTCCTCTGCATTTGCTTTCAGATTTGAGTTTGTTTTGTAAAATTATTTTTTTCTTCTTTATGCAATTACAATGGAGATATTTTTTCAAAATAAAATATTTGAACTTGTATAGTGGGTGATTCTTGCTTAAGTGGGTGATTCTTTCCAGAATATTTTGAGTTCATTATTCTTCTTTATGTATAGTGGAAAGGATCGATTGCTGCCAAGTCAAGAGGAAGGTCAAAGACTTTGCCGTGCACTGCCAAAATGTCAGACGCGTATGTTTGGAAACTGTGGTCATTTTCTCTTCATGGTAGGATGATCTCCCTCTCACATTCCCTCCCCTTCCACACATCCTACCCTCATCTCTCTCTCTCTCTCTCCCCGTCTGAGTCCTTGTGTGCGTCCAAGTGTACCTTTTGGAAGTTTTAAGTGAAAAAAATAAAGAGGTGACACTTTTATTTTCTCAATTTTTAATTATTCATCACCCGTCAATCATTATTACAAGAAAAACTTTGATGAAGAAAAAAGAAGAAAGAAGAAGAAGAAGTGTAAAATACAATGAAAGGGAAAAAACTCAAATACATGGTGCACAATTGTAGTACATACATCTAATAACATTGTTTTATAACTCTGTAATAAGCTCTTATTGCGTGGTGCTTTATAAATATTACGGTCTTTGTACTATATTATTTTCTTGGTTTGGATATATCCGAGTTCATGTGTAGTTCTGGTCTTGTGTGGCAGGAGGATGGTGTTGATTTGGTAACCATCATCAAGGGTGCCAGTTTCTACCGCCGTGGAAATAACCTTGACTATGTTTCAGATTTCGTGCCACCTAGCACTCCTGAGTTCAATAAAATACATAAAGATAGCAGGTAGAGTAATTACATCCTGTTTCAACCCTGATAATGTGCTATAACGGAGGAGGTACTATACTGAGTAGATATACTCATTCTAACTTTCACCGCTGAGGCAATAGATTAGAGTATCTACTCGAGGAATATGCTTATCGCATCTTATTGCGTGTGGCATTACAATGGTTTTAACCAACCAAGCTACAGTTTCCATTGTCGTCCTTGATGCTAGAGTGTTTGGGTTGAGAAGTAGTAGAGTTACATTAACATTGAATACTATATTCTGATACTGCTAGGTGGATGAGTGATGTTACTAGCCCCGTGATGCTCTCAACTTCGGAGAATGGGAAGATTGTGAGAGGACTTTCGGGAATTCCTTCTGAAGGTCCAGTCCTATTTGTTGGATATCACATGTTATTAGGACTTGAACTTGATTCAATGATACCACAATTCATGCTCGAGAGAAATATTCTCGTGCGAGGCATAGCACATCCAATGATGTTCTATCAGCTGATGAGAGAAGGAGTATCAATTGACGTTGGAAATTATGACGTAATCAGACTTATGGGTGCGGTTCCTGTCTCAGCAACCAACTTCTATAGACTCATGTCTTCAAAGTCTCATGTGCTACTGTATCCAGGAGGTGTACGAGAAGCTCTTCATCGAAAGGTATCATCCTTAGCATTTACGTACTATACTTTATTGATCACTCTTCTATTTAAGATAAATCCTCACCACGTTCAATATTTTCATCAACTGAATGATTGCAAGTTTACCTTTGCCAAACATATATAAGAGGAAAAATCTTCAAATAATTACCTTGCTCTATGATGTAACCATCTGTTCTACTATATGGTAATTCTAATCGTGAAGGAGATGTTTAATTCCTCTGATGCTCTATTGACATATTTCATACAAGCTTGTCTCATTTAGCTTTCGGAGAATAATTATGTAATTATATTGGAAAAAATAAATTAATATTTATCTTTCACCGGTCAAAAAAAGAAGGTTATTGGTCGGAAAATGATCACCCAATCGGAAAATCTTCTTTAATTACAATGCAAGTGTCATACTCCGATTTCTGTGTTTTGTTTAATTGAAAATAATAGAAAAGTATATTTTTTCTTCCCTGAATTTTTTTTTTCCACACTTTCGTATCTTTGTATTTTTCTCTGATGTTTTTACACACTGAAAACACACACCGCTTTGCTCAGCCACACACCACTTTTATAGGTGGTGACAGGTAACATCCAAAATGGTGCAACTACATGAAAAGTTTTCTCACATAACTGCTCATGCAGTTACTTTTCAATATTCAAACTCTAAAGCAATTCTGCAATAATTCTTCATACTTTTCAGGGAGAAGAATACAAGTTATTCTGGCCAGAACAGTCTGAGTTTGTCAGAATGGCAGCTAGATTTGGAGCCAAAATTATACCTTTCGGTGTTGTTGGAGAAGACGATATTGCTGAAGTAAGCTTCAAATTTGAAAAACATTTATACTTTCTTCACTTAGTTCACTATTGTCCCCATTATATATCTTTCATTATTACTTCTTATTAATAATAATATTTGATTGAATTTCAGAAGAAAAAAAAAAGACATCCTCGTTTAGTAAAAAAAAAGAATTTCATGTTCAGAAAAAAAGAATTTCAAACTTGGTTTCAGATTGACATCCTCGTTTAGTATATAGTTTGAATGAATATTTGACTGAATTTCATGTTTTCAGCTAGTTTTGGATTGCAATGACCTAATGAAGATTCCTTACATTCAGTCTTTCTACGAAAAACTGACAGATGAGTCTCTTACTTTGAGGTATGCTGCGTTTTTCCTTTCTAATTAATTTCTGTTAATCTCTCACTCTCCATAGTCGGCATACTCCTGCATTCGTTTCTCTCTCTCTCTCTCTCTCACTTTTCCTTTTTCTTTTTTGTCAAATTTATATTCCATTCAAGTTACCTGGTTTTCATTTCTAATAATCTTGAGAATTGTAGGACTGATGCGAGTGGTGAGGTGGCAAACCAACAACTAGTGCATACCATTGGTTCTACCAAAAGTTCCAGGCAGGTTTTACTATTACTTCGGGAAACCAATTGAAACAGAAGGTACAGTCGTTGGACAATGATCTAATTAGCCAAAATTAACATATATCAATGCAGATTATATCATCGATCACTGTTACTATTATTTGGGTTTGGATATTATTTATGTTCATGTAATACATCTAATGTTCTGGTTGTTACTTTCGTTCTATATAGTTGATTCTTAATATATACTAGTTGATTGACTAAAGCAGTTAGTTATGCTCTTGAAATCTGAAGGGAGGCAGCATGAATTGAGAGACAGGAAGAAATCTCATGAACTGTATCTACAAGTCAAGTCTGAAGTAGAGAAATGTCTTGCCTATTTAAAAGAGAAGAGAGAACATGACCCTTACAGAGAGCTATTGCCGCGGCTCATTTACCAGACTACACATGGCTTTGCATCCGAAGTTCCAACGTTCGAGTTTTGATTTTTCTTCACATCAAAGGCTGATTTCCATCTGTCATCTCAGAGAAGCTTTAAATTTTCTCGGATTAAGGTAGCTTCTTTTATCGGCATCTATTTTAAGTAGTATATTATTTGACCGAAACATACTAATGGTCAGAGGAAAGGAGGAATAGATGAATTAATCTATATGATTTTTTGAAGGTAAGCACCAAACAAGCAGTACCGTGCTGATATTGATGGGGAGACTGAAGCCCGGCTTGGAAAAAAAAAAGAAATTCCTTCAACTGATTGAGATTATTATGATATTATATGGACGTAAAATATATAGTCAATTCCTGCACTTTCAAATAAATATTTTGAATGATATTATTAATTTAAGTTTAGAATGGACTTAAAACTTGTGCTTTTATTTCCTATTAATATTAATTCAAATCATTTTGATCAATAAGCCACTTGTTGAAATCATTCTAGTATTATAGTTCCAAGGAAAACAAACTCACAACGATTTTATTCATTTGTGAGTTTAATGGATGGGTACCACATATCATATATGTTTGGTATGCTGATATTAGAAAAAAAAAATACATATTTAAATTTATTATTTCCGTTAAATGTTTAATACTTCATTATAATTTGAACTGAATAAAATTTCTGGCACACAATGGGGTACTCCGGTGCATATTATAAAAAGTCAGCTCACAGTGTGACATACAATGTGATTCCTTGCATTCTTTCCATTTTACCTAATTATGATCCTAGAAGTTGATCAAAATGAAATTCTTAATTATTTTATTAAATTTCTTAATAAAAGCTAGCTAGCACTGACAACTTAACTATAACTTTAAATTATACATGTTAATACCATAAATTTGCTCAAAAACACATCCCAAATAATGTGAATAATGAATTATAATTATTATATAAATAATATTACAGAAAGAAGAAGTTGAATGACTCCTACGCATTACGGCATCCAAAATTTTAACGTGACCAGCGCCTAGTCCATGCCAAACACACAGTTGCCAACTCTGTCCGATTCTTATAAATGCCACGTCTCAGTCTATCACACACCCTCGAGAATCCATCACTCTCATTTTTATTTTAGTTTTTTCCAAATACTCTTCTTGTTGTTTATCGTTCTAAGCATAAATTTCTTTCATGTGTATATATACTCTTTAAGATAATATGTGTAAAATCACACTTTTCAAATTTTATTTTAAATTATTATGAAGGGTGTATTTGAAATCTTTTAAAAATTTTTGAAGAATATGTGAGGACGTAAAAGATATATTTTGAAAAGTTGGCAATTAAAATTGTAAATCGATAAACGTTGAGTGACAAAATAGAACTTTTACAGTCCTATATCTATTCATCGTCTTCTTCCTCACGCGACCAGCAGCCATTTTCTCTTATTTTCTCCAAACTTTTCCGCCCACTTTGACTTTGATTTCCAACCACGTCCGACCTCCATTTCGATAGTTCTTGGTACCAATAGAAAGCTCTTACGACATAGAATCTATTGGTACCAACTTTGAAGATATTCATGGCCGTTTGAGTCTCCGATTTGGTGGAGAAAGTTAAGGATTTTTCAATTCGGAAATCCTCCGATTCCGGCGATTCTAGCCATTTCCCACTCCGGCCACAGTTATAAACATTGACGAGGGAGACGAGGCGAACAAAACCCGACCATTTTTGGAGGTCGCCGGAAAGTTTCCAGAAAGTCGCCACCGGCCGCCACGTACGGCGGGGGTAAGTTTCCGACCTCCTGAACTTAGAATTTGATTCCGAACACGTTTACGTATTCGTTTTAAGTGTAGGATATTATTTTGAGGTTAATTGTATTATATGGCCGCCGTATATAAATTAAATAATTATATTCTCGTATAGATTTTACCGATCGGGATAATTAGGCTTGAAATCGAGGCCACTGCGAGTAACTGGTAGCTTACACGAGGTAGGGGTTTCAAACTTAAATTTTTAGAATATTTTCCCTATATGTTTTGGATATAAATTGATTGTGAAAGTTTAAGGAAATCCTTATTTAAATTGTGGAATTGATTTGAGAAATAAATTGGAATGTATTGTGTGGAAAATATGATTTTTATGTAGGTTTTATATTTTGGAATGTATTGTGTGGAATCTTGACTAGTGGACGTGTTGATATTACTTTCTGAAAGAAAGTGTTACTGTTTACTTAAAATTTTGTAAACGTATTTAACCATGCAGGATTATCCCATGACTTTATAAAAATAATGTTTTCCACATACATTATCGGGGATTAGACCTTACTGAGCTTTAGCTCACCCCTTTTTATTTTCTTTCCCCCTAGGGAGCACCCAACGCAGATTAGAAGATCGTTAGTTGATGTGGGTGAAGGCTTGTGAGATCTAAGGATTAGATTTATGATATTAGTGATTAAAATTATGTTATTTGAGATTTGTATTGATTAAAGGATTTGTACTTGTTATGGACCTATAAATATGTTGAGATAACTCAGTTTATGAGTTATGTATGTTGATGTGCAAATCTTTTAGTTGTAGATGATTAGGACTTCAGGATTTATGCATGTTTCAGTATGATTATTATCTTGGAAATTGAATCCATAAATTCTAACGGGTGATCACATATCTGTGGGGTTATTTGGTGTTGACTTTTGAAATTTGGAAATATTTTTGTTTGTAAACAGATTTCCGTTTTGTTTGATACTCCGGAGTATCCAAAGAAATTAATTGTGGTTGTTATGAAATTTTAATAAAGTCAAGATTAGAAACTATTGATTTTATTTATAACTCTGCCACGGCCTAGGGCTCGGGTCGTGACAGAAAAATGGTATCAGAGCTTTTGGTTTTCAAACCTCGGAATATGACACCTACTAGAATGAATGGATGGTATTTCACTAAACATGCATTACTAATTGCTGATGACTTGATGTTTAAATTATAGGCTTGAAAGATGCCTCCGAGAAGGAGAACTCGAGGGCAGGAATCAAGGACTGACACACCACCTCCACCACCACCGCAACCCACTAATGAGCAAGTGGTCAATCTTTTGGAGGCAGTTATGAGAATGTCTGTCTCACAAACTGTCTATGTGAAGGACAAGAATGAAAGACTCCGGGATTTCTGTCGGATATTTGATACTCAGTTTGACGGCAGGCAAGATCCTATTACTGCAGATAGATGGTTGAAGGCAATTAAGAGGGCCTTTTCTCAAGTTGATACGCCTAGTGAGTTCTGGGTGGATTTTGCTGTTTACAGGTTGACCGATGATGCTGTTATATGATGGGAAAATTTGGCAATTCAACGAGACATGACCGGTGTTGAATGGGAAGTCTTTGAGGGGTTATTCTGGGACAATTATTTTAATGCAAGCCATAGAAGGATGTTGGCAGATATGTTTGAGAATATTGAGTAAGGGGGGATGACTGTAAATGAATATTATACCAGGTTCATGGAGTTATTCCAGTATGCTGGAAGGGCTGACGAGTCACTGCTATTGTCAAAGTTTCTAATGCGTCTCAGACCGACGATACGGAACAGGATCTATACACAAGAGTTCAGAAAGCTAACCGATTGTTTGGCTGCTGCCATTCTAGCTGAAACAAACTTCAGGGATAACTAGCCTCCCAGGAATCAACTTTCTGGCAGTAGAGACAGGAAAATGACCAAGAAAAATTAAGGAGGGTGGCGCAGCCCTAATTATGCTACTAGTGGAAGTGGCACAAGTAGCGGGTCTTCGGGACGGAGTTCACCATATGGCAACTATTATAATTGCGGATAGCAGGGTCATCTGAAGAAGGCTTGTCCATATCCGCGAAGGTCCCAATCATCTCGTGGAGGAGCCTCAGGGAGCCATTCAGATTCGACTTCCTTCCAGGGCCAACCTATGCACAATCCATCCCATGCATCATCTCCAGCATTTGCCTCTCCTGATCCACAGCGCCAGTATGTTCCGCAATACCAACATCAATACCGTGCACCTACTCTGGGATTTGGCCAGAATGTTCCTCAAAATTTTCAGGTTCCACAAGCATCTAGGGAGCCGTGGTACTTCAAGCTACAACATGGGTTCTAATGCTAGTGGGGGCCGCCCAGGAAAGGGAAAAGGAAAAGGAAGGGGCACCGGACAGGCTTATGCTGCTACAGCTGAAGAGGAGTGTGATCACTCGGGTAGAGGGGTGATTGATGGTATGGTTCTAATTTCTCGTTATTGGGCTCATGCTTTGTTCGACACTGGTGCATCACATTCTTTCATTTCTTTGTTGTTTGCAAATACTTTGGGGTTGGGTTTTGAGAATCTTAACATGCCATTGAGTTTGGAAACCCCATTGGGACAAGCTCATGATTTAACAGTATGTTGTAAATCAGTGAGCATTAGAATTGATGACAGGCGATTTTCTGATGATTTGATTGTGATGCCCATGGGACAATTTGATGTGATTTTCGGTATGGATTGGTTAACTAAATACCGAGCACAAATAGATTGTTACAACAAAAGGGTGATACTTTACACAAAGAATGACAAGGTTGTTTACCAAACGACTCAGGGTATAAAACAGCTAAGTCCAATTCTGAAGACCTTATTTGGTGGAAAGAAAAGACTGGAAACATATGGTAGTGTATTTGCCATTCACGGGGAGACAAGTAAGGTAAACCAGTATTCCCAGGTATATGTGGTTGATGAGTACCCAGATGTATTTCCTGAAGAGTTACCAGGGTTGCCACCAGATAGAGAGATTGAGTTCAGTATTAATCTAGTTTCCGGGGCTCAACCAATTTCCACAACTCCATATCGTATGGCCCCAGCAGAACTAGTGGAATTACGGAAATAATTAGAAGAGCTCCTAGAAAAGGGATTTATTCGGGAGAGTACCTCTCCATGGGGAGCTCCTGTTTTGTTTGCAAAGAAAGCTGACGGTTCTCTGAGACTTTGTGTAGACTATCGAAAGTTGAACCAAGTGACAGTAAAGAATAAGTATCCCTTACCCAGGATAGATGAGTTGTTTGATCAACTCGGAGGATCAAAATTCTTCTCGAAGATTGATTTGAGATCCGGCTATCACCAATTGAAGGTTCGGGCAGAGGATATTCCTAAAACAGCCTTTCGAACCTGTTATGGTCATTTTGAGTTCCTTGTTATGTCGTTTGGGTTAACTAATGCTCCTGCAGCTTTTATGGACCTCATGAATCGAATTTTCAGGCCTTACCTAGATAAATTTGTTGTGGTGTTTATCGATGATATTTTGGTTTATTCCAGAACTTGTGAAGAACATGTAGAGCATTTGAATATAATCCTGTAAACACTTCGAAAGAATCAGCTCTATGCTAAGGAAGACAAATGTGATTTCTGGTTGACCGAAGTCAGGTTCTTAGGTCATATGATCTTCCAAGAAGGAATATCTGTGGATCCTACAAAGGTGGAAGCTGTCCTTCAATGGGAGAGACCAACAAACGTGACAGAAGTTCGTAATTTTCTTAGCCTAGCTGGTTATTATCGCCGTTTCGTTGAGAACTTTTCAAAGATTGTTATGCCATTGACCCAATTGACGAAGAAGAATGTAAAGTTTGTATGGAATGAAGATTGTAAAGCGTCATTTATGGAATTGAAGCAAAGATTAACCACAGCACCTGTCATTACAGTACCGGATAGTAATGAACCCTATGTAGTATACACGGATGCCTCAGGTACTGGTTTAGGTGGTGTTCTGATGCAAGGCGGAAAGGTAGTGGCTTACGCCTCCCGTCAATTGAAACCGCATGAGAAGAATTACCCTACCCATGATTTGGAGCTTGCCGCTGTGATTTTTGCATTAAAAATTTGGAGGTGTTATCTTTATGGAGTAAAGTTTGACATCTATTCAGATCATAAAAGTCTGAATTATCTTTTTACCCAGCAGGATCTAAATTTGAGACAAAAGAGATGGATTGAGTACATTGAGGATTATGATTTTAACCTTCAGTATCACCCTGGCAAGGCAAATGTGGTTGCAGATGCCTTAAGTAGAAAATCTCATGGAATTTTGGCCAATTTGGCATTGGAGGATTGGAATAGAACTATGGTCATTGGAGATTATGATCTGTGTTTACAAGAAGACGAGATAACAACTCGTGTTTACAATGTGGTGGCTACACCTAGTGTCCTGCAACGTGTTAAGCAGAGTCAATGGCAGGATGAAGAATTGAGAACTCTGTGGAATCTTTTGATAAATGGTGAGCATCTAGAGGGTTGGGAAATTAAGGCAGATGGATTTATTTATTATAAAGGAAAAGTGGTAGTTGCCAACGATCCGGAACTTAGAAGAGATGTGTTGGTTGCCAACGATCCAGAACTTAAAAGTGACACCTACGCGAGGTGTGACTCGATTTGGAGTTAAAGGCAAGTTAGCTCCTCAATACATCGGGCCATTTGAGATTATCGAGAGAGTTGGGCAGGTTGCTTATCGCTTAAATTTGCCAGCTCAGTTGGGACATGTTCATAATGTCTTCCATGTGTCCATGTTGAGAAAGTACACCGCATACCCATCTCACATTGTTCCCCACTCGAAGATTCCTCTGAGAGAAGATGTGACATATAAGGAACAACCCATACGAATCCTGGCGAGAGAGATCAAAGTGCTGCAAAATCGAGAAATCCGTATGGTTAAAGTGCTGTAGCAAAATCATACGGGAGATGAGGCTACTTGGGAGTTAGAATCTGAAATGTATTATAAATACCCTTACTTGTTTGAGATTCCGCTTGAGGTTGTACTTTGAATTTCGGGACGAAATTCTTTTAAGGAGGGTAGAATGTAAAATCTCATTTTTCAAATTTTATTTTAAATTATTATGAAGGGTGTATTTGAACTCTTTTAAAAATTTTTTAAGAATATGTGAAAACATAAAAGATATATTTTGAAAGTTGGCAATTAAAATTGTAAATAGATAAAAGTTAAGGGACAAAATAGAACTTTTACAGTCCTATATCTATTCATCGTCTTCTTCCTCACGCGACCATCAGCCATTTTCTCTCATTTTCTCCAAACTTTTCCGCCCACTTTGACTTTTATTTCCGACCTCCGTTTTGATCGTTCTTGGTACCAATAGAAAGCTCTTGCGACATAGAATCTATTGGTACCAACTTTGAAGATTTTCATGGCCATTTGAGTCTCCGATTTTGTGGAGAAAGTTAAAGATTTTTCAATTCGGAAATCCTCCGATTCCGGCGATTCTAGCCATTTTCCACTCCGGCCACAGTTATAAACATTGACGAGGGAGACGAGGCGAACAAAACCCGACCATTTTTGGAGGTCGCCGAAAAGTTTCCAGAAAGTCGCCACCGGCCGCCACGTACGGCGGTGGTAAGTTTCCGACCTCCTGAACTTAGAATTTGATTCCGAACACGTTTACGTATTCGTTTTAAGTGTAGGATATTATTTTGAGGTTAATTGTATTATATGGCCGCCGTATATAAATTAAATAATTATATTCTCGTATAGATTTTACCGATCGGGATAATTAGGCTTGAAATCGAGGCCACTGCGAGTAACTGGTAGCTTACACGAGGTAGGGGTTTCAAACTTAAATTTTTAGAATATTTTCCCTATATGTTTTGGATATAAATTGATTGTGAAAGTTTGAGGAAATCCTTATTTAAATTGTGGAATTGATTTGAGAAATAAATTGGAATGTATTGTGTGGAAAATATGATTTTTATGTAGGTTTTATATTTTGGGATTTTTATAAAAACAGTCGTTATGCTGCCGAAATTTTATTAAAAATGATGAGTTTACATATGAGATGCATGGAGGGTTTATTTAAATTGTTTGGTGATTTTGAAATGGTAACCGTCCTAGTCATTATATTATATATATGTTATTATACGACTTTATGTCGGGGACTGTGCAGGGTATTTTCTGGTACGTACACCTTGTATATGAGGTTAGTACCAGAGTCACGGTGAGCCAAATGTTTTCATTTCAAGTATGAATGTTTTATTTAAAATGATAGGCCACCGGGTATGACTAGTGGACGTGTTGATATTACTTTCTGAAAGAAAGTGTTACTGTTTACTTAAAATTTTGTAAACGTATTTAACCATGCAGGATTATCCCATGACTTTATAAAAATGATGTTTTCCACATACATTATCGGGGATTAGACCCTACTGAGCTTTAGCTTACCCCTTTTTATTTTCTTTCCCCCTAGAAAGCGCCCAACGCGAATTAGAAGATCGTTAGTTGATGTGGGTGAAGGCTTGTGAGATCTAAGGATTAGATTTATGATATTAGTGATTAAAATTATGTTATTTGAGATTTGTATTGATTAAAGGATTTGTACTTGTTATGGACCTATAAATATGTTGAGATAACTCAGTTTATGAGTTATGTATATTGATGTGCAAATCTTTTAGTTGTGGATGATTAGGACTTCAGGATTTATGCATGTTTCAGTATGATTATTATCTTGAAAATTGAATCCATAAATTCTAACGGGTGATCACATATCTGTGGGGTTATTTGGTGTTGACTTTTGAAATTTGGAAATATTTTTGTTTGTAAACAGATTTCCGTTTTGTTTGATACTCCGGAGTATCCAAAGAAATTAATTGTGGTTTTTATGAAATTTTAATAAAGTCAAGATTAGAAACTATTGATTTTATTTACAACTCTGCCACGGCCTAAGGCCCGGGTCGTGACAATATGGTTACATTATATAATATAGATCCTCTATTATATATATATATATATATATATATATATATATATAAATCTCATCTTCTGAGTTGTGAATTACTTGTTAGTTCTCCATGGCGACGACAACCGGAGTTTGTAATTTCTTGGCCGATTTATCCGTGAAACCAAAACGGAGTCCCATTTTACAAACGTTGGCCGTGTCAGCGGAGCCGGCAACAGCAACGACGAGGTGGAGGAGGAAGAAGATAGAGAGAGTTGACGTTGAAGAATCCCAAGAGTGTAGAGGCAAGAGAAAGAGTAGGAAAGACTATTCTGAGGAGGCAAAGCATATGATCAGATCGGAAGGTGGTCTGGAGCCACGGTGGTCTCCTTGTTGAAAATTAAACTTACCTCTAGAAGCCTACAAACATGGACTTAACAACCACCATTCTAGAAGCCATCCACCATTGTTGAAATCAAACTTGCTAGAAGCCATGCAATATTGACTCAACTACCACAATTGACTCCAACAACTCTTATCTCCCCAGCTGTAATTTGCATGTGTTTTTTATTGTTATTTTGTTTTTTGTTTATCTCATTTCCTATATAAAGGAATGAAGATTGTATTAAATATGTGTGGAGTGGTGTAAGTTGATAAAGAGAGAAATAAAATCTTCTCCTTCTTGTGTGTTTCGAAATCTCTTACAGAGGTGCACCACAAGTGACCTCAAACCATACCATCCCACCAACAGTGGTATCAGAGCCCAGGAGAACCAGAAATACGAAGAACAGAGGCCAAAGCCGAATTTGCCCAGAAATCAAAGTAGTCAAAATTCATTTTTGCGCATCCCAGTGTGTTCTACTCGTCCCCACGAGTTCAACGGTGAAAACCTCACCCAAATCGGAGTTCCAGAGAGTCCACACGCGCCGTTTGAAGTTGGAGAGTGAACTACACGCTCCGGTCGTCTTCTTCGCCCGTTTTCAAGATCCGGCCCAAGATCCGACCCGGTATTTGATCCGTGTCCGACCCGTGGGTCGACCCAAGATCCGCCCCGATATTCGGCCCGTGGACCGACCCGGTTGCTGACGTCACTAACGCCGTTATACCTGATAGAATATTCCGTCAGTCAAAGGAATATTCCGTTAACAGCGGTTGACTTTTTCAAATAAGTTTGACCGCCCGTTTCAGACGCTTCCGAACTCATTTTTTGACAAAATCAGAGTGGTTTCCAAGGTTTTGGACCATTCCGGACGCAACCGTGTACTCCATTGTTGCAAATTCAGATTCTAAATTATTGTTCTAAGCACTTCAAGTCTTGATGGCCAACAATAACGCGCATATTGTCATTCCAAAACTCACCAAAGACAACTATGACAATTGGTGCATACAAATGAGAGCTCTACTAGGCTCTCAAGATGTTATGGAGATTGTAGAAGATGGGTATACAGAACCTGCATCCAAAGAAGCTGAAGGAACCCTGACAGAAGCTCAAGCAACAACTCTCAGAGCCGATCGAAAGAAGGATTGTAAAGCAAAGTCCATAATCTATCAAGGATTGGACGAAGCGACGTTCGAGATCATAGCATCCGCTAAGTCATCAAAAGAAGTCTGGGACACCCTTCTCAAAACTTACAAAGGTGCTGACAAAGTGAAAAGGATCCGTCTTCAAACATTACGGGGGGAGTTTGAATCCCAACGAATGAAATCAAATGAATCCATTGCTGAATTCTATACACGAGTGATGGTCGTTGCGAATCAGCTAAGAAGAAATGGAGAAACTCTTACAGACATAAGAATTTCGGAGAAAATCTTGCGATCATTAGATCCAAAGTTTGATTTCATTGTTGTGGCCCTGGAAGAAACAAAAGATCTTGAGACAATGTCCGTTGAAGAACTAGTGGGTTCATTGCAAGCCCATGAGTAGAAAGTCACAAGAAGAAGTGACGACAGAGTATTGGAGCAAGCTCTCCAGTCAAAGCTCTCCATCAATGAAAAAAGATACGAACAAGGAGGGACCTCACAACAAGGAAGAGAACGAGGTAGAGGATCTCGTGGAAGAGGTTCAGAAGCCAGAAGTAGAGGCAGAGGAGGAAGAGACACAAATAGAGGAGGACGTGGACATCAGAACTATGTCCCACGAGGAAGAGGACGAGGAGGAAGAGGCGGATACAACAACCGTCCGATCATTGATAAAAGAAATGTCCAATGCTATAATTGCCACAAATATGGCCACTATAGCAACGAGTGCAGAGGCAACTCAAATGAGGTAAATGAAAGTTCTAACTTTGCAGAGAAAGAGCAAGTTGGAGGAGAATCGTTGATGTTGATGGCACACAACTCAACCTATCAAAACCAAAATGTTTGGTTTCTTGATTCTGGAGCCAGCAACCATATGACTGGCAGAAAAGACTTATTCACTGAACTTGATGAGAAAGTTTATGGAGAAATCTCATTTAGCGACCTCTCTAAAATCCCTGTCCAAGGAAGGGGAGATGTTATGATCAAGCAGAAGAATGGAGATCATGCTTTCATCTCCAATGTTTATTATGTTCCAGACATGAAGACAAACATCTTAAGTCTCGGACAACTCTTGGAGAAAGGCTATCACATTAGCCTTCAAAATATGCAACTTATCATTACAGATGCTCAAGGAAAGCTGGTTACTCGAGTCCAGATGACGAAGAACAGGATGTTTCCTCTCGCAATTCACCATGATGCGCCAAGGTGTTTAACAGCCATAATCAATGACAAAGACTGGCTATGGCATCTCAGGTATGGACATCTCAATTTTGAAAGTTTGAAGCAGCTGGGAAGTAAGAAGATGGTGAAAGGACTGCCAAGCATCCATCACCCTAATGAGATCTGTGAAAGTTGTGTTCTCAGCAAACAACACAGAAATAGCTTCGGAAAGGAGGCAAATTGGAAAGCAACCATGCCACTTGAGCTCGTTCACACAGATGTGTGTGGTCCATTGACGCCGATATCAAATGGACAGAATCAATACTTCCTTACATTCATTGACGACTACAGCAGGAAGACTTGGGTTTATTTCCTTAAAAGGAAATCTGAAGTATTTGGTTACTTCAAAGAGTTTAAAACTCTTGTGGAGAAGCAAAGTGGCTACTACATCAAAACACTGAGATCAGATCAAGGTGGAGAATACACTGCAGGTGTTTTTCAAGAATTTCTCAAGCAACAAGGAATTAGACATCAGTTTACACCAGCTTATACTCCTCAATTAAACGGTGTAGCTGAAAGGAAGAATCGAACAATCCTTAACATGGCCAGAAGCATGTTAAAGGATAAAAATATGCCAAAAAGTTTTTGGGCTGAAGCAGTCTTGTGTGCGGTATATCTACTAAACAGATGTCCTATGAAGAGTCTTGATACAAAGACACCGCATGAAGTATGGAGCACGCACAAACCAAGTGTGAGCCACCTTAGAGTTTTTGGCTCCATTGCCTACATCAAAGTCCCAGAAGCAAGAAGAACCAAGCTTGAAGATAAAGGAGAAAAGTGTATCCTGGTTGGATACGGTGACAGAACTATGGGTTACCGGCTATACAACCCCGTCACCAAAAAAGTAATCTTCAGCAGAGATGCCATTTTTGAAGAAAATGAATCTTGGAATTGGGATCAGACCAAAGCTTCCACAAGTACAGAGTTAGTACATGAAGGAGAGACAAGAGAAGTGGCTACAGAGCCACAAATCCCCAGAGATCAGCAGACTCCTCAACATGGTTTCCCTTCACCACAAAGGTATGATGCTCCATTACCAATTGAACGTGAATTCTCTGATATGAGGCCTAGAGGGACACGTAGCCTAGAAGATCTGTATGAAGAAACAGAACAGGTGGAAGAAGATATTACTCTGTATTGTCTGCTGATGACAAGTGATCCAGTGAGCTTTGAAGAGGCTAACCAAGAAAGAAAATGGAGAAGTGCAATGGATGAAGAGATTCAATCCATTGAAAAGAACAAGACATGGGAATTGACTAATCTCCCAAAAGGCTTTCTTGAAGAAGAAATCTATGTGGAACAACCACCTGGATATGTGAAGAAAGGCAGAGAAGATAAAGTATACAGACTGAAGAAAGCTCTATATGGTCTGAAGCAAGCACCTCGTGCATGGAACATGAGGATTGATGATTACTTCCAGAAAAACGGATTTGATAAATGTCCGTATGAGCATGCATTGTATTTGAAGAAAGAAACTGATGGAAGTATGTTATATGCATGCCTATATGTTGATGATTTGATCTTCACCGGCAATAATCCAGCCATGTTCGAAGATTTCAAGCAGAGAATGGTGAAAGAATTTGATATGACTGATATTGGTTTAATGGCTCATTTTCTCGGAATTGAAGTTGTGCAGAGCGAAAAAGGTATTTTCATCTCCCAGAGTATCTATGCTAAAGAAATTCTGAAAAGATTTAGTATGGAAAAATGCAATCTTGTTACAACTCCAGTAGAAACAGGATTAGAATTAAGAAAGAATGAAAAAGGAGATGTTGATCTGACCTATTTCAAGAGCTTGGTTGGAAGCCTGAGATACTTGACATGTACCAGGCCAGATATACTCTATGGAGTTGGACTAGTCAGCAGATACATGGAGACTCCTGATCAGTCTCACCTAAATGCAGCAAAGAGGATACTCCGTTATATAAAAGGTACCATTAATGATGGTATGTTGTATACAAAATGTGAAGATTGCAGGTTCACTGGCTATTCAGATAGTGATTGGGGAAGAGATCTGGATTAGCGTAAAAGCACGACAGGTTTTACGTTTTTTATGGGAGATACAGCGTTCACATGGTCATCCAAAAAGCAAGCTATTGTGACACTGTCATCATGTGAAGCTGAGTACGTTGCTGCATGCTCAGCTGTCTGTCATGGTATATGGATAAGGAATGTGTTGGAGTACTTAGGATTTCCACAAGTTAATCCTACAGAGGTTTACATCGACAATCGGTCAGCGATTGCACTAGCAAAGAATTCAGTATTTCATGAGAGAAGCAAACACATTGATACGCAGTATCATTTCATTAGAGAGCATGTGAAGAACAAAGAGGTGGAACTAGTCTCTTGCAGGACATATGATCAGGTTGCTGATATTTTCACTAAGCCACTCAAACATGATGTGTTTTCAAGACTGAAGTCCATGCTCGGTATGACGAAACAATGAGAGTCAAGTTTAAGGGGGGATGTTGAAAATTAAACTTACCTCTAGAAGCCTACAAACATGGACTTAACAACCACCATTCTAGAAGCCATCCACCATTGTTGAAATCAAACTTGCTAGAAGCCATGCAATATTGACTCAACTACCACAATTGACTCCAACAACTCTTATCTCCCCAGCTGTAATTTGCATGTGTTTTTTATTGTTATTTTGTTTTTTGTTTATCTCATTTCCTATATAAAGGAATGAAGATTGTATTAAATATGTGTGGAGTGGTGTAAGTTGATAAAGAGAGAAATAAAATCTTCTCCTTCTTGTGTGTTTCGAAATCTCTTACAGAGGTGCACCACAAGTGACCTCAAACCATACCATCCCACCAACACTCCTCTCCCTCTCTATATACCTGGTCTGTTCCACGAAGTTGCTCACTAGTTTCATGCTTGAATCACTATTGTACATAGTTGTTTATGTTGTCTTTTTAAAAAAATATATTTATATAAATTAATTTAGTGATCTCCAAAGAGCATTTTTTTTTTTAATTTTTTTTTTTTTTGAAATGGCTTCATGTGCAGAAAAGGAAAGATGAAAAATGTTATTGATACTTTTTTCCAATATTTGTAGAGATTGATGGTGTTGGACTTGGACTCATAATGCAATATCAAAGACTTGGAAATTGAGTATAAATAAGGTTTTTTTTTTTTTTCTTATGAAACTGTAGTATTTTCTTAACATGATTTGATTCATTAATCTTAATATAATTGCCTAATTTTGCTGTTTCCAACTTAATAAAATAAATTGTGACAGATTTTGAACTTTTTTAAACTGGTCCGTTTTTGCTGTTTTTCCTTTCCTCAAAAAAAAAAAAGTCTCCATTAGATACTTTCTTCTATTTATTTTTGTTCAAATGAAAAATTTCTTAAAATAATTACATGCATGCATGGTTCAGGTCCAGTGAAGCTAATAGAAAAAGGAGGTTAGATAAGAGAAAATATGGATTGCCAAAGAGACCCATATATCTTGTCGGAGAATCTCTGGGGCATGACTTGCACTTGCTGTTGCAGCCCCTAATCCTGATCTTCATCTTGTCCTAATTTTGGATAACCCAGGTGATCACATCTTACATGTTTTTCACTAATAAATTATTTCTCTAAGATCTTATAAAATTAATTAGTGTTGTGCTGTAGGTTGCATGGTCGACTTTAATTTGCAACACAATTTATCTCCTTTTTTTTTTTCCTATTAATCCATATATTGTAATAATTTAAGAATATATATAGGTTAGAGTATTAACATATTAGAAGATTGATTCTATACACTATTGCTCGTGGCATTGATCAATCTAGTAGAAAATTGTTTTGACCAACCAAAGCTAGAGTTTCTTTACCCATCCTCATCACGAAGTGAAAGTAACTGCTGTGTAGCTGGAGATGTGAGTTGGCCAAGTGTTTGTTAAAAACACACAGGTGTCCTATAAAAGTTCACAGGTAAAACAAGAGTAATTACATAAATGACTTCCTGTATACAAAGAATTACACCTTGATCAATAAGTACTGTTTGTAACTAACTTAACAAACTTTCTAATTGAATTTGTTGATGTGGCAAATTTAGTTACGAGGAAAATAATCAGCTGCTAGGTTCTTATACTAACTTCAGGCCTTCTCAATCGAGAGTGAAGATCATGATCATCATGTTTGAACTGATGATCATGACTCGTTGTGATTTTGGAACCTTTGCACAGCTGCATCATTCTGATCAACTTCCTCTTTAACTGCAGCATTATTAGCCAGGGCCCGGCCTTGGGCCGAGGCACTGAGAGTGATCGCCCAAGGCCCTAGGCCTAAGAGACCCAATTTGTTTAAGTGAGATATTTTTCTTTATGTTTTGTTTTTTTTTTTTTTTTTTTTATACCAACATCCCACCATATAATTTATCTCCACCAAGCCCAATTTATTTTATTTCTTTATGTTTTGTGATGCCAACACCCCACCAGCCCAAGGGGCCAATTTGTTTTCTATCTCTGTATTGTTTTGAATCCACATTTTAATAGCCTAATTTTTCTTTTAAAGTAGAGTCTCTTTCGCGGACTCTTTGTAACTTGTCTACGCGTTTGAGTCTTTGAGGATGTGAACTGTGGTATGTGATTCATAAGTAATTGATTAATGTGTTTATTTTAAAAATAAATATAATTGAATGATTGTATTGTTTAAAAAACAATAACTAGTAAGTAATCGATGAATTGTTTTTGTTGTTTGATAGAATAAAAAAATAATTTGTTATATATTCTTTTAGTTTAGTTTTTTTTTTAAAAACAAATTAATGTGTTTTTTTTCATAATAAACACATTAAAAAAAATATTTATGGGATATATAAACACATCAAAAAAAATTTATAAAAATTATTATTGGTTTTGTTGGTAATGACTGTATGACATAATATTTTGAGGAAGATGAAAGAAGTTAGTGAACTTTTGCAATCTGAAGATATGCAAATTGATGTTACAATTATGAATTTAAAGTTACTAATTTCTTATTTGAGAAGTACATGGAATATGAATTCGCATGTGCTATGAAGAAGGCCAAAAAGACAGCATCTGATTTGAAAATTGATCATATCTTTCCTGAAAGACGGCAGCCTCGTAAGAAAAAGCAATTTGATGAATCTGAGCATGAAAACACCTCACTATCTGCGGAAAAATCATTCAGGGTTAATTATCTTCTAGTGGTTGTTAATGCTACTCTTTCTTCTTTGAAGAGCAGGTTTAAACAATTGGCAGCATTTGAAGGTATTTTTAAATTTTTATTTGATCCTAAAAAGTTAGTTATGATAGAGCATAACAGATTGCAAGAATGTTGTTCTAATCTTGAAGCTGCTTTTAACACTTAACAGCAAATGAGACATTATTGCAGATGAATTATTTTATGAGTTGTAAGTATTAACAATGTACTTACCTGCAGGAATAAAGACAATCATTCAAGTTCTTGAGTTTGTGGAATCCTTGGAGTATTTTCCAAACATTTCAATTGATTATAAAATTTTGTTAATTGTTCATGTTACTATTGTATCCGCTAAAAAGAGTTTTTCTAAACTTAAATTGTTGAAATCTTATTTACGGTCAACTATGGCACATGAGAGATTGAATGGATTAGTCATCTCATGCATCGAAAAGAATATGTTGGATAAGTTGAATTTTGAAACTATTATTGATGATTTTGCTTCTCAAAATGCTTCAAGATCCAATGTCTTTTGTGATTATTTCTACTTATTATGTTCTTGATATCTAAGAGGTTCCTAACTTAAATATGCAGAGCATGAAAGAGGAATGGACAATGAAGCAGTCAAAAGGATTATGAAAGATGTGAATTAGTCTCGGCTCTTCATATAATTCAATAGATGGAAGATTATTAACTAACTAGTAGCAAAACACTTTTATCATGTAATATGTTTGTTTTTTTTTAGATTTTGTAAGCTACTTTATAGAACTTTGTTTTTCTTTATCTAGTTTTTGTAATGACTACTTTTTAATTTTAATGAAATTAAAGGCGTGATGGCTTAGCCTCCCATTGGGTTCCAGCCATGAAAATATATATACATATATATATAGTAAAATTTTATATTTGTTAGAATTTATCGAAGTATAACATGTTAGGGTCTCATTTTAAGTTAAGCCCTGGGCCACCAAAAAGCTAGAGCCGGCCCTGCTGTTAGCAGTAGTGCTTCCACCACCTTCAACTTGAGATATCTTCACATACGAGAGCTTCCATGCATGATTAATTGAGTGAAGGTAGAAATCACACATTAACTTAGAATATAATTGTCTGACAAATATGTTGTTGCTAGATGGATAGATGCTGTTACTAGTCCTGTGATGCTCTTAACGTTAGAGGATGGCAATGTTGTGAGGGGACTTTCTGGAATTCCTTCAAAGGAACCAGTCTTGTTCGTTGGATATCACATGATCGCAGTTGTCAACAAAAGCCTAATTGCTTTTGCACCGAAAAGCAGTCAACAAGTGGCTTGAATTTTTACTTGAAAAGCATCTTGAAATCATGTAGGCGCCGAAAGAATATTTGGCAGCTTCCTCTCCTATTTGCCTATATATAGGCAAGTTATCAAAAGAACGAAACACAACACATAGTGAGAAATAAATAGAGAGAAGAAAAGGAGAGAAAAGAAAGAGAGAATTTTGAGAGAAAATTTTGAGGTGTGATTTATTGTAAGGGGTTTTGTGAGTTATCCTCTTGAGGTATTAGATTGAGATCTCTAATTGTATATACACCATAAAATTTTCTGATATAGTGGAATCGCTCATCTTGGTCCGTGGATGTAGGCTTGTATTTTAGCCGAACCAAGTAAATTCTTGTATTATTTATTTTCTACTATTTTAATTTTGTCATCCATTATAAATATATGTACTATCTGGTCCTGCTCTAAGCTTAACAAACTGGTATCAGAGCTTCCGATTATGTTCCAGACTGCTAGAAAATTCTTAGTATGCTCTGTGATTGCAGCTTTGTCTGATCTTCCACATCAAAAAAGAATTGTTCTTGAGATTTACTGACTTTGTACCGTGATGTGAAAAATACGTGTTTAGGAAACGTTCTGGCTAAGGAAAGACTTGGTACTTAACTGTGTCCGTTGTGAGCCACCTCTCTTTCCTAGGAACTTACCTGGTATTCTATTCACGACTACATACACTATTCAGTATAAGGTTACTGGTGAATAGTGCATTGCCTGGTGGGCTCTACATGGAATAGTGCCATGGTGAATAGTGCGCTGGTAGGCCCCACGTGGAATAGTGCCAAACGGTAAATAGTGCATTTATTTTGTTACTATCCTTATTAAAATTAAGGATGTCGAAGATAAAATTTGAAGTCGTGAAATTTGATCGAAAGATTAATTTCACTTTATGGCAAGTTCGGATGTGTGCTGTTCTTGTTCAAAGTGGAGTTCAGAAAGCTTTGAAAGGTGTTAAACCAACTGATATGAAAGATGCAGATTAGGAGGATATTGATGAAAAGGCTCATTCCGCTTTTCAGTTATCTCTCTCTGATGAAGTTTTACGTGAGGTCATTTCTGAAAAGACCACAAATACGTTATGGGAGAAACTGGAATCTCTCTATTTGAAAAAGACCCTCACAAGTAAACCCTGTAACATCCCAAATTTCGGATAATTAATTTTGAACATGTGAATATAAAAATATATGAGTTGAGGGGTGTAAAACGTAATTAAATGTATGTTTATTTTTATGATTTTCCAGATGGACCAGATGGAGCGGTCCAGAAAGATTGCATAAAGTGAAGAAAAAGTGACAGTGAGTACCGCGACCACAGATCGCGATGAGCTGCTCGCGGTGAAAAATGGCATTTTCTGGCAGTGAGCACCGCGACCACAGATCGCGATGAGCTGCTCGAGGTGAAAAATATCAAATTCGGGCAGTGAGCAACGCGACCACCAGCGCGACCATGGTACCACGATGGGTGCTCGCGATGAAAGCGGTGGAACTTCTCCAGTGAGTACCGCGACCAGGTGGCCAGGTGGCACGATGACGGTCGCGATGACCGAATTTGTATAAAAAAAAAAAAAAAGTTTCTGGCGGAAGCAAAAAAAAAACAGTAAGAAGCAGAAAACGGGGAAAGAAAAGAAGAGAGAAAAGAAAAGAAAGAAAGAAGAAGAGAAGAAGAAGAGGAAGAAGAAAAGAAGAAGAAGAGAAGGGAAAGAAAAAGAAAAGAAGAGGAAGAAAAGAGGAAGAGAAAGGAAAGAGGAGGAAGAAAAGAAAGAAAGGAAAAAGGAAAACTCAGAAGGAAAAAGGCGTAAAACCGGTAAAACGGTATCCAGGTTGGTGTACACACATTTTTGAACTTATTTTCGATAAATGTTTTGATTTAGTAAGTCTGGAAATATAGTTATGGATTTTATATATATTCGTATTGATTTGTTTATATACTCGTATTTTATTTTTGCATATTGTTGGACTATTTGTGCAATATTATGCTATTATGGAAACTCGAATAAAAGCGTATGTTTTCAAAACCTGGTTTACAACTATTGTTTGGTTTTCCTATTTATGGAGTTTGATTGAAATTGATATTCGTTGATTCCTAAAACCAAAGAACTAATTTGTTATGATATTTGAACGGTCCTGATATATGTATAGGGATATATGGATATAGGAGATTGACATGTCAATTGGGTGAATATATGGCAGTATTGCACCGTGATTTATGATGCCTCTAATTGTTGATTATACGGATACCATTTCCTCGTGAAATGGGAAACCGACTGTTAAACACGGATACCATTTCCTCGTGAAATGGGAAACCGACTGTGAGATTATACGGATAACATTTACTCGTGAAATGGAAAACTGACTGTTTATATAGGGATACCATTTCATATGAGATGGGAAATCCGACTGTAAAACCCGTAATCCAGTCCTGTAAACTCTGTTATGTGTATCATGGGCCCAATTGAGAATTAATAGTTAGAAAATGTTATGGAAAATAAAGAAATGATATTGCGATTGAAACCCAGAAATTTTTTACATACTTCGTGTTTATATAGTTTCAGTAATTGAAATACCACGTTTGTTTTATATATTTATATTTTTGAAATTTTGACTTAAAGATTTATTGTTTATTTATATATCTTTCTGAATTTCTAAATTTACTGAATTTCTGAATTTACAAATTAGTGTTTTATATGATATTGAAATTTATTTTAGTGTACACCCACTAAGCTGTATGCTTAGTGCGTTGATGTTTATCGCGTGTAGGTCACAGGGATACTGAAGAGGCCAAAGATTGAAGAGAGAGTTGCTGACAGAGAACCAGAATCACTACATTTGGGTAGATATATAAATATATTGTTGTATAATATGTGTAGATTGCATGCATATACAGAGATTTGTAATTGTGGTTTATATTTGTGTTTTGTAATTAAATTTATGATTTCTATTTTTCATTTTTTAAAGGTTGTTAAAGGTTTGTAAATATTGGATTATGAATTATTTTATTTTAAAAACTGTTTGAAAGTCGCACTAAACGGCAGAGTGCGCATTTGAATGAAATGATATTTGAAGTGTTGTGGATTATATTTGGTTTGAGATTGATTTGAAAACATGTTTTGGAAAATCAGAAAAATAGAGGAAACTTTGCCGAAATTTTTAAAACTGAATTTTAATGGGCTCACTCGAAAAGGTTTTTAAATTATAAATTATATGATTTTCAGTTTATAAACAGAATTCAGAAAGTATTTGAAAACCCGGTAGCGCTCCCTGAGTCGATCCAAACGGGTCGGGTCAGGGGGTGTTACAAACCCTACAAGAAGCAGTGTCTATATTCACTCTGCATGAGTGAAGGTACATCTCTCGGTTCTCATAGTGATGAGTTTGAATCTCTCATCATGGATCTGCAAAATCTTGATGTCAAAATTGATGACGAAGATCAGGCGTTGTTGTTGTTGTGCTCGCTACCTTCCTCATATAGATATTTCAGAGAAACTATGTTATATGGAAAAGATACAATTTCTCTGAAGGATGTCAAAATTGCTTTAGAGACTAAAGAGAATATTGACCATGATATCACTGGGCAATCTTCTAATAGTCAAGCACAAGGTCTATATGCTAGAGGAAGACCTGAACAAATGGAAAGATCACAAGATCGAGGCAAAAGCAAGTCAAAACACAAATCAAAATTTAGAGGCAGAGATGTCGTATGTTGGTACTATAAAGAGCCAGGCCATGTTCTTAGCAAATGTGACAAGCTGCAAAAGAAAAGAGAAAAGAAGGTCGCTCCACAAAATGAAGAGACCGTCCAAGCTAGTGTTGCTGAAGAAAGAGAAAATGCTGATGTTCTGTTCGTGACAAATGATCGATTCAATTCCAATAATGAATGGATTATGGATACTGGTTGCTCCTATCATATGTGTCCCAACCGGGATTGGTTTTCGACATATGAATCTATTGATGGAGGTATTGTTTTGATGGGAAATAATGCCCAATGCAAAACTGTTGGCATAGGAACAATTCGTATCCGAATGCACGATGGCATTGTGAGAACATTATCTGATGTGAGACATGTTCCAGACCTGAGGAAAAATCTCATCTCTCTTGGCACTCTTGATTCAAATGGGTGCAAGTTTTCAGCTGAAGGTGGAGTATTAAGAGTTAGCAAATGTGCATTGATCGTGATGAAGGCTAAGAAAACTAGTAACCTTTATGTATTGCAAGGTTCCACTGTTACAGCCTCTGCAACTGTTTCAGAATCATCCATGCCTAATTCAGAAGTTACAAAATTATGGAATATGAGGCTCGGGCACATGAGTGAAAAAGGTCTAACCCTGCTAAGCAAGCGAGGACTTTTGTGTGGCCAAAATATCGGTAAAATAGACTTCTGTGGACACTGTGTGTTTGGAAAACAGAAGAGGCTAAACTTTGGTACTGGAATTCATATAACCAAAGGGACGTTGGATTATATTCACTCTGATATATGGGGTTCATCGCCAGTTCCATCAAAATGAGGAGCTCAATATTTATTGACCTTCATTGATGACTTTTCAAGGAAGGTCTGGGTGTTTTTCCTAAAGAACAAAAATGATGTTCTTGACACTTTCAAAAAGTGGAAAACTCTAATCGAGAAACAGACAGGAAAGCAAATCAAAAGACTCCGAACTGACAATGGTTTAGAATTCTGCAATAGAGATTTTAACAGATTTTGCGAAGACGAAGGGATCGTCAGACATCGTACAGTAGTCAAAACTCCTCAGCAAATGGTGTTACTGAACGCATGAATATGACTCTTTTGGAAAGGGCCCGGTGTATGCTTTCAAATGCTGGTCTGTCCAAAGACTTTTGGGCAGAAGCAATTTTCACAGCTTGTTTCTTGGTGAATCACTCACCGTCTACAGCAATCGAGTTCAAGACTCCTGAAGAGGTATGGTCTAGTAAACCTGTTGATTATTCAAATTTGAGAATATTTAGATGCCCTGCATATATGCATGTTAGTGAAGGGAAACTCGAACCGAGGGCAAAAAAATGTATTTTTCTTGGCTATGCATCTGGGGTGAAAGGATATACATTGTGGTATTTAGATCCTAAATCACCTAAATTTTTTATTAGTAGAGATGTTACTTTTGATGAATCTGCTCTACTAACACCGAAAAATAAGTCTCCAATTTCTTTTGATACAGATAAGATAGGAAGTGCATCGAAGCAGGTGGAGCTTAAAGTTCTGTGTCCACCATTGATGCCTCAAAATTCTAATATTTTAGAATCTCAATCAGAAGAAGATACTGATGTTGAAAATGTGCCTCAAGAAGCAAGTCATAGCATTGCTGAAAGTAGACCACGAAGAGAAATAAGACCACCACAAAGATACATAGACCTTGTTGCATATGCTTTGACCATTGAAGAAGATACAGACTCTGTTGGAGAACCTGTCACATATTCTGATGCTATTTCTTCTGTTAATTCTGTAAAATGGTTAATTTCTATGCAGGAAGAAATTGAATCACTCTACAAGAATAATACATGGGTATTAGTGAAACTGCCAGCTAAGCAGAGGATTGTTGGCTGCAAATGGATCTTCAAAAGGAAATAAAGAATTCCAAGAGTTGAGGATGCAAGGTATAAAGTATGGTTAGTAGCTAAAGGCTACTGTCAGGTACCAAGTGTGGATTTTAATGATATTTTCTCACATGTTGTAAAGTACAGTTCTATTCGTGTCTTACTTGCATTAGTTGCCATGCATGATCTGGAATTAGAGCAGTTAGATGTTAAAACAGTATTTTTGTGTTTTGAGCTGGAAGAACAATTCTATATGCAACAGTCATAGAGTGTTATTGTTGAAGGTAAAGAAGATCATGTTTGTTTGCTGAAGAAATCATTGTATGGTTTGAAGCGGTCTCCAAGACAGTGGTATAAACGATTTGATTCGTTTATAATTGGTAATGGATACTCAAGGAGTAACTATGATAGTTGTGTCTATTTTCAAAAGACTGATGATGGTTCATTTGTATATTTACTTATTTATGTTGATGACATGTTAATTGCAGCCAAGAACATGTCAGATATTGATGAGTTAAAGAAGCAGTTGAAAAATGAGTTCGAGATGAAGGATCTTGGTACTGCGAAGAAGATCCTTGGCATGGAAATAAAGAGAAATCGAAAAGAAGGAAAATTATTCTTGACTCAGAGAGAATATATTGATAAAGTACTGGAGAGATTTGGCATGAAAAATGCTAAACCAGTATCTATTCCATTGGCTGCACACTTCAGATTGTCAGCAGCTTTATCACCCAAGACAGATAGAGAAAAGAAGTATATGACTCGAGTTCCCTACGCCAGTGCAGTTGGTAGTATTATGTATGCTATGGTTTGTACGCGTCCAGATATTTCACATGCAATTAGTGTTATTAGTAGATATATGTCTTGTCTCGAGAAAGCACACTGGAATGCAGTGAAATGGATTCTGCGATATCTACGTGGAACTTCAGAAGCATGTCTGGAGTTCAGTCGGAGTAGCGGTTCTCTAGTTGGGTTTGTCGACTCTGATTATGCAGGTGATCTTGATAAAAGGAGATCACTTACAAGATATGTATTCACTCTCGGTGGAAGTGCAGTTAGCTAGAAAACTTCTTTGCAACCTGTTGTAGCGTTATCAACAACAGAAGCAGAATACATTGCTATGACAAATGTGATAAAGGAAGCACTCTGGCTTCGAGGATTAATGGGGAGCTTAGTTCTTGTTCCGATGCCACTACTATTTTCTGTGATAGTCAAAGTGCAATTCATTTGACTAAACACCAGATATTTCACGAAAGAACTAAACATATTGATATCAAATTTCATTTTGTTCGTGATATCATTGCCCAAGGACGAGTTACTGTGAAGAAAATAAGTACTTATGATAATCCTGCAGATATGCTAACGAAATCTCTTCAAAATGTCAAGTTCAAACACTGCTTGAACTTGATTGATATATCAAACTGTTGAAATACTTTATTAAGGTGGAGCGATACTGCTATTGATCAAAATTCAAACCAAGGTGGAGATTTGTCAACAAAAGCCTAATTGCTTTTGCATCGAAAAGCAGTTAACAAGTGGCTTGAGTTTTTGCTTGAAAAGAATCTTGAAATCATGTAGGCGCCGAAAGAATATTTGGCATATTCCTCTCCCATTTGCCTATATATAGGCAAGTTATCAGAAAAATAAAACACAACACATAGTGAGAAATAAATAGAAAGAAGAAAATGAGAGAAAAGAAAGAGAATTTTGTGAGAAAATTTTGAGGTGTGATTTATTGTAAGGGGTTTTGTGAGTTATCATCTTGGGGTATTAGATTGAGATCTCTAATTGTATACACACCATAAATTTTTCTGATATAGTGGAATTGCTCCTCTTGGTCCGTAGATGTAGGCTTGTATTTTAGCCAAACCACGTAAATTCTTGTGTCATTTATTTTCTGCTATTTTAATTTTGTCGTCTACTATAAATATATATACTATTTGATCCTGCTCTAAGCTTAATGTAGCACCCCCCCGACCCGATCCGGCCGGACCGACCCGGGGAGCGCTACACGGACTTTCAAAACTTCATTTTACATTTCAAATCATTGTGAGCCCATAAAAATAATTAAACTTTTTACGAAAATTCGGCAGAGTACCGTTTATTTTTCGGACTTTCCAAAAACCTGCTTTTTCACAAAACAATTCCAATACAATTTCCAACAACACTTCTATACAATTTCAAACAGTTGCGCACTCTGCCGTTTAGTGCGACTTATCAATATAGTTTATAAAATAAAATAAATCGAACTTAAACATTTACAATCATTTTGATAATAAAATACATGAGTCATAAACTAGTTAATTACAAAACATTTTACAAAATATATTTACAAATTTCCTGTATATGCATGCTTTAAGAATATATATACACATAACAAAAATATATATATATATATATATAGCTACCCAACTGTACAATCTCTGTGACTCGGTCTGCAACTCGTTCTTCCTTCAGTCTCTAGCCTCCTCCGGATTCCTGGTACCTACGCGTTATAAACAAACTAACGCGCTAAGCATAAAGCTTAGTGGGTGTACTATAAACTCAATTAAATAAAATCATACATAACTTTTATTAATAAACAAATCACAATATATATATATATATATATATATATATCAATTCAAATCATGTTCAAAACAATTACATTTCAGAATCAAAGCATATAATAATTTTAAGCACTTTAACTTCGATAATGAGGTCAATATAATTTCGATCAATAAAAGCATTCAATACACTTTTCAATTCCAATCAATTCTGGCCCGCTAGAATACTAAACATTCTAGGACTGGAATATGGGTCAACGTGACGTCCGGGGCTGCCCCGCAACAACAGTCACTGATATCAACGTGATTGTCCGAGATTGCCCCGCAACAACAATCACTAATATCATTGTGATCGTCCGAGATTGCCCCGCAACAACGATCTCTAACCATATAAAAGTCTAAATCAACTCTTTAAAACAAATTCGAATTATTCGAAATGCAATCAAGTGTATCAAGCATCCATCTCACATATTTTTATACAAAAATCGAAAACGAATATGTTCAACGAAATCGACAACTACAACGAAATCGAAACGAAAACGTAAATGAAATTCTTCTCAAAACGGTTTCGAAAACGAGAGTACACCTACTTGGAATCCGTGTTTTTCGGTCGACAAACCGCGGTTCCACGATTTCTTTCCCTTCTCTTTTTCCTTTCTCCTTCTTCCTCTTCTTCCTCTTTTTCTTTTCTTTTCTTCTCTTTTCTCTCTTTTCTCGGCTCTTTCTCTCTCTTCTTACTGTCTCTCTTTTCTCTCGCTTCTGCGAGAAGTTTCTTCTTTTTTTTATATTTTTTTCGCTACCGCGACCACCGTCGCGACCTGTGGTCGCGCCACCAGGTCGCGATGCTCACTGGAGTGCGCGCACCGCCTTCCTCGCGAGCGCGCCTTGGTCGCGTGAGTGGTCGCGCTGTTCTCTGCCCGTTTTTGACAATTTCATCGCGAGCAGTCCATCGCGACCTGTGATCGCGGTGGCTGGTCGCGATGCTCACTGCCAGGTTTTGCCATTTTCATCGCGAGCAAGCCATCGCGACCTGTGGTCGCGGTGACCAGGTCGCGATGCTCTCTGGTCCAGTTTTCCAATTTTTTTTCATTTTTTTCATTTTTCACTATTCAATCCGGTCCGCTGGAAATCATAAAATAAACATACATTTAATTACATTTACACCCCCTCAAATAGTAAAATTTATTTTCACATATGTCACATATATCAAAAATTCATTACCCGAAATCCGGAATGTTACACTTAATACCAGTGATAACACAATTTATGATTGATGAGAAATATGCACATCCATTAATGTTGTTGTTTAAGTTGAGGGATGGACCTAGCGGAGCATTTGACTCAGTCAGACTAATGGGTGCATTTCCTGTCTCAGCAACCAACTTCTATAAACTTGTACCTTCAAAGTCTCGTTCACGTTAGTACAAAATCTCATCTTCCAGTTTTCGTATTATTTAGGGAAACAAGAGGTATATATGGTTGGCCCCGTATCCCTATTTATTCATTCAATTATATCTTTTTTGTTTATGTACGTACAATGCATCTTATTGAAATTCATGGTTGATTAATTGACTATATGTTTTTCAAAGGAAAAAGCATGAATTATGAGTCTCATGAATTGTATTTACTAGTGAAGTCTGGTTGAGGAATGTCTTGCTTTTTTAAAGGGTTAATTGCACTCAAGTACCCTGACTTTTATTATATTGCACGTTTAATGCCAGTTTTGTCATAATTGCACTCGAATATCCTACTTTCCGTTGACCACCGTTAAAGTGACGGTTGACCAAACGGATCAGGGGCAAATTGGTCTTTTACATTTAAATTTATTTTTAAAAATCATCCAACCAATAGGAACATACCATGTCATATTTTAATTAATTTTAAAAAAATAAAAAATATTTTTTAAAAAATTTAAAAATAAATTAAAAAAACAAATGGAAGAGATCCAAATCTCTTCCACCGCATCACCAAAAAAAAAAATTAAAAAAAAATTCTGGATTCGTGTTCGAACCCAGATTCTAACCCAGATTTGGGTTCGTGAGTTTTCAACTTTTTTTCCTTTGCAGGGGCAATCTTGTTATTTTACCATAATCCGTTTGGTCAACCGTCACTTTAACGATAGTTAATGGAAAGTAAGGTCTTCAAATGTAATTATGATAAAATTAAAATTAAACGTATAATTATGATAAAAATTAGGGTATTTAAGTGCAATTCACTCTTTTTAAAAGATAAAAGAGAACATGATCCTTAAAGAAATGTATTGTCTCGGCTCTTCTCAAATTCCTACTTTTGAATTTGACCTTTAAGGTATTGATTTTGCATTTGTCATCTAATAATGACCGAATCAATATTCATCCTATAATATTCTTAATGTCTAGAAAATATATTTATTTTTTTTTATGAAAAAGGAAAGCCCGGTGAACAGTCTTTTGAAGAAAACAAAATATGAGAATCCTAGCACTTGGCAATACTAGTTAGGCCGATAATGGACCAACTGGGCCTTAAATGGGGACTCAACTAATCGAGTTGGTCGGAATAGCCACCAATTATTGGACTCCACGTGTCAGCCTTATTAGTACTCACCCACCCTATAATTTGTTTTCCCGCATTTCCCGAATGTTTAACTTGTCACTTATGGCAAAACTCCACTTCCATTGATTACTTGAATATCTACTTATTCCTTTACGATTATATGTGCCAGAAGAAAACAACTCCTTTTTTACCTGTTTTATTTACGCCACATTTTCTGCTATATACATTACATATTCCAAAAACAGTAATATCAAAACAAAAAACATGGCAAATGTGATATTATATTTGTTGCATATTGGATTGAAGATTATGGATCTACATACTAACAACAACATACGTACAGTTATCTGAAGAGAGCTGGTTGAGTTAGATAGAGCCTGCAGCCTAGAGGTGATTAAACTGCATATATCCCTAAAATGCCCTTCTCCTTTCTCCTCCAATGCAGCATGTATGCCACATGATAACAAACAGATCTCACAAGGTTCAAAGTGTCACCAGTTTGTATCAATCCAGTGAAAGCAGCAAGGGCATTTTAGGGATATAATGGCAACACAATCTCAAATCAATTATTAAGCAAAAAAGGAGAAAAAAGAGAGTATGATAGATAAACATGCATCGATCAACATCATCAAGAAAAAAACACTTGCTCCATATCTGTAAAGTACCAAATCTCAACAGTTCTCAACTATAACATCAAAAAACAAAGAGACATATATATTTATAAAAGAAGAAAAAAAGCCCTTTAATTAATTTGGTTCCAGTAACAATAACATAGCAAAACCCTAACCGAATCTCCATTGGCACTTGGAATCTCAGGTCATGATCTCAAAGCCTGCAAACCGAATCAACCGCATCTCTAATGATTCAAAACAGAATGAAAAAAAAAAAACAAAAGCATCCATCATAAATGGAGACTCAGATCAACATTCACATTTTCTGCATTATCACAAGATGGAGACAAAGAACCATGAGGAGCACTGGACCCGCCACTACCAAGATAACCACGGTAAGGCATAGGAGGCACAGAACTTGATGGGTGCTGTTGCTGATGCAGGTACTGCTGGTGGGTCTGGGCGGGGTCGACCCAGTTAGGGTCGACAAGAAAGTGTGGGGCGTGGCGGTGGTCTAGAGAGAGTGGGAGGCGATGAGAAGCATAGGTAGGTGGGTCGACGTTGATGGGGAAGTTGAGGTTTCTACGGGCCGCGGCTCGCTCGCGCTTGTGAGCATTTTGGTGGCCACCAAGAGCTTGAGAGCTGTAGAACTTGCGAGGACAGTATAGGCACTGGAAGAGCCTGGTGGTGGCTGAGGAGGAGGAGGAGGAGTGATGATGATGAGGCGGGGGTGGTGGTGGCGATGATGGCTGTTGTTCATGTCCATGAGCTTGCCTTTTAGTTGGCCTTGCATTGGAGGTTTGGTTCAGGAAGTTGTATATGTTAGGATCTGCCATTTCAAGGACAGTTACACAGAGAATAACAGAACCCCAATACCAGTGAGACTGAGACTCAGAGAGTGCGACACACACTCAGGTTTATATGGAGTTTTAACATTTTGTTTGTTTCTGTGAGAGGCTTGCAATAATATGATTGGTTCTTATTATCTGGACATAAATGCCCTTCTTTTCCATAACCTTTGCTTCTCAACTTCATTCTATGTGTATTTTTCTTATATCATCGCAACAATATTTTGATCAAGTTGTGAAGTTAAAAGAGCAACGTGAAAGGTTATTTTGCGCATGGAAATTTAACTTTTGAGACATAAATGAAAATATTTTGAATCTTCTATCTTTTTCTTCAACATTTAAGCTACACATCACATGCCAGAATAATAAGTTCTGGGTCTGGTTAATTTGGTTTGATGTATTTCAATATTGAAGTGAAGTCAAGTTTGATAGTAGGTACGTAGCTAGGAGAGCTAGCTAGGTAGTTCGTACGTCACTTTGCCTCTAGAGTTCATGGGCCCGTATTCAAGAGACAATGAGGTCATCACAAATCACATGATATGACACGTGTACGACCTAGATTTTGAAACACCAATGAAAGGCCTCTACGTCCAATCCATTACAAAAAATAAAAAATAAAAAATAAAAAACCATAACTTAACAATGTACGTACCATTTTCATATATTTATCTACGGCTCTACCGCTCTACCCACCCCAGCACCAAATGTGAACGTTAAAGGCTGATGGCAAGTCATTTGAAATGCAAAAGAAAAGGAAGGGCAGATTGGGAAACGTAGGAAAAAAGAAAAAAAAAATTGGACGTCATCTGGAGAGGACAGGAAGTGGTGACTCTTACCTCCTTGCAGTGCAGTGCAGTGAGAGGAAAGGATGTTAAATGTCAGCAACTTTTGCTCTCACTCGCCGTTAACAAAACAACCTCATTTCTCTCTCTAAAACAGCTCATACACACAGTACGTATCCCTAAAGCAGCTACACGTATCAGAACCCTAATTGGCTCAAACTATATATATATTTTTCTCATCTCTCTCTACTTTGTTTGTTTTGCATAAATGGGAGGGAATATTATGAAGGGGCAGGTCGGATGAGACCCATGAGTGAGTCTGCATCAGTGTGTGTTGATGGCTTTGATTAGTTTGGCTAACAAGTCATGGGCTCGGACCCCAAGAAGCCAAACTGGCTCAGGGACTGAGTTTAGTAGTAGTTTCCTTTAATGGGGTTGTTCTAGGTTGGCTGCTTTGATGTTGGACTCCTCAAAGTGAAGCCAATCTTTCTGATTATGAGTATCATAAGATGCTGCCACATGCTTTTACTGGTATTATGTTGAAACATCAATGGCAGTCTTTTATATACAAGTGTGACTCAATCTGTTGAAGTCCAGCTTTCTTCATTTTCCTTTATTTGCCCAGTATCCTTTTAATCTAATATTGCTACTGCTTTAAACTGTACAACAACGAAGACAACTAAGCTGATCTATATACAAGAGAGTCTAATTCAGTACGTTCCAAGTATAGGTACATGCATTGAGCCGTGCATGCTGAAGCAAAAATCCTTAATAGATAAATCATAGAAGTATGGTGCCCCTATCTACTCAAAGAATGCCACATTTTTGTGGTTTTTTTTTGTTTTTTTGTTGGGGGGTTAATAGGACCAGGATTTGAGGGTGTGAGTTGATGAGTTGATAAAGGAAAGGTAGTCGTACACAAGCCATGGCTGACCACAACGTGAGAAACAGAGAGAGATTGATGCAACATGTTGCGTATATGTCGGACACTAGGGAGACGTATAGCTACTACGTAGGTCGTACCTTAAATCCCAGTATGAGATATTTTATAAATAAATTAAAAAAAGTTAAATCTGACTCACAGTTTCAAACAAAATTATCCAAAATTAACTCAAACCATAACCTAATAATTAGCTAGCTAGTGTATATGTCTTCATGAACTGTTTCTAAAAGCAGTGGTGATGGGTCCTATGATGTTGTTTTTTCTTGCTTGTAAACAGAAATATGCATTATTATGGTGGTAATTTATTGCATTTCTAGCTTCATCTACTAGACATGCAACTACTCTATTTTTGTAGTTATAATTGAGAGAGAGAGAGAGAGAGAGAGAGAGAGATTTGACATAAAAGATTTTTAGACAAACCACCTTATCAGAACGCCTTAACATAAGTTGATTTTGTAATTTGAAGCAGTTTTCTAACATTCTATAATTGAAATGTGATCAAATGTTTATATTCTTTTTTATCAACATATTTTGATATCTAAAAACTTGTTCAAATGTTAAATCTAAAAAATACTTTGAATGCCTCTAATGTACTCACAAGATTTCCAAAGAAAATGTTGTTAGAGAAAATTACAATAAAATAGCTTCAATTAGACTGCTAAAGAGGCCTGTTTCTCACGGTAAAAGAAAGTTCAGATGGGTTTATATTTTAAGTAATACTAATAAAATGAGCTGCTAAATACACCCATTGAAAATATTGGGCCTCCCTGTCCAAATTCAGTTTAGTCAAAAAATATCCAACGGGCCATTCCCTCTTTTTCCTTAAAGCGAGCTGCTAAATACACCCCGCCTTCTCTTTAAGAGTATCCTCCCCCCCCCCCCCCCCCCCCCCCCCCCCCCCCCCCACACTTTTTAATTATAAAAAAACCACCAACCAAACATTTATTGTATTTGTGACAAACACATCACCGCGTCTTAAAACAGTAGAAAAGAAGCCAATTGAGGTGGTTATTCAATTTTATGGGGTTAATAAAATAAACTGTATTGCCAGGTAAAAAATGTATGAACCCATCAAATTATTTTGAGTATGAACATCTGTACAGGTTGATCAGGTTAGATGAAAGGAAAATGTATACTTTTATGTACAGAATCAATAAAAGTAAACACGATTTGGTGAATTCAGTTGCTGATGTCGAAATATCTGGGATCTTCTGGGAAATGGTATTCAACATTCAACTGCCATTAGACAGCAACAACCATTATTAGTCACATATATCACCAAAATTAAATGATAAATCTTTTGCTCTACATTCTCAAAGTAACCAGAATCCATATAAGTTTGAAATTGATATGACAAACTCAACCACCATCCATATAATACAGATAAAATAATGAAAATCACCGGAACAAATGTGAAAGCAATCTGAAGCCATATTATGCTGTAATCAAGATTACATACCTTGCCCTCATCAGCGTCTGAATGGCGTTGAGGGAACACTACCCTCAACTCATTGTATAAATAGAACCTCCGCTCTCCTTCCATATCTAAGGATTCTTTTTGAGGAACAGATAGAAGATAGGATTTAGATTTCTGAACTGAACTAGAAAATTTCTTAGAAGGGCATAAAAAACGGAGCTGAAGAGCATAACGCAGAGCACCAGCACTACTGTTTCCATTAAGCTTTGAGCAACCATTATTTGATTTTTTGTTGGTTCCATGGCAAGTATCCATGCAAGTTTCCTTCTGATCAGACCTCTGGCATTCACCATTGCTGCACCCTTTCTCAAGCATACAGGAAGAAATTCCTTCCTCATTTTGGGATTGATAAAATGGTTTCTCTGTATGGCTTTCACCCTCTTTAACTTCATTATTCTGGTCAATAGAATGCACAGTTTGTCTCATGTTAATATCTTCTAGTTAAGGGAACTCTTTGCTACACTTAACTGAGTGGTTTTTCTGTGCGACTAGGGTTACCTTTTTTGTGACTTTAGTAACCAAGCCCATCTGTCCCCGCTTCAAATTTGTGGATGTTGGTCCAGCAGAGGCTAGACTAACCTTCTGGCGCAAGAATGTCTAATTTGATTTAAACAGCAATATATCAAGAAAAATGCTAATCATTAGATGAATGACTAAGAAGAACATGAAGCTATATAACATGCTTTAATATATCTAACTGACAGGATCCTGAAATGTTTATTTTCATCTGAATTGCATTCATACTTACAAAAGCAAACAAATCTCAACAGCAGATGGTCAACCTTTCTTCAGGCGAATAAAGATTTTAAAAATAGAACCAGTTTGAATAATAGGTCACAAACCGAAATTTGCAAGTATTAGATACTCCACTAACATATGGCAGAAAAAAAAATCACATCTGCGGATTGCTAATTATACGTCTAACTAAAAACTTGACATTTTTTTTTTTTTTTTGACATTTATTTCGAACTTTTTCTCATGTTATGAACCTGCACGCAAAATATTACTAGTAATCTAGATTGCATTAATCATCATAAACCGAGTAGTGTATGAAAATCACCCTCTGAAAATTGCAGCATGTATAGACCCATGAAACAAAGACTGCTATATGTTTTCTAGACCAAGCATATATGCAACATGCAGGAATGTAAGCATACATAAATTTTAATATGGTAAAGCACAAAATAAATTAGACGAAGAAACAAAAGAACAAAAATAAAGAAAAAAAGAAAGAGCAACGAGCAAGAAATTCTCCATAAACGAATCATATAGTTATGTTATGAGTCACTTTGACAATATCATTCTTCACATACATCAATACTAGTCCAGCAAATGGAATAGAAATTAAGATCAATGTTTTTGAGGATTCTGGAACTACCACAACTTCCGTTCAATTTGTCTACCTCAAACATAAAATAAACCTTTTGTTTCCATAAACAAAATCAAACAATTTCTAATATATTATATATGTGAGAAGTCTTTTCAATTCTTTCATTCATCATGCTATTTCGCAAAGGAGAGAGGTGATAATGGCATTGCAATCTAGAACAAGGTCAATGCTGACTATGAAATTTGTTCTTTCTCATCTACCATTAAGCCAATCGAAAATAGAAAAAAAAATCAGTGGTCAAAGCACTCGTCCAATCAGAGACAAAGCTAAAGAAGACAATGCAGGTTCTATTCCATCTTACTTTGGTACCAGCTGGCATGTCACTCAAATCATAGTTGCATAGGTAAGTGTGAATAGGCGTCTTTTCTGGGTTGCTGAGAACCTGCAGAAGTTAAACTATCTAGATATTAAATAAAATCCATTTCTTCCATATTCCTCAATAAAGACCAAGTATAATATGTTTCTGAACAAATCCAAAAGCCCTAAAACCAACACTTATAAACAGAAATTCTTTGCATATAATTCCAAGTAGTTTTGGCATGTTCTCATCTCAGCATGAAAACCAAGGAGAAACTTAAACAGGAATTAAATCTTTTCCATATAAACAAGTAACTTATAAGATATTCCATTCAATGATATACCATTGAGTCAAGCAAAAGATTCTTCTTACTAGTAAATACACGACATACTAGTTTTGATAAGAATATACGGTATACTAGTTTCATATATAATACAAGATAATACAAGAAAGAAATATTTACAGAAAAATAGCCAAATGAAAGAGATTAAAATTAATCAAGCAGGGAATTCTTCTCAAGTTGCACTCATCCACCGTCATTTTGTAGCCTAAGTGATAAGTAAATTCTCAAACTCTTAACTGATGAAGCTTTACTAGTTAATTAATGAAGACTAAAGAAATACTATCTAGTTTTACAAATGAATATAAAGTTCCATGCATTTCGTTGTTGGCACTAAAAACTAGAAATAGTTTTCTAGAGAGAATTGAAGTACCAGTTGTATGCGCCCCTTCATAGGGATACGAAAGCAGCTTTTGACAGTTTGTGAATCATCATTGCCAAGATCTCTTCTCAATTTTTGGGCTCTGCACTTGTTTGATGAATTTCCTGCAAGATCTATGGATGCATAATAGAGTAAACAGCAATCTCCGTCCACACTGGTTACTGAAAATGGCAGCTTCTGAGATTGTGGTGAGAAGTTTCCCCCGGTAATACTAAGTACAGCAAGGAAACCGTCAATTCTCTACACATGGATGAGAAAAATAAGAATAAGAATTCCATAATCCCAACTCTTAACTAATAATCAAAAACATGTTTGCGCTCTACAAAAGTACAGAACAACTAACCGAACTGGATTTTCCAGAAATGAACCGACCAGACAAAAGGGACTCTTCAAATGAACCAACTAAAGACCTCCTTACTGAAAGTCCACTCAAACTTCTAATGAACCTACAGCAATGGGATGTGGGGGATGATTCATGACATAAGGGCCAATTTATTCCAGATGCACTTTCTAGGGAAGATGGATGAAACTCTTTGCGTAAAAGATTAACCTCTTCAAATGATCTGCTTCCAATCCTAAATTCAACATCTTCAGGCGCAAAGACAATGCCGGAGTCAGATTTGGCTATAGACTCTTCTAAACACTTTAAAGTTGAACAACAATCCTCTATCTCTTTCTTAACCTTCCTGCATCCTCCTGCGATTTTTATTCTTTCAGAAAATTTTGGACCAAGAGGTGACAGAGAAAGAGGAGATGAGATCGCCTTTTGGGGGGATATTGCCATAACCCCACTACAGGATCTTACCTTACTTGGTTCATTGAAATCATCAAGTCCAGGTGTATACAAACAATTATTACGTAGGTCTGCCTCCTTGTATCCCAACAAAGGGCCATCTGTAAAAAACATGGATGCTGGTCTTCTGTTATCATTTGGGGCATTATTCAGCTCCAAGCAACTAGATACAGACCAGGATGGTGTCGTGAAATGGATTTTGCTGCCAACATTTACTTTCTTGTAGTCTTGGGACATAGAAGCACTAGAACTATCAGTCGCGGCAAAACAAATTTGAGATTTGCCAGAGCCAATATCCAAAGAATCTCCATTAAATTGATCTTCAAGAAGCATGCTCTTTAAGGGTGACAACATTCGCTTCCTGACTAATGACCCACTAGACTCTGTTCCACTAACAGTCACGCCACCCATAGGAGAAGTGTAATCAACAGAAATTTCCTCAGGTTCCTTCCCCAGGGAACTTGTTCCACGTGATTCAAAACCCACAATCCTAGAAACAGGGTTCTGGAAATTCCGTCCACTTTTAGGAGTAAGAAATCCAACTTTATCTGCAGAACCAAACTTAATTCCAT
The DNA here is from genome assembly GCA_003430845.1 of Xanthoceras sorbifolium. Lineage (NCBI taxonomy): Eukaryota > Viridiplantae > Streptophyta > Magnoliopsida > Sapindales > Sapindaceae > Xanthoceras > Xanthoceras sorbifolium. The sequence goes on along the minus strand of CM010608.1, from coordinate 16,144,265 downwards.
GTACATTGGTAAAAGCATCGGTTGCCCCTTCAAATCTAAATGATCCTTCCGAAAACTTGGAAAGTTCCAAGGAAGCTTTCCGCTGGAAGTCCAGAGAAGAGCAAGGGTTATCCCCAAGTGTACAGCTCATACTTCTTCCATGCATTCCATCTAAATCACATGTGCTCACACCAGCAACTCGTGGTGGGCTTTGCAGAAATGACCCCAACGGTGTAGCTGCAATTACCTCAGCATTATCGCTTGAAGACACTTGCGGCAAACCCATAGCTAAAATTTAAGTTAATTTCCTTTTCTCTTTATTCTTCTTTGGAGATATCCAACTTTCACTAATACCAGCTCAGTTTGCTAATCAATTGTCCATTCGCTTCTGTCTAAAGAAAACACAAATTATGAGCTTCCGAAGCTTATCAACTACACTAGAAAAATGGAAAATCCAAAATTTCCTGTAAATACTGCAACAATTGAAAGAGAACTACTTCCTAGAGATAAAATTCCCTAATTCACGTTCATAACCAGTACTATGTATCTTCCAAAGGCATCCGCATTTCAACTACAATGTCCTTATAAGACTTCATAACCAAACACTTCCTAACGATCCAACAATAATGAGTAGCCCAAATCTTCTGACCTCCATACCACCAAGCAATGGAGCTCACACAATTCATAGTTGCCCGCAAAAATCAAGCACGCACCTGATAATGGGTTTGAAAGGGAAAAAACACAAAATCAGTTGCCTAATCCTGAAAACATAAATGATGCACTACAACATTGTATTGAATTTCACATATCACTTCAAATAGATTGAACTTTAAGTTAATTATAATGAAAAATCAGACAATCAAACATCATATCATACAAGACAATAACAGAGGAAGTTAGAATTCCACATGAACTCAGAAAACAAGACAAATCAACCATCAACTACTGACGAAGACTAAGAGAACCCGTCAATCTCTGAATCAAGTACATATATTGAACCAAATTTTGAAAACCCAGAAAGTAAATTACCTCATAAACAAAAACAACCCAAACATTGATCAGAGTCCACAGAAAAAAAGAAGCGAAGAACAGAAAAAAAAAATAAAAAATAAAAACTCAGAAACTGCTTTAACCGGTTGCTTGAAACGATCAACGACTACAATAACAAAAACACGGGGAAACCACGAAATAGAATTGCTTGTACGGCACACATTCACCACAACTTTTACATCATCATCTACTACAAGCAATCAACATTTATTTTTTTCCTTCTTATTTCTCATTCATCTAAAAATAAATAAATAAATAAATATTAAAAAAAATTAGTAAGATACAATTTCGATTACACGACGCACCAATAAATGGTAGAGATCAAATGTTCAAGTGGTAGTAGATAATTCATTCTAATGATCTTCCCATGTAAGCTCAATCCTCCGATCGCTTAAAAATTATAATTATATGAACAAGAACAAAAAAAAAAAAAAAAGAGAAGAAGAAGAAAAATCAAAAGGGCTTGCTGATGATAATGGAGGAGACGGGGTGTGGGGCGGGTAAGGGTGGGGAAAGTGTTGTTGGACTTGTTTTCCTCTCTTTATCATTTTTTTTTTTGGCACCGCTTCTTTTCTTTGCTGTAATTTAAAAAATTAAGGGAAATGAAAAAATATATTTATTTTTTTTTTGGAAAATTTTGGTATTTAATTTTTTTTTCAAATTATTTTTTTAATTAAAATTTTATTTTTTAACTCACTATAACTTTTTAAAAATATATTCTTTTAATTAAATTTTTAACAAACATAATAAATATATACATTAATTATTTTACCTTTCACTTTAAATAATAAATTAAACATAAAATTTTACCTTTTTTTAAATTTAATAAATTATGAATCTAATATTTATTAATAAATAATTTAAATTATAAAATTCACTAAATTTATAAAAAAAATTCTTATTGTAAAAAAAAATTCTTAAAATATTAAAATTGCATAAATAAATTAATTAAAATTAAAATTTAAAATATTAAAAAATAAAAAATAGTATAATAATAATTAATTTGTAAAAATTTAGTCATTTAAAATAACATTTTAAATTAATATTAAAATAAAAATAAATTTATATATAAAAATAAATTATAATAAATTAAAAATTAAAAATAAATTAAATTAAATTAATTATTAAAGTAATAAAAAATTTTAAAATATTTTTAAAAAATATTAAGAAATAAGATATTATTATTTTAAATTTTATAAATTTTAAAAATAAAATAAATTATTAAAAGTAATTTTTAATTAATTTTAAAAATTATTTTTTTATTTCTTATTTTTAGTTATTTTTATTTTATTTTTAGAATTTAACTTTTTAATAAATTTTTAAAAATTAGAAATCGTGAGATAAAAAAAAAGAACATCGAGCAAAAAATAATAGTTTAAAAAAATTAAAGAAAAAAATAATTTTTACTTTTTTTTATTAAGTACATAAAATTTGAAACTGTAGTTATTATATATATATATATATATATTTTTGGTTTGAATAAAATGTGATAAAATAAATATAACTCCCAACAAACAAAGCAGCTGGAATTCATTATTAAAGGCATCATGGTTATGTACTGACTACTGCGACACCAACCCTTTTTGACTTTCTTTTTCTTTGATAATAGAAAAAAATTCGTAATTTTACCGACATTGTCAATTTCATTTTCCTCATATTAATGTATAGAATTAGAAATAATGAAGAAATAAACTATTCTCATTTGATCAAATTCCATATACTTATAACATGATTTTAAAAAAGATAAATGAATTGGTTGTTAATTTTATATTAACTTCGTGATTTTTATTAATTCATTGAATAAGTACGAAAGGTCTGAATCAATGAGACGAGGTGAGAGGGAGACTGCAATTTGCAAAGAAAGATCAGTAGGAGATGGAAACTCGTAGCGAGGAAGGTGGTACAAACGAGCGCTACGTGGCAACAAATAAAGGAGGCATCACAATACGGCAATTGGCCACCCTTCTTCTATCGACTCAGTTTTAACAAAACCAATATCTATCATCTTTTTTATTTACACTTCCAACGAGAATATGAAAACAAAAAAAACAAAAAAAAAGCTGATTCTGTTTCATTTTTCAAGCTTTCACAGCTTTTAAGGCACCAGCCAATCCTGCAAGCCACTTCTCCAACCAAATTCATACACGCATTTCCAATTTAAATTATTTATAATTATAATTCAAATTGTAAATTCACAGTTTTAACCTACATTTACTAAGCTTTGATTGTTTTGAAGAATTAACAACTCTCACTACTACCCACGTTCTCGTCGACATGTGTGTGAGAGATATATCCATAAATTTAATGAAGTATATATATAGATATAAAGAAAAACCTAACATTAAATTTAAATTGATTTAGTAATATTCTAATATAAAAATAAGAATTCAACTCAAATAAATATTTTTGTTTAAATTAATAGATTAGATTTCAATCAGCTTTATTACAAGTCAAGATCATATTAATAGTTCCCAGGAAATGTATTATTGAATTCATAACTTTTACAAGAGTAAACATCTAATTGGGTAAAAATTGCAAGTTGTGGATTTGGGCACGTGATGCTTCAGGAAATCACCTAACAAAGTAGACAATTGTGGGATGAGAATCGACGACCAATCCAAGCACGTGCAATGGCTGCTAATAGAACTGGTCTATGACTCTGACAATATTACAAATCTTCTGTACGATTTTGGTGTCAATAATTGACATCGGCATTTCTGATCTTTAAATAAGCAAATGCCTTTATCTTATATTATGCATGTCTACTCTTTCTCTGGATTGTACACAAACCAATCCATGTGACTATAATATGATTTAGGATTAACTTTCCTTGGCAACAATGGGAGATGAGATTGAGAGTTTACTTGCTATACAAGAATTTACTAGTGCACCACAAGGCAGGCACAAAGAAAGTGAATATGAATTTTTTTTTTTTTTTTCTTTTTCACAAAATTTTGATGATGTAATACAGATAAAAGTTGTTATAAGGGATTGAAGCTCACTTCTTGTGGTCTAAAATGGTCTTGCTGCCTCTTCCATCAACTTCTTTACTCTTGTAAGTCTTTCTATCTCCTTCAGAATCTGAAAATATTAGCAATAGAATGGAACAATCCCACTGTTAGTACACTAAAAAGAAAAACAACTAGGTTTCGAGCATGGAATAGTGATGCTTTAACGTTTCTTCACCTCCATAGCCATGTCCTCTGTGGTCACAGCATCCAAGTCATCATAACCCAATTGACTAGCTACCTCTGTTAAGAATAGGAAGCTGTTAGAACCAACAAGTTAATACTCTTTGTTAGATAACAAGAAAATTCATGAAGATATACTTTGGAGCGATATAGTTGCATCAGCGGTGGCATATCCATCTCTAAGTTCTTTGTATAGGGCAGATAGCTGCGGCAACACCCAATAATCATTGGTCAGAATTGGAACTTGATAGTCTCAAGATTTTTATATAAGAACTTGATAAGTGAAAGGCAAAACACCAATTACAGTTTTAAGACGAAGAGCTAGACTCCATGTAAGATTCCAAAATTTGATACCTCTGATGCAGGAAGTTCACTCTGGTCCTCAACTACCTCCCTCGCCACCATGTCTAAAGGTACATCAATCCATATGGATAATCCATGTCTCAAAAGTGCCCTGTATATGTTTAACAGTGGGTCAGATTAAATCGAGCATTCAAATTAACTGCAATAGAAAATTTAACGGATTGCTGGCATCTAATTCAGCAATCACTGCAATCTCATACAGATTCGTTGAACTCTGAACTGCACCATTTCCGGCACAAACTACTAGTCGACCCATGGATGATAACTGCTTCAATACTTCAGTCTGCAGCAACATGTCAAACAAATATAAGCCACCTTGTCTACAGCATCAAATTTCTCCAGACATGCCCCTGGTGGTCTTTTAGCAGTACATGCAACTAATATACCAATCTTAAGATATCAATAATTGAGCTGATATATGAAAGTAGCATCGCAACACCAAGTCTATAACAATCACCTCAGCCTCCCAATAGCCCTTCTCATCACTCTCCTTGAAAGATTTAGCAGCAGATTCACCACCCGCAGCTTCTAGTACTAAACTATCACTGAATACAGACAGACTAAAAAAGTAAGCCAATCTATCCCCTACATGAAACCTAAAACTTTTAGAGATAAAAACTCATAAATACCTATCGAAGTAATAATATCGTAATGCATCTGCTAGAAGCTTCCCCAATCTGGTTTTTATTGAATTGTCCATCCCTTTCAAATAAAAAAAAGATTATCACAATATACATATATGTATAAGCACAGATATAAGATCAACAAAATGCACTGCTTAGCATCAAAAAATGCGTACCCACGAGAAATATGGAGGTTCCTTTCAGTCCTGACAAAATATCTGATGCTTTCTTCTGAAACAAATCCGAGAAGTTAAATTAAGCAATTAAAACCCCAAAAAGAAATTAACTAGCCCGAAACTATTTGTTGAAATTCAAAATCTGATTCCTTATTTATTTTAGTTTCCTATCTCTTATTTGTTTCCTAATTTAAGTAGTTGACTAATTCCTAAATTAATGGGGATTCTTTTCTTTTTAGGCAGTAGCTTAGTTTCCTAGTAAAGTGAGGATTGTGTTTCCTAGTAGGAGTGAGTATTGTATAGTTGTATACTTCTATTTATACCTGTATAGTTTCTGTCTTCAGATTTAATGGAATAAGAAAATCTTTTCCTCATATTTCTTCATGGTATCAGAGATACCCTAGACACCTCCTGTTTTTCCCACAACTGTCCTAGGTCAGTTTTTTTTTTTCGGCAAATATTCTGCACTGTTTTTTTTTCCAGCAGTGTATATCAGCCTTTATCTTATTCTACACTGCTTATTCCAGCAGTTTTTATCACACCAACACCAAAGAATCTTCAATGGAAACTCCAAAATCCTCCTCCTCAAACGTCGAAACTGTTATGGTCAACAACAATGGGGGAGACTCGACAAACCACTACTCCTCCACACCAATCACCATCTACAAACTGAATGGCCGAAACTACATCCAATGGTCTCAATCCTTCATGTTTCATGTCCGTAGCAAGGAGAAAGAAGATTATCTCACCGGAAAAATCACCCAACCAGATGAAAAAGACGCTGGTTATCGGATCTAGAAGAGAGATAACAGTCAGGTTATGTCTTGGCTAGTGAATTCAATGGAGCCAAATATAGGAGAAAATTTTCTCCTATATGAAACTGCTGCAGAAGTCTGGGAGGCTGCAAAAGACACCTATTATCACAAAGACAACACACCAGAACTTGTGACAATTGAGGGCTTCTTGCACGACCTCCGACAAGGTGATTTATCCGTGACCGAGTATTACAACAAACTCTATCAAAGCTGGCAGCAACTAGATGCTTTTGAAAAATATTCCTGGGATACTACCTCTGATCTAAAATTATACAAAAAGATCATAGAGAATAAACAGGGTCTACAAATTTTGCTTGGGCCTAAATTCAAGTCTTGATGTTGTAAGAGGAAAGATATTCAGCACAAAACCGTTGCCAAGCTTACATGAAGCTTTCTCTGAGGTCCGAAGGGAAGAGAGTAGACGCCATTTGATGCTTGGAACAGAACAATCAGCTGGTGGTAGTGAGTCATCGGCCTTGGCTATTCGAAACCAGCAGCAGCCACGCAAAGGGGGAAGGCCGTGGTGTGAGCATTGTCGCCGCCCTGGTCATACCAAAGAAACTTGTTGGAAAATCCATGGTAAACCAGCCGATTGGAAGCCGCATCAAGACAGAGAAAGTCGACGTAACCACGTCTCCAACAATAATGAAACTTCTCCCATCACAGCTAATTCAAATCCTTTCAGCAAGGAACAGATGGATGTTCTACAAAGAATCTTCAATCATCAATCACAGAACTCTATGAACTCTGTGATTGGGACTGGATCATTAGCCCAAAAAGGTAATTTTCTAAGTGCATTGAGTATTAAACGTGAGAAGGTGAGTCCATGGATTGTAGACTCCGGTGCATCGGACCATATGACTGGGGATGCAAGTGTTTTTCACAAATACAGTCCATGTTCCGGAACGTTTTCAGTCCGAATTGCAGATGGATCTTTATCAAAAGTAACCGGCATTGGCTCAGTAATTATATCAAAGGATCTAACTCTCAACTCTGTCCTTTTGGTTCCAAATTTGGATTGCAATTTATTGTCTATTCGCAAAATTACTCAAGATCTTAAATGTACTGCTAAGTTCTCTGCTAATTGTTGTGAATTTCAGGACTTGGATTCGGGAAAGAAGATTGGCAATGCTGAGCTATGTTCTGGACTCTACTTCCTTAAAGTCTACCCTTTTCCTGGAATACAAAGTCAAAAGACAGAATGTGTCTCCTTTAAAAGTCAGGTTGCTATTTGTCCTAGTGTTAAATCCAATAATGATAGGATTGTTATGTTATGGCACTACCGATTAGGCCACCCTAGTTTTCTGTATCTTGAAAAACTTTTTCCATCGTTATTCAGTAATAAAAGTCCTAAGTTTTTTCAATGCGAGATTTGTCAATTCTCCAAGCATACACGAATTTCTTTGCCTACTCAATCATATAAAGCATCTTGTCCGTTTTCAATGATTCATAGTGATGTCTGGGGTCCATCTAGGGTAAACAATATCTCAGAGGCTCGATGGTTCGTATCGTTTGTTGATGATCATACTAGGATAACCTGGATTTTCCTCATGAAGGAAAAATCCGAAATGGGACAGATTTTTCAAAACTTTAATGACATGGTGCAAACTCAATTTCAAACAAAAATTCAAATTTTGCGAACCGACAATGGTAAAGAATATTTTAACTCTATTCTTGGGAAATATCTTTTAAATAGTGGTATAGCACATCAAAGTTCGTGTGTCCATACCCCTCAGCAAAATGGAATTGCTGAAAGGAAAAATCAACACCTCTTAGAAGTTGCTAGATCACTAATGTTTTCAACAAATGTGCCTAAAAATTTTTGGAGAGAGGTTGTACTTACCGCAGCTTATCTCATAAACAGAATGCCATCAAGAGTCCTAAACTTTCAAATTCCTTGTCAAGTCTTACTAAAATCATATCCCACTACTCGGATCATATCTAATATTTCTACTAGAGTATTCGGGTGCACTGTGTTTATTCATGTCCATCCACATCAGAGGGGCAAACTAGATCCCAAATCCACCAAGTGTCTGTTCATTGGTAACTCTCCTAATCAGAAAGGGTATAAGTGTTACTCTCCTAATACAAAACAAATTTTTTGTTCCATGGATGTAACATTTTTTGAAAACCAATCTTATTATCCTAGGACTGATATTCAGGGGGAGAGTGATAAAGAATATCAGTTTTGGGAGTCTTGGGAGTTGGATAAATCACTAGAGTCTCAATCTCCTACACTAGAGTCAACATCTCCTACATTAAAGTTTCAATCTCCTACTCGGTCTCCTAGTATTCAGCCACCTGGTACTCTTAATAACAGTCCTAGTATTCAGCCACCTGTTCCAGACCAACCTGAAAACAAAAATGAATTAAGTGTGTATACCAGGAAAAGGAAGACTCACACAGGAATGGAGCAGCTAACATTTCTTGAGCAAATCCAAAATTCTGAACCGGATTTACAAGTTCAAGAGATAAAACCAACCACTAGTGAGGACACCTCAAGTAATATCAGATCTGATTCCACTCTAAATGATGATTCTAGCTTAGAGCAGCCTATTGCAATAAGAAAAGAGATCCGAGAAGCAGAAACTGTCCCCTTTATCCATTGCAGAATTATTTGTCATATAAGGGGTTATCTCCTCAGTTTTGTGCTTTTACATCTAACCTTTCCAGTATAGAAATTCCTAACACTATACAGGAAGCTCTAAAAGTACCAGAATGGAGAAATGCTATAAATGAAGAAGTCCAAGCTCTAGAGAAAAATGGAACTTGGGAATTTGCGGAACTACCAAAGGGGAAGACTCCGGTTGGATGCAAATGGATCTTCACCATAAAATTGAAGGCTGATGGAACTATGGAGAGGTTTAAGGCTCGTCTAGCTGCAAAAGGATTTACTCAGTCATATGGAATTGACTACTAGGAGACTTTTGCACCAGTTGCTAAGCTCAATACAGTGAGAGTTCTTTTATCCCTGGCTGCAAATCAGGACTGGTCACTGTATCAACTGAACATCAAGAACGCTTTTCTAAATGGGGACTTAGAAGAAGAAGTCTAAATGGAAGTGCCACCTGGACTCGAGACCCAAGAAAACTTCAACAAGCTCTGCAAGTTGAAGAAGTCATTATATGGTCTTAAACAGTCCCCTCGAGCATGGTTTGATAGATTCACGAAGGCGGTAAAACGATGTGGATATGGGCAATGTCAAACAGATCACACCTTATTTGTCAAACACTCACCAGGGGGAAAAATAGCTATCCTCATTGTCTATGTAGATGACATCATTCTAACCGGAAATGATGAGGATGAAATCTCTTGTCTCAAAGGGTTCCTAGCTAAAGAATTTGAAGTTAAAGATCTTGGCAATCTAAGATACTTCCTTGGTATGGAAGTTGCTCGTTCCAAGAAAGGAATTTCAGTTTCACAACGTAAGTATGTTCTTGACCTGCTCAAAGAGACCGGCATGAGTGACTGTAAACCAGCTGAGACGCCTATGGATTACACTACCAAATTAGGTAGTGAAAGAGAAAGTGCACCGGTGGATAAAGGAAGGTACCAAAGGCTGGTAGGAAAACCCATTTATCTCTCTCATACCAGGCTAGACATTGGATTTCCAGTGAGTGTTGTTAGTCAATTCATGAATAATCCAACCGAGGAACACATGAATGCTGTTACGAGAATCCTGAGATACCTAAAGATGACACCTGGTAAAGGACTATTCTTTGCCAAATCCACAAAGAGAGATATCGAAATTTTTTCAGATGCAGATTGGGTAGGGTCTGTTACAGACAGAAGATCAACTTCTGGGTACTGCACATACGTATGGGGAAATCTGGTTACTTGGAGAAACAAGAAACAATCAGCGGTAGCTAGAAGTAGTGCAGAAGCAGAATTTAGAGCTATGGCTCACGGCATATGTGAAGGATTATGGTTATATCGAGTTATGGCTGAACTAAAAATTTCTGTTGAAGGACCTATGAAAATGTTCTGCGACAACCAGGTTGCTATAAGCATTGCTAAGAATCCGGTCCATCATGATAGGACCAAACATGTGGAGATAGATAGACACTTCATCAAAGAGAAGATAGAAAAAGGTACAGTAAAGCTACTGTACACTCCAACAGCTCTCTAAACAGCCGACATACTTACAAAAGCTCTACCAAGAGTTCACTTTGAAGACCTCCGTTGCAAGCTGGGTATGATCAACATTTACAACCCAGCTTGAGGGGGAGTGTTGAAATTCAAAATCTGATTCCTTATTTATTTTAGTTTCCTATCTCTTATTTGTTTCCTAATTTAAGTAGTTGACTAATTTCTAAATTAATGGGGATTCTTTTCTTTTTAGGCAGTAGCTTAGTTTCCTAGTAAAGTGAGGATTGTGTTTCCTAGTAGAGTGAGGATTGTATAGTTGTATACTTCTATTTATACCTGTATAGTTTCTGTCTTCAGATTTAATGGAATAAGAAAATCTTTTCCTCATATTTCTTCACTATTAATGGCAGATATTGAATGTTAAACTAAGATTCTATATAGCCAGTTTGAATGCTTCTTGAACAAATGTGGTTATCTCACCTTTACTTCAAGAGATGAATCCTTCACAGCAACCTTCGTCGTTGTATCTTACAAGGAAATAAGAAACCATAACATATGAGCTGCAACTCAGCGATATGGTAGCTAATAAATTACTAAAATAATAAAAATCTCTAAATGTACAAAATTGGAAAGCTTTGAATTTCACTTGCTATCATTTCCATGTTAGTGTACTTCTCTTCTCTCAAAACTTCATGATTGCACCATAGATCACACAAATAATCGAAGAATTGAAACCATTTGAAACAAAGTAGCAGCAATGTTGAAAGATTATCCTCTAAAACATATCATCAAACACCAACAAAAGAAGAAACGAAATGATTCCATCAGACCAAAGACAGTTTACAGATAACAGAAACAGCATAATCTTTAAAAATAAAATTATAAAAAAAAGGAGAGGAACTCACTGACAGTAGAGTCGTCGGCGAGAGAGCAAGTGGTTGTGGTGATGACACGAAGTTTCGGGAAAATAGTAGGAGAAACAGCGGGAAAGTGAAAAGAAGCTGGAATTGGAGAGGGAGTGTGAAGCGAGGGTTTGCGGAATTGGAGGAGCTTGGGACCAGTAATGGATTGGAATTGGATAGTCATACTCATGCTAGCACTTGCTATTATTTCCATGGATGATGTATTCGTTTTAGTTATCGCCTTCCAATCACTTTGTGGCTTTTGCTACACACAGCAAGGAACGAGTACAATCCAACTTATTTATCTGTTTTTTCCTTTATTTAAACTACTATTGAGTTGGACTGTTGTAACCCAAAAGAAGCCTAAAAGGCATAAGGCCTGCATCAAGACCAAGCCCGTTAAAAACACGATAATGTAGGAATTGCCCAACATTTGGAAATTTTATTTTTTTCTATTATGCACATATTTTGAAAAACAATCCGAGTCCATTATCATAACTTAAGTTACTTTTAATTTATTTATTTTTTTAAACTACAATTGTAAAATTAATAACTACCGAGACTTGTCGAGATTAAACTTTAATGACTTGAAAAAATTTAACGTCTCCAACCACCATCGTAATAAACCTTTTATATATATATATATATATATATATATAAAATTGACCCTATTAAATATTAATAATGATAACGATGTTGATAATTGATTGACCTATGAACTATACATAAGCAAGTCCAATGATTCTGAAATTACTCATAATTCTCTTTATAAATTCTTTAATGTCATCAACAACTCCCTTGGTATTTTTAAAACTCTCACAACTGAAATTTTAAAATTCATGGTCAAAACAATAAACCAACCCCTTATTAAAATTCTGAAGAGTTGTCATACATATAGTTTAATTCTTTAATATAACTGTTGCGTCTACGACGAATAAAGATTTTGATTCTCAAAATGATTTGAATGACGATTTAAGACCAATTTTTGGACCCCTTAAATGGAGGGAACAATAACAAATAAAGCCTCTTACTAATTTTTAGTTTCTTTCTTTTTTATCAATTAAAACTATTAATACAACACAAAAAGATGTATTCTATTCTACCTAACGCTTCTAAACAAACTCTTAAGAACTCAAATATCAACCAATACTTGATTTTTCATTTTTTCTTTTCTCAAAATTACCAATTTAACCATAAAGAATCAGGAGGGATGATGGAAGTACACATGATAACAAAATCTTCCAATATCCATCAGCCATCAAAATATATGCACAAGCAATTTAATGCTGCAAACAATGAATGTGGAATCTCAATCACCCTTGATTTTGCCCAGATTGAGAATCAAGTGATACTGGCTTTATGTTTGAAAGGGAAATAGGCGTCAATGGAGGAGAAGAAACATCTTCTGCCTTTTCTACCGTTTTTGGAGACTCCAAAAACCTAGAAACATGCAACGCCATTGCTCTCTGGCTACTTGAAGGTATCGAGAAACTCCGAGGAACAATCAATGGTGGAGTAGGAAGTGGGGCTGCTGTATTTGATGCCGATGAAGGGATTTTACTTGTTGCAGTAGGATCTTGATTTCTAAACATCAATGGAGCTGAATGACCAACCAAACCAGACGATTTTGCTGCCTTGGTAGGTAACCCACCTGGAGGCCTAGGAAGCTCATGAAGCTCACTTATTTTGGGAGAAGACCCAAGGGGAGGTGAAGCACTTGGGGATACTCTAGGGGATGTTGAAGGATGAGGAGCTGGTGACTGAGATAGTAATCCAGAAACTAATTGGGGAAGTTCGGTGGGGTTAATGGGGCCACTGGAAGATAAAACTTGCTTTGTTGACAATGGCTTACTAGTTAATGGACCGGAGAACGATTGCCTTTTGAATTTTTTGGTATCGGAAGCATTAAATTTATCAAGCTGTGGAAGTGAAAAACCCTCGGCCAAAGGAGGGGGTAGTTGGGAAGAGGTACTATTACTGTTGCTTTCTTTGAGTACTGACTGTGCTTTTCTGACAGAGAGCTCTGATAAGTGACCATCACCAGAATCTTTGTCCTGCTTCTTCTGTTCCAACGGGAGGGAATGCGACAAATTGCGGTTGCGTCCACTGGGATTAGTCGGCCCAGCATGGGAAACAGAAGGTCTTGAAGAGAATGGGACCTTCGAATCGATGGGTGTTGGCAGCACATATGTGTGTGACTTGCGTGGGGATTGCTGCATTTGTCTTATTTTTTCAGCCAGATCAATCTTCTTTTCTGCAAATATTGGGGCTGAATAGCTGGTTCCTTTCGGTTCCCTACTTGGTACCTGATAATCTCCTGTATATTTGTCTAAGTGTACCTACAGTTAGAAAAGTCAGAAATAAATCTTATTAGTTCAAGAAGATGATCTCAAGTACCAAATCTTCTCCGTGGGCAAACCCAAGAACAACCAAACATCAACTAGCAAAATTACTATTATTTTCTAATACTAACTAAACAATTTAAAAGTAAGGTCTGAGAAAGCTTTCATCTACATCCAGAAAATTATGACGACAGATCTGAAAATCTGATTCAGGTCCATTACATTTACAATCATTAGTTTCAGAATCTACTATAGTATTGTAAGGGCTCCAGGATCCTACCTCTGCATTTTCAACTGCTGAAGTTTGGGGAAACGAAATACTTACTTCATCCTCCTGCAGGGTAAACCACCATGGCATTGATACATATTAGATGTAATGAGTAAGAGGCAAAAAGAGAAAAAGATGCGTTCACACACCCATCAGAAAGTGACACATGATTGAATTGAACGACCAACCAGCTTGGAGACATACTATTTTGAATGATTCAGGTTGTGCGACCCAATTAGACAAAAGGAATACCTGTTTACTCTTTCACAACTGGACTTGGATTTGCCTTATTATGACTCCAGTTAGAACCATTTCAAGATAGTTTAAATTGAGCCTCCCTGAGCCCAATTTGTAGGCTTATTAATCATGAGATGTCATGTTTGAAAATTACATTGTCAACCATTGATTAATATTTACACCATAATATACGGAGTAAAGAACACAACACAATCTCTCAACATATAAAAGTTATTCTATGTTACATTCTTCTTAATACAATGGACAAATATCTTATGTAGTGAAGACTTTTGGGTAAATTTTGGATCTCAACTTCTGAAACCAATAAAAAAAGGGTTGAGTTTGTGTCCAAGGATGCAACCATCGATTCCAATTGGTGGTCTAACTCCTTATCAATCCCACCTAAGACACAAACAAGCTGCCACTAGAGGGTCAGGAAGAAGGTGAACACACTGCAGGCTAGTTCATGAAATGTGGAAAACAATATATCTTTTGAAAGGTCACAAGTATAAAGATAATGCCTAGTATCTTGATATGCCTTGACCAATTTGATAGCTTGAAACAAACTGACAAATTAAGCATCCACAATTTGAGACCACATAATTAATATGGGAGATTTGGCAGAAAAAAAAAAAAAAAAACCCTTGAGATTTCCATTTTTCAAAAACAACTCTCTAGTTTCAAATTTAGATTAAGAAAGAAACCCTCATTGTATACCAAAACCACCTTATAGTTTCAAAATTTAGTTAAAGAAACCCCTAATGTGTACCATTTAGTTAATCAAATTCAAAACAAGACGGTTATTTTTGAAAAAGGGTCAAACTTGAAGGGGTTTTTTTTTTTCGCAAATCTTCCTAATATATATATATATATGAAAAAAACATAAAACGCATAATGCTATGCCAAGTGCAACAACAAAACACGAGAATTGGCATATAAACAAACCCATCATAGCCACTTTCCAAATAAATAAAAAATAAAAAAATTCCAATGACAAGTTCCCTTTACCTCCATTGAATTTCTTGATGTGGAAACAACATCAAGCCCCTGCTGATTTTGTCTATAATTAAAACTCAATTCTCCATCTGCATTAGTATCAGAGCTATTCTCATCATCATCCTCACCGTCTTCTCCATCATCATTTTCATGTCCACAGAACTGGTAATCAATATGTTGTTGTTCCGCAACCAATCTAACATGAGCATCAACTGCCTCGAGTGATTTAACTCCCTTTCTAAAGAAATTCAACTGTACTCAAGAAAAAAGAAAGAGAAAACAAAGAGAGTACATTAAGATCTGACTTATAGCCAAATGGGAGGTATTGGCATCTAAAACTACAAGAAAGACGTAAAGAAAACCTGAGCTGCATGGTGCCGAGCTGCCTGCGTTAGAAGACTTCGGTGCTGCCCTTGTTTGAGAGACTTCAGCCGAAAGACACAAAGGGTTGCCTCTTCATCATATTGATCGTGAGCTGTTTGCAATTGATGGAAAGTAAAACTTTCACCTTTCCCACCTTTTGACCTTCCTTTTTCTCTCTGTTGTGCCACCATGTATTCATATACATTTCTGAAGATTACATATTTAATTCAGAAGAAATTCATTTCAACAAAAGCACAACAAATTTGTAAATATAAAAGGACAAACCTTTTCTCGTCACATTGTCGCTTCATATCCTGCAGGAGAAAATACAAAATTCACATTGCAATGTTTGGTAAGGTTATAATCATGTATCAACATGAACAAGTAATGCAAGATGATGGTGGAGACCATAGGCTATGCAACACTCATGAGGCAGGCATTGGGGGTGGGAAGTCACTGACTCGTGGATTTCCATGCTTCTCACTAAGACATAAATTAATATATTAAAACATCCATGCAAAGGATAAGTCATGTCATCAGATTGCCATCTTGATAAAGCAAGAAAATCCACTTGGTCAAAAATGGATTAACTGAAAAACAAATCAGGACCAAGACAAGATAATTGCACAGGTGAAGCTCCAACTTTATAGCACCTACCATTCCTTTCAGTCCCAACCAGGTTTAGGAGTTTATTTATGTATGCGGAACCATATAATATAAGCAACCATCCAATAACAAGGTAACTCAAGTGACTACTAGCAAGATAGAATTTGCAAATTCCTTCTCCACTCTAGAAAATCAGGGAAAAGCTGGCAACAGATTCTTGAATCACTATCATCAATAATTATAAAATTCAAAGTGATCTGATGAATGCTAAAAGGTTCATGGGATTACACCATAATCATGAAAAGAAAAGCATGGCTTTGGATCAACTGGAGATAAACAAGTTATAGCTCCACATCTCTGAGTATTCTACCAAAACAAAATGCATGGAATGTAACCTTAACAAGAGCAGAAACAGCAACAGTTAAGTACGAGAATGATGTGGACATATCTAATCTAGTATTAGATATATTATATCAACATGAACAAACCTCAACCGTCCGAAGTTCATTGAGAAGAGATTCTGATGGGTTTGTAATTGTTAGGAATATATTAGTCCGCTGAAGTACAAAAGCAAAATGTCAATACCAGGTGGAAAGCATTTTTTTAAAAGGATATAAAACGGGGAGCTACAATTCAAAACGTGATTAAGAACTCACATAGTTATCGACAAGTTTTTGAAGTTCAAACTGCACTTTTCCCAACATTGACAAAATTCTACCTGCAGATAACACTCACAAGTTTATCAACAGCCATATGTAATTCAGAACATCTAAAAGGCCATACATACTTTAGAACACTGAAAATTTAAATATAGAACTAGGAGTACTATGGCATTGTTGATTTAAACTAAAAACCATCTAGAATTGATCATGCTAAGACTGTTCCAAAAAGGTCCTTTGATGTGAACATCATATATTTCTACTAGATCAAGCTACGAAGGGACAAGCTACTCCTATAATGCTACCTCCCTTCTTCCATACTTTTGTCATGTTTTACTAACTGTACAGCTAAATTTACTATCAGGAGTCAGGACCCACGTAAAAATCTCTCGATGCAAAATACTAGGCACAGCTTCCATTACAATTGTCTACACATAAGTGTTAACATTGATCAAGCAGATCTCTACACGAGTCAGTCAATTACAGCTCACAAAATCAGCCTGTGCATATACAAAAACTAAATAGATAACTAATACTCCCTGTCAGAGTCACATGAAGACAACCACATATATGTCATGCACATGTATTGAAAGGTACACTATCTCAGAAATGAGGTAAAAGGTTTATTTAGGTATTTTGCTTCATTTTGCCCACAACCTTCTTTCTTCTTTTAAGGGGATAAAAACAAAAAAAAAAAAGCACATGACCCAACTATCAAGATTCAAGAGTCATCTGCTTAAGCTATGGGAAAATTTTAACTTTCAAATCAAACCAATCAATAAAAAAATTGATTAGCAAACTGATTACTTAATTTTGCAATAAAGTAGATATTGGACTGTAGATAACCAAGATGATGTTATGGGCCACTTCCATTGCCAGTCTGTACCTATGTTTTCAAAATGAACGTTGTATGAGGTTCATCAAAAACCAAATCTAGGTTAATAACTTCCTGCTTACTTACGTGGACAAGGAATGATTTGGATATCAAGGAAGCAATGGGTAATATTATGGGTTATCTTTTCAGATATGCAAAACATTTTCCATTCTCATAACTGAGCCAGGAATAACAATCCTCCAGGCTACATCTTACAGAGCATGCCCACACCTCAAACGTTTGCCTTATACAATTGCTGGAGCAATATGCTACATAAACAAAACTTTGATTCACTTACCACTTTCTTCATCCTCATGTAATGAGGTTTTCTCCAGGAGACAGGAACCCATTTCCCGCAGTGACTCCGAGAATTCTGAAACCAAACAGAACCAAATGGAGAACTTAAACAATAGAATATTAATGAAATTCAAGAAGTTGTATATTACTCTTAAAAACTTAAAAAGTAAGGCACGCATACAATGGTAACACTGATATTTCAACAATAATATTACAATCTGAAGTAGGCCAAATCTCATACTTTTGAGCAAAATCATTCAACATGTTTTATGATCCTGCCGTAATTTTACTCCTCAACGACATGAGGTTTAACAGAACCTTAATTTGCCACATCAAAAAACAAACTTATAGCTGTTACATTTGGACAATAAAAAAGAAATTGCAACAAGTACTACCACATTTGGCAGAGTAAAAAATTTCGACTAAACTATCACTGAAACAGAACATACAAAATTACTATATAATCAAAATGAATAAAAGGAAAATTAAAGCAACTAATCACTTCAAAAACCCGAAAAATCCAACATAATTAAATGAAAATTTTACCATAAGCACTGTTAGCTGTGGCGGCAGCCGCAGAGAGTAAGCTATCATAGCAATTTCGCATATTTTGCATATCCTATAAATTGAAAATGAACAAAATATAAATTTCTAATTTAAAAACATTTGATTCCACCCAAAAAAAATCAGAATTATAATGATAAGACTGGATATAAAAATTGAAATTCCTTAAGATTGAAGTCCTGACAAAGAAGAATTTGACATATGCGGAGATCATACCTGGGCAGCCTGAGCGAGCTCATCGACGTGGGCGGAAGGTAAGAAGTCACTTTTGTCCTTCGTATCGCTCTTGTGAAGTGCAAATTTTCGCAATTTACTCAGCGACTTCATTTCTCGCAAGAAAAAAAAAACCCTAACCAGATGGGGATTTTCAATTCCCAATTCAGGCACGTTGAAGAAGAAGAAAAAAAAAGCAGCTCACTTCACAAAAGGACTTTAAACAACGGATCAAAGAAAAAAATAATAATAAAGTAATACAACAAAGAAAAACCAATGTGAGAAATCAAATCAGGAAATAAATGGATTCTTCTATCTAACGTCATTCATGATTCACCGCTGTAAAAAATAAAAGTAAAAAAAAAAAAAATTTCTTATGAACAACCTACATTAATTAACACAAAACAATTTTTTAGTGAGAATAAATCAGAATTACAATAAAATACGTTTGGTAAGATATTTAAGAAAAAAAGATATGAGGTGGCAAGAAACGAGTGACACGTAAGCAAGAGATAGTTATGGTTACAGTTGTAATAATACAAGAAAGGAAGCGGTCAAAGTCAAAAATTGGTGACGAGGAAAGAAGTAGTTATAGAAACGAAAACTATCTTTTACTTTGAAGTTTGACCGTTGGCGGAGGCGGTGTCACTCCTTTGCTTTTCAATTACCTTTTTTGGCCTCCGCTAATTTCTTTTGATTACTAACGTGTCAGTGTAAATAAATGCTTTTAATATAATTGAAACACTTTTTAATAGATAACAAAAGTATTTCCACGCGGATTTAAAAATATATATATATATATTTCCGTGGACTATATGTCCTTCACACCTCTGCACCATGTATTAATGAGCTCCTATCGTGTTTTTCCTCAAATTTTAAACTTGTTGTAATACTTAAAAAAAAAGTTAATTAAAAGTATTTCTATATTTTACTTTATAAAAATATGTTAAACATTTTTATAAAAAAATAGGACAATTAGCAATTTGGTCCCTAACTTTTAAAAAATTATCAATTTTTTTACTCATTTTCGTTCATTGGTACTTTTGGACCCTTAATTTTTGTAAATATATCAATTTGGTTCATCTGATCAATTTTTTCATAGTCAAACTAACTAAAAATATTTAAAAGACAGTTTTACTATTGACTCTATTTAAATGAGTTAAAATTACAATTTTACCAATAAATTTTTAAAAATATTATTAATAATTAGAAGGGTAATATGGTCATTTATATTAATTTTTTAAAAATAAAATTTGAAAATTTTTTTAAAAATTTAAATAACGTCTCATTAAATATTTTTAAAAATTATATTTTTAAAACTTTTTTAAAAAAATTAAATGGAAAATCTATTTAAATTTTTTTAAAAATTTTATTTTTAACAAATTAATATAAAATGACCATATTACCCTTCTAATTATTAATAATATTTTTAAAAATTTAAGGGTAAAATTGTAATTTTAACTTATTTAAATAGAGTCAATAGTAAAACTGTCTTTTAAATATTTTTAGTTAGTTTGACTATTAAAAAATTGGTCAGATGAACCAAATTGATACAGTTACAAAAACTAAGGGCCCAAGAGTACCAATGAACGAAATTGAGTGAAAAAATTGATAATTATTTAAAAGTTATGGACCAAATTAATAATTGCCCTAAAAATATATATTTAAACAAAAAAAATTTCTTCACAGCAACACTGGTTAACATGTCTTTAATGACTGATTAATTAAAAAAAATTGTGTTAATGACATATATATATATATATATAATTGATTATTAATATGATTAAATACACTATTTACAGAAATTACAAAAGACTTTTCAAAATTACAACTAAGATATTCAACCATTTAAATTTTAATTAGTTACCATTAACTTTAGATTAATGTGCAACTATGTTATGTAACTGGAATTACATGCAGTAATCAATATCATAAATTTTTAACATTCAATATTAGGAAGTAAATAAGAATCTGCTGATAACAAAAATCATAAAGAAAGAGATGTAAAGAGCATTAGTCAAAATTGATACGTAAAAGATGAGATAAATGAAAGAGAAAATGATAGATAGGTAAAGTCTTGCCAGTCACTCTAAGACTACTAACAATTTCACTACTTGAAGCATCAATAGCTGGCCTAACCTCAAACACAAGTGTTCTTTGTTTTTTATAAATCAAAATAAAAATTTAAACTTAAAGTGGGTACATTTTAGTTTACACAATTTAAGACTGGAGCTACCTAGACTCCAAACTCTTTTATTTAGTATCAAATGGGAAAAAAAAAATTAACTTGGAAGAAGAAAATTTGAACTCGGGATTTTAACATTGTTGAGAGATATGATTACTATCAAATAATGTCTGTTACAAATAAAAAAAAAAATAAGTGTTCGGGAAGGGTATTATAGAGTTTACGGATATGCATGCTTGATTTATAATTTGGATAAATTCTTAAATTTTGAGATTTAGTGTAAATAAAATATTTTAAATAATCGGGTTTAATTGCAGTACTATGACAAAAACAATTTTCAGCTATAATTAGTACAAATCTAAAAACATTTATTATTTCATGTGATATTGTATTCAAATTGTGTATTTAGAAACTTCAAATTCTATTCAGAACTCAAGCCTTCTTAATATAAGATGTATTGTTATAGCTAGATAAATAAATAAATCTCTTAAAATCAGAAAATATATCCAGAATACTTTATGAAGAATGTAATACATACATTTTTGTTTACAAAAAGCACCTTTAAAAAAATCAATGAAAAGGCTGTCTCTAAATCGAAATAAAAAGGTGTAATTAGACGCTCAATAAACGTGCATTATTTGATAATTAATTAACAAGATTATACCTAAAAAATTAAATTAAAAGAGTGAGCATATAGTCTTTTTTGGACAAAGTGAGCATATACCTAGCTATTAGGGTTTGCGAGAATAAATTATCCCATTAAAGACAAATAAAGATGTGCACACAATTGCATACGTAACTTTTGCTTTGGTTTTCTTCCACCCTTTATTGAGTTGAAATTTGATAAAAGCAGAAGGCCCCACCTTGGTCAAGAAGAAATATTAAATGGATTGATTGATAGATAGAGACAAAATCAAAAGAGATAATGTTGCTCTTTGAATGGAGACCTTTGAATGGTCAAAAAGAGGACGTGTGCAATTTCTTAAAGGGCAAGGGAAATATTAGCAATCGATCGGATAGGTTGATGAAATCAATTATGTAAGAAAAACTCTAAATCACTAGATCGACTGTCCATTTTCAAAGGCCGCCTTCTCGAGTATGTGTGAAATTTGGAAGATTTTTACGGTACGACATCTTAGATTATTTAAATATAAAACTGATTATTTATAATTTTACGTGAAAAAATTTACAATAACGTTTCCTTTTATTTACTATATGAATTATTTAGAATAAATATTCATGGAAAAAAATATTTATATATTTATCTGAATAAAATAATATTATATAATATTGATTATCGATTATATATTAAGTTTATAACACATGCTATTTTAATGGTTAGACGTGTATTATTTTAAAATATGGAAGATTCTTTTGGTTTATAAAACTCTTTCTACATAATAGAATTTAGAAAAAATAATTTTTTTGTTTTTATACAAACTATTTGATTATTGGAGATTTTTTTGCGAAGTGTAATACACACTAATAAAATCTTTATTTTTAATTTCATAAATTATATATCCAAATTTTGCTGAGTTTTTTTTTTCTTCAAGATATATATTGAGAAAAAAAATTGTTAATTATCACTAATTAGATGAATTATAGTGGTCACTGGCAATCTCATGATGAGGATACGGTTTTGGTCAAACGGATGATTGTCCGGGTATATTAACTTCTGCCGAACACAATCATATGTGGTGTCTATATATAAAACTCCAACTAGTGAGGAAAAGTGATGAGCACATGCAATGCAACTAAACACTATGATTTTTCCGGTTAAATTTAATTTAAGGCAACAAACTTACCCTGCAGGCATGCATACTAGAAATAATTAATTAGTCTTCTACTCTATGTCTCTATCTAATAAAAAAAAAAAAAAGATTTAAGTGGGGGGGAAATGAAAATCCTGCTTCTTTTACAAATGAGAACATTTATACAAGAGAGAGGGAGAATATAAATACAAGCAGCTGCTTAAATTTCCGACCGGCGGTTTCTAGAGGTCGCCATGAGGAATTGATCGGCTACTAGGATTGTAGCACGCCACGTTTGTTAATAGATTTCTTACTCTTCCTGATCTTCTACTTTCTTCTTGACTTATTTTCTTCGTCACCTTTGTTTTCTGCCCCTGCTTCTAATATCGGCAAACAAAACAATTGCTAAAATCAAATAAGGTTACAGGACACACACAAATAATATTACTTCATTTTTTTTTTTTAAGTAAAAAGCAGTAAATACCTTATAATGTAGAGATTCTTCTCGTTGTGACCTGTTCTCTACTTTTGCACTGCTTCTAGGTCTACCTAAACAAAACCAAAATATGTACTCTCAAAAATGGCTTCAAAACAACAAATCACGTCACATGTTGTAAACAAGAAGAAAGCATGGTCTTGGTTTCTAAACAAGAACAAGCTAGGGCATATGTATGTCATGTATATATAATTCTTACCATTCCTTCCATTCCTTGACGCATTGTAGACACAATATTCCCTGAAACTTGGAGATCCAGGGCACGTAATGCTATCGTCCCTACCAGGTATCGATCGTCTTTCTTCTTCCCAATCGCCGATATCTCTGACCCTTACAAGATCATTATAATCACTGTCCTTTTCCCTCACAATCCCTCCCTCTCTCATGTCCTCATCATTATCGCCCTTCATAACTGTATGATCACCGCTGCAAACACAACCACCACCACCAGCACCCGCTGCCTTACCAACACTGCCGCCCATCGCCGTAGAGGAAACACTTTCCCGGTCAAGGCTGTGATCTAAAGATTCGTCAGCATCTTCGACCTGCGCGGCGCGTTTTGGTAAGAAGGTGGTGCTGTGATCAGCAGCCGCTGGATAGCGCCTAGGAAGGCGTTTGAAACCACGTGCAGGACCACCAACCTCCTCTGGGTCGATCTTGGACACACCACAACCCATGGAGACTGGATGGTGGACGACGAGAGACTTTAAAAACAAAACCAAAAAAAAAAAAAACCCTCTTTAATTAATCAGTCAATTAATTAGAGGTAGAGAAAATCGGCGAAAATTGTCATTGATCATTATTGGTTAAGCGGAGAAATGCATATCTATAAACATGTATGGTTTTCACTCTCTTTCAAGTTACAACCAAATCTTAATGTTAGGTAAATAAACGAGGGATGCAACGAGCGTTACGGATGCAACCAAAAAAGAGTGATG
This sequence comes from Xanthoceras sorbifolium, assembly GCA_003430845.1. Taxonomy (NCBI): domain Eukaryota; kingdom Viridiplantae; phylum Streptophyta; class Magnoliopsida; order Sapindales; family Sapindaceae; genus Xanthoceras; species Xanthoceras sorbifolium. Next base: position 16,120,288 of record CM010608.1, on the reverse strand, counting down.
CTGGCTTTCAATTTCACATCATTTTTCTTTACAGTTTTACAAACCATCATTCTAATTTCAGCCCTTAGTTGATATAATTCCTTTTTTTTTTCTCTCTCTAGTAAATTAATATATTTATGTAAAATAACAAAGATTTAAGATAACAAGAAAGATATATATGTGTTTAGTGGGTTAAAGGGAAAAAATATACGTAATCTAACCTAGAAAGATGATAAAAGGATTCAAAGTTTTATAACTCATTTTCAAATTCCATGTCATGGCATCCAAATACACGTCAAATGGGTCCTACAAGGACAACATTAAAATCAAGGGTCGGGTTTTCTTGTGTAATACACGACGATGAAACCTCATGGATAAAATCCAAGGGAAAAAACAAAGTCTGAATATGAACAAAATAAATTGATACGACCCATGGCGATATATGACTGAATTTGGCCGATCGAATGATAAATCCGCCTGAATTAGTGACATGTCTCGGTCACTCATAATTCTAGATACAAAAGTATTAGCTCATCTCAAAGGCGGTTTGGGTTAACATGTATAAGGTCATCTTTAATTGTACTTTATTTTTTTTATCAAAATAGAATATTTTAAAAATATTCTATCTCTATAAATTCACAACTCCAATAATACTCCATTTTACCATCTAAAAATAATAAAATATTATTATTTTTTTACTTTATAAATTATATTTTTTTCTAACTTTCTTAATAATTTATTCTCATAATATATTTATACCTAACTATTTTACATATAATAATTTTAATTTTAATTTTTTTATAATTAAATCTTTCATCTACCTAATTTTAATAATTAGTTTTAATTTAATTTTCATGTATTTATTTTGTGGTTATTTTAGTTTTAATATTTTTATTTGTAGATATTAATGTAATTTTTTTATTTTACTAAATTATTTTCAGTTAATTATTATATTAAATGATAATAATATATATATATATATATTGAAGCTTTCAAATAATTTAATTTTAAATAAAATAATTATTAAGTTATTGATTAATAAATAGATATGATAAATGAAAATTTTAAAAATAATTAAAATATAATCAATATTATACTAGCTTGAAAGATCTCAATAAAATATTTCTAATAATATAATTTTTATGCTAATAACATTTATAAATAAAAAGTTATAATAAGTTAATTGAGTTTAGTTAAAAATTTAAAAAGGACATGAGAGAAATGAAATTTGTTTAAATAATGGATGGAAGGGTAATAGTAGAATATATAATGTTGAAAAAGTAATGGAGATTGGAATAGTGGATCTCTAAATTGGGAGATCCATTTGTCAATCTCCATTTGATATTTTTAGGGAACAATAATTTAGAGTGTAATTGGAGAGGTTAAGATCTTCAAATTGGATAATTAAAGTGTAATTGGAGATGACCTAAGAGGTTAAATCCTCGATCTTGTCTAAGTTAACTAGCAATCACACTGCCTACACCTATTGCAGGTAGAGTTACCCTGTGTGGCTACGATTAGACGCGGTATGTAACTGACCAAACACATGTCATATGTTTAGCTATGGAATGTGAAAAACATTTCATCTGATATTGTATTGATCAATTAGACATGCCATCTCCCCTATAAATAGGTGAGCAACCTGCATAAACAACACAATTGCACAATCACTATAATTAATATTTCATCTCTCTAAAATCTAATTTTAATTATTAGATTATCACTAACTTAATCGTCATAGTATAAATACGAATTACAACCTGCACTCTTGTTTTGTTTAATTTTTCTCAAGTTGTAGTCAATTCCCGAGATACTCAAGATATTCATACCACCTTCCCAAAGAAACAAATACCCTCAAAAAGCCATGCAATACAAGTTGCATGAGGTATTCAAGATACTCTTTATACCCAAAATACCTCAGTCTGACCAGTCAACCTCATATACGTGGAGTGTTGACTCTCTGATTTTGTGTTAGCTAAATTTACTTGTCAAATATATAAAAATATAATGAAATAATGTGCTTTAACCAAGATGATTAAATATAATTCAACTATAAGTCTATAAAGAAATTGATCCATGAAAAGTTATGATTCCTAAATAAATGGCTAGAGTGTAAAAAACAAATAAAGTATCAACTTAAAAGGAATGGATGTATAAGTAAAAGCACAAAAATTATTGATTTTAGATTTGGCATTTACAATATCTTGAGGATAATTTACTATAAAACTCGATGACTGTATCCTAGTTGCATGTGCTGTGATGGGTTGGGTTAGAATAGCTATCTCCTATCTCCCTAGATTAAATCAAATGATCCTACAATTTTTCTTATTTATTGAAAAAGAAATTTTTGTCTTATTAATGATTTGACTACACTTAAGTAGAAATTCAACCCCAACTTTCAACACACCACCATTCAATAACTTTTTAAGATATTCTATGTGCAAATGGGTTTTGTTTCGTTCTACTTGAGAAAAGCTCAGGTGTCGCGTCGTCTATGTTTTATATTATAGGGATAAATAGAATCCGAATATTTGAAAAATTGAATTCAGGAATTGCTTGGTTATCACGATCCACTTCAACAATAGTTGAAAATTACAAGTACTCGGATAGTCTTTTAATAATTTGTTAAATCTTTTCATGTTGTTGCTCTTTGTTGGCTTGGCAAAAAGAAAATCTTTTTTTTTTTTTAAAGGCAAAAAAACAAAATCTAAATGTTTATGAAAAAATATTTCTAATGGACTTTTAAAAAATAATTATATATGATAAGCTTTATGTATTCAAAGGAAAAAAAATGATTAATTTCACTAAAAAGAAGAGGTCTATAACATTAATATTAATAGAAAATTAAAGGGCAAAAAAGAAGAGAAAAGAGTAAATAGGTTTGGGCCCAACAGTGAGCAGCCCAATAATTTAGAATCTAAATTGGGCTCTAAATTATTCATATTCCTAGAGGCCCATTAGAAACCAACCAGCCGAACATATTCACTTGGTCATTCCAAATTTTCAATCCTCCACTGCTATTTGCGTTAGCATTTATACTCGTAAATTCAACATAATAGTAGGGAATGTGGACAAATTTGAGAATGTGATAATTTACTATAATGTATTATTGTTATTATTTTAATCCTTTTTTTTTTTGGAGAAGTACATTTGAAATAAATGGTTAAATTTTCAGCTGTTTTAATGACCACAACCCTTCCAAGAATACCCTTCAAAGTTTTCATATCGATAAAGAATTCTGAATCTTCCGGTCCTTAAAGAAAAAAACACCTAGTTTCCATTTTAATTTCCAATACTAGGTTTCATAATTTTGTTTTATAAATTAATGATGGAAACTAAATTTTATACATGTGATTGATACTGTAATTTGAAAATATTTTATAACATTTTTGAACATATATTTATTATATATGTTAACAAGGCTTAGGCAATAGTGAATATATTTCTGAACATTTTCGAAAGTTATACCGACTTTGTGACTTGTAATGGTTGTATCTCATGTATCCTAATTCTTCAAGCTCAATGGATACTTTTAATTGATTTTGCAAAACAATAAATTATTTTGTGCAATAGCACTGATCACACTCAACTTATATCTGTAAACATTGAATAATATTGTTGATGTTTACTTATTAGGTTGCAGCAGATTTTGGTGGATACATATACATACACATACTCAAAACTCATCAGAAGCATTAACTGCATACACATATATAATACAAACTTCTGGTGATAGCCAGTCCAGACCAGACCAGATAAGATATAATCGCAACTTACCAAGAAACAAAAGAAAAGTGCTTTTGTGAAAGTACTTGTAGGCAAGTACTTGTAGTAGTCGGTCAAACTCGAATGTGAAAAAATGGGGCCAGAAAAGTCAGCAATGAAGGCTGCAGGCGGGAAGACAGTGCTATGTCGTGTAGCTTTTTGTCTTAACAAATAGGTGAAGTGAAGGATGTGTTTTAGACTCGAAGATGATAAAATGATTCTTAAACTACTTGGACAAGAAACCATGGTCAGATCGGTTACCCACCAAAAGCATCACCACATCCACAGCTAGCCACCACCGCTTTTTGAACAGTTTTTTTCCAGGGCGAATTGTACGATACAAACATCAAAATCAAAATAAATAAACTGACTTTGGACAAAATTATCAGCTTTATTGCTTTATCGAATTTTGTGTACGGAAAATTAATATGATACAAAACAAAACTCTTTATTGTGATTTTTTTACTCTGTTTTAGACTTTTAGTTCTTTCAGAAAATAATAAATAAAAAATAATCTATCTGTTAGTGTTTAGCTCCATCCTCCATGATTTATAGCCATATAAAAATAATTTGTCAATAATCCATATTTTTTGTTATTAGAAAACTATAGTTCGGTGGTAAGTTCCAACAGTATATCAAATCATGGGTTTAAATAGTATCCCCCGTCACTCAAATTTTACATTTGTAATTAAATAAAAAATGAAAAAAACCATATTTTTTTTATTAGAAAAATGTCCTAAATTCCGAAGCCGTCCTCTACTTGTACATCACATGTGGTAAATTTGACCCCAACTTGCCGCAGCAGATCTCACAAAATTTCCTTTCTTTAATTCAATTTGTATCTATCTTCTGTTAAAGACTTCATGTTTCTTCTGGACGTCTTTTTTGTTTGGAGGTTGAAAGGCGAACCTGAGGTGTGAGAAGTTGTGGAATTATAAAATAAACCATGGATGGTCTGGTCTCTCTGCTTTGTCTTCATTGGCTGACACAAAGAATATTTCTCTCATCACCCCATAAGCACTTGAAAAAAATTTAAAAAAAAAAACCTTTTCTGTCCTGTTCCTTTTCCAACAAAACCAACACCATTCTTTAGGAGAAAAATTATAAAAAAAAACCACATTAATTGATTAATTATACCAAACCATTATTTTGAATAGAGAATCCATTTAATTTTAAATAGATTTAGAAGATCATAGAAGTCATAAAGATTCGATTAATGGAAGCATATTTTTATTTTAGGTGGGTATTGAGTTCTTGTTGTATTGAAATGTGGCTGGGAATCAAAAGGGCCATGTGCAGGAAGCATATGCTCTTCTCCACCACCACCACCATAATATTTGTTATAAACAAAGTGGTCATGATTAGATAATGCAGAGCAGAACCTCCTTTTGCTTCTTTCATTGGATGCCTTTTCTGTTATATATATAATTCATTGTTAACACATATATCTACTTTGGATCTCCTTTTTTTGACATAAAATTTATATGACTTTTTTGATAATGAAAGGCAAAGCATTAGATATTGAGGAATTATCACTGCCCACTCTTTTTTCTGTCACTATAATTGCTTTCTTAATTTAATAAAACGAAAAGCTGTGAAAAGAGAAGGAAACTGGAACAATATCATATCCAAACCAAAAGTGTTGGATTTTTGCTTGCAAAACACAATTTCTCAAGGTCTTAAAACAGTTATTATTTGCCTTTTTCTTCTTCTGTTTTTGCTCAATTCTCTCATTCGTTGCACATCATCTAAAAATACATCCGATACAAGTCGACCAATCTGGTAATTAATCTCAGAACTTTCTGATACAAGAATTCAAAGAGAAATTGTTATGAGCACTGGTTTCTTCCTGATCTAACACATTTGAAGATATCTCATCTGTGACTTCACTCGAACACGATGAAGAAGGTTGAGGAGCAGCTAACATATCAGAGTTATCAACACTAAACACAATACAACTTGGCCTATTATTCATCCCAATATTAGTCTGATTTTTGCTGCTGTTAGAGAGACGATTAGAAACAACTGCTGCTCCAGGCTTTTTAGTTTTTCTCTTCCTTTGAAATATGCGGTACACAACCCACTCAGCTCCCAGCTCCATCTCAGGAAACATCTGCGCAAGCATACAAATTTCACGAAACACAAAAAATCATTTAACTGTCGAATCTAGAAGAAACTAACAAAATTCCTTTCAACTGGGTGTATCATAAAATGGATAGGCTCATTTCATACCAGGTGGTGGGTTGAGTGGATCAAATTGGTGGATGCAGTGCCCATGATAAGGCGATATTCATGCATAACCCATCGAGTCTTAGTCTCATGATGAGCACGCTTTCCTTCACAGAAAACCAGAGTCTTCCTCAACCCAACCGCTTCTCTATTCCCACCAGAAGCCACAATTTGTCTGTCTTTGCCAATATATTTCCAGTAACCAGAACCAGCCCCTATTTTGCAGTTCTTACCACCGACATTTCCATTTCTTTTGCCAAAAAAATACCTCTTCTCCTTCAAATCACCTAAACCCACAAATTACATACAATTTCAGACTTTATTTATCTCCAAAAAATTTGGAAAAACAAAACACACAAAAAAAAAAAAAACCCTAATAGCAAAAAAAAAAAAAAAAAAAAGATACAAATGGTGAACTAACCTGGCAAAGCCCAAGGATGAGCCTGGAAGACATCAAAGTGAGGAATAACAGAAGCAGGCAATGGCAAACCAAAGGCCTTCCGTTTCAAGTAATGAACCACAAGCTCTTCATCTGTGGGACGAAATCTGTAGCCGATCGGCAGCCTGACTCCACCATTCACAACAAAGCTTGGTTTCTCCATATATGTATGTATGTTTTTCTTCCAATCCTTCACAGAAGCTGCTTTGTCTCCAACAACAACAAAAGGTTGGAGCTTAAACTGAAGGAGAGAAATCCATGTTTGGTTGGATGGATGGAGAGGCAAAAGAAGACTTGTTGGGTTGTGTTTGCGGTGGGCTAGGAGGATGAGAAGGGAAAGACAAGTCTCTTTATAAATAGATAGTTTCTTTTTAAGGAATTAATTAGAAGAAAGTTTTCAGCTACAAACTCTTCCTTTTATGACTTAAACTCTTTTATTGACTTTAGAATTGCATTTTTTTGACGGGTCCTTCCTTTCACCGTTCACAAACGTGTAGAATTTGTAAACGGAAATGAAACCCAAAAAAACAAAACACCTCTTCCACTTCTTTCGGTCAAGAACCGCCCGCTCGTGTACAGTTTCCAACACGTGTGTCACTTTAATGTGTCACGAGTTTTGGCCATTTAATATATATCCAACTGCCCTGATCATTGGACACGTCTTATATATGTTTGTTTGTTGATTGACTCGATCAAGTTTAATTTTAACGAGTTGGTCTTCAATATTTAGACTTTCCCTTGTTGTTCAAAGAAGTTGCATTGGGAAAATCTAGAATATCAAAATAGTTAAGAATTGTAGAATACATACGAAAGTTGGCCCGCGTTGAAGGAGCATTTGCGAAAATTAGAACGCGCCTACGCCCCCCCTTTTCGCCCTCATCGCCTGCGTGTGGAAGGGTGCGGCTTGTATTCGCGCGCTGCCTTTCCCCTTTGGAAATGGCCAGCGTTTTTGAATTTTCTACTCAGGAGTAGAGTTGGCAAAATGAGGGTTCAAACCCTTATCTTATAAAAACCCTCAAAACACCCTTAAATTTTTAGAGGGTTTAAACCTAACCTAAACCCTCCTAAGGATGGTAAAATGAGGGTCTAAACCCTTACCTCATAAGAACCCTAAAAAAACCCTCAACTTTTAAAAGGGTTCAAACCCGGCCCTCAACCCTCTATATGGACTTGCGGTGCGGGTTTAAACCCGACCCGCAAAATATGAGGGTTTTATCAAACCCTCATTTTAACCCTCCTATTATATTTACTAATATTTTAATCACCAATTTTTTTTTAATCCCCATAATCCAAACAAAACAAATTGTTTGTAACCCGTACCATCTCACCTGACTCGTTAACTACAGTCACTGAATCAAACTCGAGTCGACTCAGTAGACACAATCCTCTAGACTTGGAATCCTAAATCATCATCACTTCCAGAAATCAGTGTGTAAACCCCTTCAAAACTCACCATAAATATGAAACCAAACAATCGATCTGAACCAAAAGGCTTTCAAAACCCCCTTACACAACAAATCTGAACCAAACAAAACTCCTTCAACGCCAACAACCAACCCCTCGTCTCCACCACCACCAACAAAATCAAACCCAGAAACCAAAACTAGCCCCCAGAAAAAACTCCATCCCCAAAACCCACCACAAACACGAACCCACACAAGACCAAGCAAATCGGATACGATGGGGATGACGAGCGATGGTAGCAAAGATGGGGATTATGAGGTTCGCCGATGGCAGCAACCGGCGGCGGAAGATATACCACGATCGACACGGCAAGAGAGTAGATACAATCGCAGAGGTGAAAGGAGCTTAGAGAAATAGAAGAGAAGAGCGGAGCTTGGAGTCTGAAGAAGAGAAGAACTTGAAGACTGGAGAAAAGAGGAATTTTTTTTTGTTTGAAATCGAGAAAGATAGACAGAGAGATAAAAAAAAAAACCCTATTTCATATTCTAAGCGGGTTGTATGTAGGTTTAAAATATACCCGCATTTAAACCCGCATTCGACCCGCAATTATTCCGAGTTTAGAATTACAATTACTGTACGGGTTTTCATTCAATGCGGTCCGGGTTTAAACCCGGACAGCATTATGCAGGTTCGGTCTGGGTCAAGCAAACTCGAACCGTTTTGCCAAGCTTAAACCCTCCATATGAACTTGCTGTGTGAGTTTAAACCTGACCCACAAAATATGAGGGTTTTTTTTCAACCCTCATTTTAACCCTCTTTTTTATTTGTTTATTTTTTTAAACCCTCAACTCACTTATTATTATTTTTTTAAACTAATTTTTTAATAAATTTAACTAACTCAATTTAAATAAATAATTTTAAATTTTACTACAATAAACATACTATTAAAATAAATTTTAATTAAACAATTTTAAGCATTGATTTTGGTCCATTCTTAAGTCATGCAACTTGTTGCCTTGTTTATTGCCATGTGTCACCACCTCTTTAATAAGCCTAAAAAATAAACCCTAGCCTCCTAAAACAGAGACAACAACAAAGTAGAATAAACTCTTGACAAAAATGGCCGCCTCCACCGCCAAGTTGCTGCTAAAAAACTGACAAACTTCTCCGTAACCCATTTCCATGTCGCCCCAACCCATAAGTTTTCCAGTCTTTAATCAACCCAATAACACAATAATTGTATTTACATAGATCTGTTCTATGGGACGGGTTTGATTTCATTGATCTTGTTAGAGGGAAATCAGTCCTTGGCCCCCGACCGCATGGAGGTGGCGCGCTGAAGGAAGTGCATGGTTAACGATGGGGATGAGTCCGAAGATGAGTATGGGTCAGATGATGAAGTAAAGATCACCGACTCCGATCTTGAAAAGCTTTTTGATAGTGATGAAATCTGATGAGGAAGAAGAACGACGTAGTTGTTGTGATGGCAGCAACGACGACAATGGCTTTAAGCGTAGGAAGTGATGATCTTGTTTTGATTGCAGTCTGATGATGTTAATTTGTACTATTCAACCCTCAGTTTTGTTTGGTTGTGGGTTATTGGCGGGTTTGAAATGTACCCTGTATTTTAACCCGTTTTTAACCCGCAATTCAAATGGGTTTTGAAAAAAACCTGATTTTCAGGTTTTATATTAATGCGGTCCGGGTTTAAACCCGTACCGTATTAAGTAGGTCCGGTCCGGGTTGATCAAACCCGGACCGTTTTAAGTAGGTATCGGCGAAGCAGATGGAAGGAAGAATCGAGGCTGTTAGCGAAGCTTCAGGTACCAAACGACCTAGGGCAGAAGGTGACGGAATCGCAGCAGGTCCGAGCGGCGTGAGCTTCAAATCCAAGCTCATGAACTCATCTAATCTTGATTCCTGAGTTAGGTTTGGAGTAAAAAGGGAGAAATTGAAGATTATCCCAGGTGACATCCAGTTTGAGGAGACATCAAATGGCACCGAGATATTGATGTCTTCTGATATCAAATCGCAACTCTGTAAATCCTGGTCCAATACCCTATTTTTGAAGATTATGGGGAGGCCTCACGCCTTTAATTACCTACTCCAGAAACTTAATCAGAAGTGGACTCTCATCGATCAGTGGCAATTAACTGATATGGAGGATGGATATTTTGCTGCCAGGTTTCAATTGCTTGCAGACTTGGAGTATGTCTTGACAAGGGGACCGTGGGTTTTCTCGAATCAGTATCTGGTTGTTCAGAAGTGGCAGTCGAATTTTGTTCCAGGGGACGACCCGATCAAGTGGATGCTAGAGTAGGTTGGATTGTCGAAGCTGCCCATAGAATGGATCGATGTGGATCTACTGAGAAACATTGGGAGCATGCTGGGCACCGTTTGCAAGGTAGACGCTTTCACTGAATCTCAATCGCGTGGTACGTTCGCTAGGATATGTGTTGAACTTGACATTTCTGTGCCTTTGAGAAGTTCTTTAATAGTCTATAAAAGACCCACTAGAGTTGAATATGAGAGTCTTGGAATTATTTGCTTTGGATGTGGCAGGGTGGGTCATGTTCAGGATAATTGTAGAGAGGGTTTAGTTATTCAAGCACTGACTGAAAAGACTAGTGAGGTTCCTGTTTCTGATGCTGCTCCTATTCTAGCAGAGAAACAACAGGCCTCTCCGTAAGGTTTTTGGATGCTTCTTTCTTATGGAAAGAATGGTAGGTCTGGGGTTGGTGGTAGATTAAGTAGACGAGGTATTTCTGGTAGTGGCTTGGACCTAAAATAGTCAAGGCAGATTGGTGCACAGAAGTGAAGAGATTAATATAGATAGGATCAAGAAAGTTTTTGATAATCACTACAAAAAACTTTTTACCGTTTCCAATACAGAAAAGGGTAGCAGTGCTAAGATAGTTGGTTCTCGATTTGTTATCCTAAATGATAAGTTGGACTGAGTCGCTTGAGAACATTCAAGCTCAGAACAAAGGAAAGAATAAGAGGAACGTGCAGAGTGACAAGGCTGTGGTGACCTCGTCGAGTTCTAGTAAGAAGGTCCTGATTGATATCTCTAATAATCTTAAATTGAAAGGCAATCTAACTCAAGGCAAAGTGGGTCTGAGTAAAGCTGAGGATTTGGTTTCGGGTGCGGGTACCGATAAACAAGGTATTCAGCTGAGTGTGAAACTTAAAACTGCCAAGGGTGGCAGTGAAGGGAGTTTTTAGAAAAGATTTTGATTATCGTATAATATGCGGAATTAGGTTTAAATTTTTTTTCTTATATTGAAAACTTTTTTTTCAATCAGAAACGAGTTTCTGTAAATACGCAGAAAAAGACTTTAGAAACTACATACTTTTTTCTTGATTTTCTTTTTTCTGATTCCTCAATCTACCATCAGATCTTCCGAGCTATGACCCGCGATCTGACAACGTGTGTGTGGGCACGTTACGGTAAGAGATAGAGGTCACGTGAAAAGAACGCCGGCCGAATCCTGCAAAAGAGGGGAGAGTCAGAAAAAAAAAAACTTTTTTTTCTTTACTTCTCTCTTTGGTGGCCGAATTCTCTTTCTTTTTCACTTGTGTGTTAGGTTAGGTTTTTTCCTATCTATATAACACTTATATAGTAGTCCTTTAGGGTTTTAGTTTGACCAAGTCAAAATAGGATTCTAAATCCTATTTATTTTTAGTCTCCCTAAAGACTTGAACCTGTGATCCTTTTGGACTATTAAAATAATCTAATTATTTTAATTCTTTTGTCCTAGTCATTATTTAATCACATGACCTCATATTTAATAAATAGAATTAATCATTATTAATTATTAATTTCTATTAGTTTATTAAATATTTAATTAATTAAATAATCACATTATTTAATTATTCTCTTTTATTTAAATCGCATTACTTTCGTAACACTATTAATTGGACCATCCAATTAATCTACCATGATCCTCGTTACCGACAACTATAAGGGCTAGCAAGGGGACCTAATGGACCTACAGTTTTGAGCTCAAAGAATACTTAGTAATATTAATTAAAACTCTTTAATTAATATTTCACGATTCTTAACCTCGGAGTTATTCCACTAAAAACCCGAGGCTGCACTCTCAGAACTGTAGATGTGTTTATACAATCTGAAATCTCAGTGTCCATTGATATAGCTAATTGCTATATAGTGTGATCCTCCACAAATAGTTCATAACTAGAGCTGGGTCATAAAGTCCTGTTATACCCCTCTAGAAATATCTTTTCCTTTAAGTACCATTGATTCTCTAATGAACAATTAAATCCTGTCTTCCTCACAGAAGAAGGAGAGCACTCATAATCGTTCAAGCCCCGAATCAACCCTTAAGGGAACTACTTATCTACTTCAGTCAAGAAGTAGTGGATTCCACTATTGTGTTCAAACCTTCCCAGCCACAAGCCAAACCGCAACTTCAAGATACGAAGGTATTGGTCGAGATTCACATCAACCTCACTCATGGTAAATCAAAAGCTACGATCCAACCTGAAGGAGTCGATAAGACACTCAGGATTAAGATCACCTATAAATAGCCATCGTTTATCGATTATATATGAATATCATCTACTAACGGATCTTGGTGAGAGATTCATATAAATCGTGGCCTAGTCCTATATGATCTCATCATATAAAGTGCCTCCATTCTCATGTCAACTACATGAGCGGTCTAGGATAAGACCACCTTACTTTACAGAATGGACCGCAGCAGTAGATCAATCACAAACAAAGTACCCAGCTTTGTTTGCTCTCTACGGACTCTTTAGATTACACGTCTCAAAATGAATCATCTATGTATGTGACCATCATATACTCATTATGAGATTACATCTTGCAATCTAGGATGTTCTTGCACAATACGAATATATTACTGAATATAAAACTGTTTTAAACTTGAATGATAATCTGAATAATTCTTATTATTATCTTTAATATTTACAATTACAAGCATCAGGGCATAAATCTCAACAGGCAAAGCAACAAGGAGGCTGGCTCTAGGGAGAAACAGGTATTGCCTTCTCCTCTGCAGAATCTAGATGATGCTATGGACGAGACTTTAGAATACTGTAACACCACCTGACCCGACCCGGCTGGATCGACCCAGGGAGCGCTACTCGGGTTTACAAAACTTTCTCTATTCATTTTATAAATTCCAAAATCAGTGTGAGCCCATCGAATAAATTTTCAAACCATTGAAAAAATCACATAATTTAAAGTTTTAAAACTAATTTTCGAGTGAGCCCATTGAATAAACTTTTTTACAAAAATTCGGCAGAGTTTCCCCTGTTTTTCGGATTTCCCAAAACCTGTTTTTCCACAACTCAAATCAAATACAAATTTAATAACACTTCAATCTCATTTTCACTCAATTGCGCACTCTGCCGTTTAGTGCGACTTTCAAACAACAGTTTATATACTAAAACGATTCAGAAGTCAGTATTTACAAACATTCTGAAAATGAAAGACAAAAATCATAAAATAATTAATTACAAAACATATTTACAAACTCTCTGTATATGCATGTATATCAATCATAATACACATCAACATAAATATCTACCCCTGCAATGCGACTCTACTCCTCTATCTGCAGGAACCTCCTCTTCAGTCTTTTACCTCTTTAGTATCCCTGGTACCTACGCGTTAGAAACAAAACTAACAACTAAGCATATAGCTTAGTGGGTGTACACTAAACTCAATTATGAAAAATCATAAATAACCTTTAATAAGAAACAAATCACAATATATATATATATATATATATATATATATATATATATATATATATATATATATCAATTCTAATCATTTACAAATCAATTTAACTTCAAAATCAAAGTATAAAACAGTTTTAATCACTTTAATTTCAACAATAAGATCAACATATAAAATCAATCAATAAAGTTATTCAATTCACTTCTCAATTCACTTCAATCTGGCCCGCTAGAATACTCAACATACTAGGACTAGAATATGGGTCGAACTCCCACCCTAGGACGAATCCTAAGAGTGGTACGTATCTCCCTACTCTAGGACCGAGGGTACGGAACCTAGAGAGGTACATAACTCCCTATCCCAGGAACGAATCCTTAGGAAGGTACGTGTCTCCCAACCTCAGGACGAATCCGTGAGGAAGGTACGTGTCTCCCTGCCCCTGGACGAATTCATGAGGAGGTACATAATAATCATCAATAGCATATCAATATCGGTGCAGTACTGCTCACTGAACCCAGCTGGTATACCAACCTCCTATATCCATTTCTATGTCTAAGTATCCTAGGGCCGTTTCAATAAACTATTTTTCAAATCATTCACTGTATTTACAAATCAACGGAAATATACGATTTAAACAAACATAGATTTTTATGAAACATAAACAATATTCATGCAATAGTCGAAAATAAGTAATTTCAGCGGAATCGTAATATTCAAAGTACGATCAACAATAAAATCATTTCACGGAAGTAAAATAAACACATCAAAATGAAAATCTTCAAGTAAATCTCAGATTCAACGAAAATACTTAATACTTTTTGTAAAGAGTTCGAAAACGGAGGTACACCAACCTGGATATCGTTTCCTTTCGACAAATCGCGGTTCTACGATTTTCTTTTCCTATTTCGTTTCCTTTTCTCTTCCTCCCACACTTCATTTTCTCTTTCATTCCTCTTTTCTTCTTCTTATTCCTCTTCTTCTTCTTTCTCTTTCTTCTTCTTTCTTCTTTCTCTTCTTTTCTTTCTTCTTTCTCACGGTCTCTCACTCTCTTTTCTCTGCTCTGTCTGTTTGTGGCTTCTCGCAGAAGCCAATTTTTTTTTTATATTTTTCGGTCGTCGCGCCCGTCGTCGCGACCTGTGGTCGCGCCACCAGGTCGCGGTACTCACTGGAGCGTTTGCACCGCCTTCATCGCGAGCACACCTCGCGGTACCTTGGTCGCGCTGGTGGTCGCGTTGCTCACTGCCAGAATTTGACATTTTCATCGTGAGCAGCCCATCGCGACTTGTGGTCGCGGTAACCAGGTCGCGATACTCAATGCCAAAATTTCCATGTTTCATCACGAGCGGCCCATCGCGACCTGTGGTCGCGGTGACCAGGTCACGATACTCACTGTCTCAGTTTTTAATTTTTTCATGCATCATTTTCGACCGTTCAATCGGATCCACCTGGAAATCATAAAAATAAACATACTTTTAATTACATTTACATCCCCTCCAATCACAAAAATTTATATTCCACATATTTAAATTTAATAATTCGAAATCCGGGATGTTATAAAGACGCTCAGGTTCTCCAGTTAGTGCATCAAGACATGGTGGATTCGATGGCTTCGGATGGTCAGCCTCGGGAATTAATGGATGCAGCTTGTTCTACTGATGCTGTTCCTACGCCTACTGCCCCTTGTGTGGATATTTCAGCTGATGGTTCCTTTGAGGAAGTGGCCTCTCGTTTGAAGGAGGCTATGGATGTTACCTTAGAGTAGTAGTCTCTCCCAGGTGTGCTTCCCTTCCTTATTTTTGGTTGCTTGATGATTTGTGTCTGGAATGTTAAAGGAACTGGTAAGAAAGGATTCCATAGGATTATTTCTAATCTTAGGAGTATTCATTCCTTTGATATTTTTGTTATTTTGGAACCGCGTATTAGTGGGCCTAAAGCTGCCAGAGTTATTAAAATGTTAGGCTTTTCGGATAACTTTATTGTGGAAGCTGATGGTTTCTCGGGAGGGGTTTGGTTACTCTGGAATAGTAACAAAGTTAGAGTCGAAGTTGTGGCTAGCTTCAAACACACCATTACTGCTATTGTTGCTACGAACTATAGCTGTTGGGTCTTCACTGTTGTCTATGCTAATCCGAGTTAGTGCATCAAGAAAAGCCTTTGGGGTTATCTTAGTGCTTTGAGAAGCTACTTTTTCAGGGTCTTGTGTGGTGTTGGGAGATTTTAACGAAATTACTTGTAGTTTTGAGAAAATAGGAGGCTCTGCTAGCATTTCCAATTCTGGGTTCGCTGATTGGATTAGTGATAATAACCTGATTGAATTTGGGGATTATTGGCCAAAATTTTACTTGGCTAAATAAAAGAGGCTTTAGAGATGAGGTTTGGTGTAGGCTTGACAGAGCCTTCTATTCTATGGATTGGAGAATACTTTTCCCAGAAGGGTTTGTAAAGCACTTGCCTAGAACTCATTCTGACCACTGCTCTATCCTGCTTAAGCTTCATAGTAACCATATCCCGAATAGCTTGTTTAAACTCTTTAAATTTGAAGCAATGTGGTTGAAGCATGCCGAGTTTGATCGGATTGCTTTTGGGGAGTGGTCTGCTAGCGAGGGGAATGTGATTGATAAAATCCTCTCCCTTTCTAATAAGCTGAAATTCTAGAACAATGAGAGTTTTGGCTGCATATTTCAGAGGAATATAAGATTACTAGCCAGATTGCAAGGTATTCAAAAGTATCTCAGTATTGCTCACAAGCAAGGGTTGGTCTCTCTTGAAGCTAAGCTTATTGCTGAATATAACTGTATTATTGATATAGAGGAGACTTTTTGGCTCTAAAAGTCTAAGAACACTTGGCTTAAGGAGGGAGACAGTAACACCAAATTCTTTTACCCTTCCACCTTGATTTATCATAGACATAATAAATTGGAGAGGTTGAAGGATGAGAATATCTCCTGCGTTGACAGTAAGGATGGGTTGGAGACTATTGCTGTGAACTACTTCCAGAAGTTGTTTTCTTTCCTACAGTGTGATCTCAATTATGCTGATTTGCCTAGGCTTTTCTCCTCTGTTGACTTGGGCAGGCGTGAGTTTCTGTGTAGGAATGTTTCAGAAGTGGATATTAGAGGCAGTCTTTTTGGGATTGGGAGCCTCAAAGCCTCGGGTCTTAATGGGTTTCCTTCTGCCATCTTTCAAAATCAATGGGATGTCTGTAAGAGGATATTGTAGGGTTTGTTAGGGAAAGTTTTGACAAGGCTTGCTTCCCTCTTACTCTTAACAATACTCTTATACCCTCATTTCAAAGGTCCCTAGCCTCCCGAATATAACACATTTAAGGCCTATCAGTCTCTGTAACACGTTGTATAAAGTTATTAGCAAGATTATTGTTCAAAGACTGAGACCCTTGCTTCCTGATCTTATTAGTCCTAACCAGGTTGCCTTTGTCCCTGATAGGTATATCTAGGATAATATTGTGGTGGCTCAGGAGATGCTGTATAAGTTCAAAGTGTCCAAAAGTAAAGATGACCTTGTAGCGTGGAAAATTGACCTTGTTAAGGCCTATGACAAAATTCAGTGGGGTTTCATCAGGAGTGTCTTATTGGAGGTTGGCTTGAACCTGAAGATGATTGATCTCATCATGTTCTGCATCACTAATGTAAGATACCAGGTGGTTGTTAATGGGGAAGTTTTGGACTCCTTCGAGTCTGGTTGTGGTATTAGGCAGGGTGACCCTATCTCGCCTTATGTGTTTGTTCTGTGTATGGAGAAGCGCTTACACATGATAGTTGATAGTGTCAGCAAGGGCTTATGAAAGCCAATTAGAATCTCTTGAGAGGGACCCTTGATTTCTCACCTATTTTTTGTTGATGATCTTATCTTATTTGGCCACGCTTCTTTGTAGCAAAATAATGCTATGACAGATTGTCTTGACATTTTCTGTAGATACTTGGGCTAACAAGTGAGTTTCCCTAAGTCCCATGTCTGCTGTTCTTCTAATGTGAGTGTGGGTGATGCTAGATGCATTGCTAATATCTGTGGCGCTCCTATTACTAAGGACCTTAGTAATTACCCTGGTGTCCCTCTCATCCATGGGAAAATCAACAAGCACACTTATAGAGAGATTCTGGAGAAGGTGCATAATAGACTTGCTTCCTGAAAAAGTAGTAGTCTCTCGATAGTAGGGAGAGTCACTCTTATTAAAGCAGTATTCTCAGCTATTCCCATTTATGTCATGCAAACTGTCAAATTTTCTAGTGACTTGCGCTCGAAATTGGACAAGGTTAATAGGGATTTTCTTTAAGGGCACTATGCTACCAAGAAGCCTGTTCACTTTATCAACTAGGGTTATTGTCTATAAACCGAAGTGCAGAGGTGGGCTTGGTATCAAACAAACAAAATTTATGAATCAGACTCTCCTTACCAAGGCTGGGTGGAGAATTTTGAAGCATGATCAAGGTGTTTAGTGTAAGTTACTTAGAAACAAATACCTTACCAAATCTTCGATTATTGATGGTATTGGGTCGAAGCATGTTGCTTGTTCTAGTATGTGGAGAGGCAACCGGTATGAGGCTAACCTAGTTGCTAAAGGTATTAGGTGGAGGTTTGGTAATGACCATTCTATCATGTGTTGGTCTGTTATTTGGGTTAAGTCTTTGGGTCCCCTTTGTGATTATGCTATTGTTAATGTGTGTGATAACATTATTAGCTCTACTGTCAGTTCTTTCATTGTTAACAACAGTTGGGACATCGGAAGACTTGCTGTTGTTCTTCCTTGGCAGATAGTGCATCGGATTGCAGGTATTTTCATTAGCTCTGATATGAATATTGTTGATAGTGTGATTTGGGGTTGCTCCGGGCGGGGTGAGTTTTCTATTAAGTCGGCTTATAACTCCTTGTTGTTGGATGATGTTGAGTTATGGGATTGGAGGTTCTTGTGGAAATTGAAGTTGCCCCCTCAAATCCACTTATTTTTGTAATCCTTATTGCATGGAAAAATTCTCACCAATAAACATAGGACTGTTAGAGGTTTAGCGGTTAATGAAAGCTACCCGAGATGTTGTGTTGGTGTGAAAGACATTGACCATCTGTTACGGGGTTGTGTAGTGTTCGTAAATATTTGGGAAAAGTTGTGGTAGGATTGTACTAAGAGTGTTAACTTTAGAAGTGATTTTGGTGCTTGGTTATGCTCTAATCTTTCATACTCTAAGCCTAGATGTGCTTGTATGCCTAGTTATTTACTGTTTACTGCCTCTGTTTGGTTCATTTGGAAATGGAGGTGCAATATGATTTTTGATGCCGAGTTTCAGGTGTCGTTGGGCCCTCATATCCCCATTACTAATTATGCATTAACTTGGTGGAAGGCTAATTATATGCAGGCTGGCATCAAGGACTCCATTTCCTTACTTTCTTGGACTACTTCGTTTAGTTGGCTCAACGTCAACGTGGATGGTAGTGCTGCTAATGATTTTATTTCTACTGGGGGTATTATTAGAGATCATGAGAGGAAATGGGTAAGGGGTTTTTCCATGAATATTGGGGGTGGTTCGGTCTTGGAGGCTAAATTGTGGAGTGTTTTAGAGGGTTTGAAACTGGCTAGTACTTTTGGTTCCATTAATATTGTGCTAGTTTCTGATTCTGCTGAAGCGATTGAGTTGGTGAATGAGGAGGTCAATGTCTTTCACCCGCTGCTGCATATTATTCAAGAGTGCAAGGTGCTGTTGAACAGCCACCTCTTATGCACTGCTGCTTACTATTTTAGGGAGGAAAATAGCCTTGGATAGAGGCTATACTGTTTTTGAAGAACCTTCTAATTTTGTCTTTAATTTGTTTCAAGATGATTGTGCTGGCATAATTGTTGTTAAGAAGAGACCTGGTCCTTAGTCCTTATTTTTGTTTGGTCTTTTTGGGCTCATATCCTCTTCTGTAACAAAAAAAAAAAAAAAAAGTTGCATTGGTGGGTCTTGAAGGTAGGCATGGCCTCGGTTCGAACCGAACCGAAACCGGCAGTTTTGAACCGGAACCTTAGGTTCAGTTTCAAAACCGGTTCCGGAACCGAGAACCGAAACTAGGACAGTCGGTCCCGATTCTAATTCCCCTAAAAAAAATCAGAACCGCCGGTTAGAAACCGGTGGTTCAAGGAACTGCCCTATTCTGGCGGTTCCCTTTTTTTTTTTTTTTTTTTTAAAAAAAAATTAAAATTTTTTTAAAATTTTGGCCGTTGGCCACACTGTGGGCAACGGCCTTCTGCTGCCAACTGGCAGCTGGCAGCAATGTGAATGTTGAGTTCAACGGCTCCTTCCTGAAAAATTACAATTTAACCCTATAAATTTTTAAAAATATTAATTTTTCCCCAATCCAAAAAACTATATAAACCCCATCAATTCTCCAATTCATTTACACAAATTCTCTCATTCTCTCAATATTTCTCTCATCTCTAATTCTCTCAATATTTTTTTAATTCTCTCATTCTCTCAATCTTACTATTATTTTTCACTACTGCAATTGTTTTCATTATTTGTTTAAACACTTTATTTTATAAATTTATAATTGTCAAAGTACAAATCTGAACTTTTTAAAGTTCATGTGGAGAAGGATGGGTTAGTTATAGTGGTTTGTAACTATTATTCCAAAGATTTTAAATGGAACAAATCCGGAGGGTACGTGTGGCACCCCCCGACCCGATCCGGCCGGACCGACCCGGGGAGCGCTACACGGTCTTTCAAAACTTTTCACTGTTCAATTTTACGTTTTAAAATCAGTGTGAGCCCATAAAAATAATTAAACTTTTTACGAAAATTCGGCAGAGTGCCGTTTGTTTTTCGGACTTTCCAAACCTGTTTTAACACAATTCAATTCAACATTCACATTTTTCACAAACACTTCTATACAGTTTCAAACAGTTGCGCACTTTGCCGTTTAGTGCGACTTTTCAAAATAGTTTCTAAAATAAAATAAATCGAACTTTACTATGTACATTTAAATAATAAAAGACAGAAGTCATAAAATGCTTAATTACAAAACGTTTTACAAAAAGTATTTACAAATTCCCTGTATATGCATGCTTTCAGAATATATATATATATATATATATATATATATATATATATATATATATATACACATAACAAAAATATAGCTACCCAACTGTACAATCTCTGTGACTCGGTCTGCAACTCTTCCTTCAGTCTTTAGCTTCCTCCGGATTCCTGGTACCTACGCGTTAGAAACAAAACTAACGCGCTAAGCATATAGCTTAGTGGGTGTACTATAAACTCAATTAAATAAATCACAATATAAATATCTATTAAGAATAAATAAACCACAATATATATTCCATTCCATTTCAAAACGATTAAATTTCAAAATTCAATTCATTAAACAATTTCAATCACTTTAATTTCAATACTGCAATCAATATACAAATGCTATCAATAAAATCATTCAGTACACTTTTCAATTCCAATCAATTCTGGCCCGCTAGAATACTAAACATATACGGACTGGAATATGGGTCAAGCTCCCAACCCCCAGAACGAATTCTGAGGAGGTACATGTCTCCCAACTCTAGGACCGTGGGTACGGAACCTAGAGAGGTACATAGCTCCCTATCCCAGGAACGAATCCTTGGGAAGGTACATTAACTCCCAACCCCCAGGACGAATCCTGAGGAGGTACGTATCTCCCAGCCTCTGGACGAATCCAAGAGGAGGTACATCAGTATCATCAATATCAATCAATCAGTATCGGCGCAGTACTGCTCAATAAAACCCAGCTGGTATACCAACCTCCTATATCCACTTCTATGTCTACGTATCCTAGGGCCGTTTCCGATAAACCAAATTCGCAAGAAATGTCACAATAATTACTCAATAACAATAATTACTCAATAAACATACAAATCACATAATATTCTTCAAGAAACATATTCAATAATTTTACGAAAATCAAAATCAAGTATTTTAACGAAATCGAATGTTCGACAATACCATCGCAATATAAATCTATCATAAAATCGGTCCGAAATCACCATGATCTACAAATCATCGATTTTACATATAAAATAAACACTTTTTCATACGAATAATTGAAAATCGAAAACTTTAACAAAATCGAAATCCCGAAAACAATTACGGAAATCAAAATCGAAACATGTAACGAAATCGAAAATCGGAAACATTAGCGAAATCGAAATCGAACGAAAACAGAAACGGAAAACGAAACAATAACGTAAAACGATAACGATATGCGTTTCGTAAAGATCCGAAACAAAAGTAACACCAACCTCGGTACCGTTTTTCGTTCGAGAAATCGCGGTTCCACGTCTCTTTTCCTTTCTCCTTCTTCCTCTTCTTCCTCTTTTTCTTTTCTTTTCTTCTCTCTCTTCTTTCTTTCTTCTTTTTCTTCTCTTTTCTCTCTTTTCTCGCTGCTCTGGTTGCTGTGTGTGTTTCTCGCTTCTGCGAGAAGCTTCTTCTTTTTTTTATATTTTTTTCGCTACCGCGACCGCCGTCGCGACCTGTGGTCGCGGCACAAGGTCGCGATGCTCACTGGAATGCGCGCACCGCCTTCCTCGCGAGCGCGCCTTGGTCGCGCGAGTGGTCGCGCTGCTCTCTGCCCGTTTTTGACACTTTCATCGCGAGCAGTCCATCGCGACCTGTGGTCGCGGTGGCTGGTCGCGATGCTCACTGCCAGGTTTTGCCATTTTCATCGCGAGCAAGCCATCGCGACCTGTGGTCGCGGTGACTGGTTGCGGTACTCACTGCCAGATTTTGCGTTTTTCACCGCGAGCGAGCCATCGCGACCTGTGGTCGCGGTGACCAGGTCGCGATACTCTCTGGTAAAGTTTTTGCAATTTTTTTCATTTTTCATTCTTCAATCCGGTCCGTTGGAAATCATAAAATAAACATACATTTAATTACATTTACACCCCCTCAAATAGTAAAAATTTATTTTCACATATTTCATATATATCAAAAATTCATTACCCGAAATCCGGGATGTTACAGTACGGGACGTATTGGAAGCATATCAACAGCAAGCATCCAGCCGAAGCTCACCATCAGGGAGGACAACACCAAATTGCAAGGTACACATCACCTAACCATCCTTTATTTAAATATACTGATCAAACTAATAGGGACCAATTAGCAAGAATGGTAGCGACCGAACATCTCCCCTTTAGTTTTGGGGAAAAAACTGGCTTTTTAAAATATTGTCATAATGCTTTAAATCCCGCTGCATGTAGAGTATCTAGGACCACATTAAAACATACTATGTGTGATATTTATAAAAAAGAAAAAAAAGCTTTAGTAAAATATTTTCAAAATTATCCGGGTCGTGTATCTGTTTATGCTGATATCTGGAGTGATCATTGGCAAAAACATTCATACTTAGGACTCACTTGCCATTTCGTTGACCAATCATGGGATTTGCAAAAACGAATATTGGCATTTAGAGTTTTTGACGACACCCATACTGCTGACAATATTTATAAATTAATGAAAATTATTTTTGAAGAATATTGTATTGAGAGTAAAATTTTTGCAATGGTTTTGATAATGCTGCAAATAATACTGCCGCCGTTCCACAATTAATTCAATTGTGTCAACCCTATTTTGGCGGCAGATTTTTTCATCAAAGATGTGTTTGCCATGTTTTAAATATATGTGTACAACATGGCTTGCAAACACTACATGAGTGGATTACACCAATTAGGGATGCTCTATACTATTTGTGGAAACATCCTAGCACTATGAAACAATGGGCTAGGTATTGTAAAGCTAACGCGAAACATCCAATTAGGTTTTTCCGTGATGTTCCAACTCGTTGGAACTCCACATATAAGTTACTTTGTGAAAGCTACGAGTATAGAGAATTATTAGTTAGATTTATGCAGCATAATGTTAATACCATTAATTTATATGAACATCATTGGGATGTTTGTACAAAAATTTGCATGCTTTTAAAAGTTTTTCATGATACAACACATTCTTTATCCGGTATATATTATCCAGCTTCACATTTATTTTTATTTGAAGCCCTTAATATTGTAGGTGCACTTAATGAATGTGCACAAATAAATGAATTAGTTCTGTGTGTTTATGCAATGCAAGAAAGATGGATAAACTATTATAGGGACATTCCTGTAATTTATATTGTTGCATCAGTTTTTGACCCTAGGAATAAATTTAATAGTTTATACGAATTTTTTACACTTTATTGCCAATCTCTAGGGATAATGGACATAGATTTTAGTGGTTTATATAATAATGTTAGGAATTTATTTTATTCAATGTATGACGAACATCGTTCTGTTTACGGTTCCTCGCTGAACATTAATGTTCAACAATCGGAACCAAGCGGAAGCGGTAGTACTAGTCATTCGCACTTTCCCTCCACATTAAGGAAGTTAGGGGCAAGCGTGTTTACCAAAAAAGCAAGGACGTCGGGGAGTTCGTCTTCATCAACTTATGTTTCAGAGGTTGATGTTTACATAAACACCTCCTTTGAGTTTTTGGACACCCCAGACTTTAACGTCCTACAGTGGGGGAGAGAGCACGCAACTAACTTTCCAATTTTGGCCATCATTGCCAAACAAATTTTTGGAACCCCTGTCTCGACCGTCGCCGTCGAACAGGAATTTAGTGCAGGTGGCAATGTTCTGGACGAGAGACGAGCATTGCTCAGTCCTGACTCAATACAGATCCAAGTCTGTGTTGACGACTGGACCAAGGCCACATACCGGCAGTAAGAATTGGATCTGGTGTCCGACGACAATGACTTTTTCGACACCAACGAGGATACAACGGCAACCGAAGGAACAAGCGACGATTGATCACATTCGAAACATAACAGGTAAAAGAACTAAGTGGGCTTTGATTCCTCCTAGAGGATACGTAGGCAGCTTAATTGAGGTAAAATTAAGTGCAAGTTCTAATTTTTTTATTTATTTATTTAGTTTTATAGTTTTATAATATTATCAAAATTTTATTTCAATTTTATCGTTATTTATATATTTAATTTTTTTATTAATTTATTTTTAATTTTTAATTTTTTTTATTTTGGCCGGTTCCGGCGGTTTGGAACCGGCGGTTCAACCGCCGGTTCCAAAAAAATCGGGGAGGAACCAAACCGGGCGGTTCCTCCCGGTTCCAACCGGAACCGGGACCGGGACCGGGGGGTTGATAAAAATTTGCCGGTTCGGTTCCAATGGCAATGTATACTGAACATTATTGTTCAACAACCGGAATCAAGCGGAAGCGGTAGTACTAGTCATTTGCGCTTTCCCTCTACATTAAGGAAGTTAGGGGCAAGCGTGTTTACTAAAAAAGTAAGGACGTCGGGGAGTTCGTCTTCATCAACCTATGTTTCAGAGGTTGATGTTTACATAAACACTTTCTTGGAGTTTTTGGACACCCCATACTTTAACGTCCTACAGTGGTGGAGGGAGCACGAAACTAACTTTCCAATTTTGGCCATCATTGTCAAATAAATTTTTGGAACCCCTGTCTCGACCGTCGCCGTCGAACAGGAATTTAGTGCAGGTGGCAATGTTCTGGACGAGTGATGAGTATTGCTCAGTCCTGACTCAATACAGATTCAGGTCTGTGTTGACGACTGGACCAAGGCCACATACCGGCAGCAGGAATTGGATCTGGTGTCCGACGACAATGACTTTTTCGACACCAACGAGGATACAACGGCAACCGAAGGAACAAGCGACGATTGATCACATTCGAAACATAACAGGTAAAAGAACTACGTGGGCTTTCATTCCTCCTAGAGGATACGTAGGCAGCTTAATTGAGGTAAAATTAAGTGCAAGTTCTAATTTTTTTATTTATTTATTTAGTTTTATAGTTTTATAATATTATCAAAATTTTATTTCAATTTTATCGTTATTTATATATTTAATTTTTTTATTAATTTATTTTTAATTTTTAATTTTTTTTATTTTGGCCGGTTCCGGCGGTTTGGAACCGGCGGTTCAACCGCCGGTTCCAAAAAAATCGGGGAGGAACCAAACCGGGCGGTTCCTCCCGGTTCCAACCGGAACCGGGACCGGGACCGGGGGGTTGATAAAAATTTGCCGGTTTGGTTCCAATGGCCATGTATACTGAACATTATTGTTCAACAACCGGAACCAAGCGGAAGTGGTAGTACTAGTCATTTGCACTTTCCCTCCACATTAAGGAAGTTAGGGGCAAGCGTGTTTACTAAAAAAGCAAGGACGTCGGGGAGTTCGTCTTCATCAACCTATGTTTCAGAGGTTGATGTTTACATAAACACTTTCTTGGAGTTTTTGGACACCCCATACTTTAACGTCCTACAGTGGTGGAGGGAGCACGAAACTAACTTTCCAATTTTGGCCATCATTGTCAAATAAATTTTTGGAACCCCTGTCTCGACCGTCGCCGTCGAACAGGAATTTAGTGCAGGTGGCAATGTTCTGGACGAGTGATGAGTATTGCTCAGTCCTGACTCAATACAGATTCAGGTCTGTGTTGACGACTGGACCAAGGCCACATACCGGCAGCAGGAATTGGATCTGGTGTCCGACGACAATGACTTCTTCGACACCAACGAGGATACAACGGCAACCGAAGGAACAAGCGACGATTGATCACATCCGAAACATAACAGGTAAAAGAACTACGTGGGCTTTAATTCCTCCTAGAGGATATGTAGGCAGCTTAATTAAGGTAAAATTAAGTGCAAACCCTAATTTTTTATTTATTTATTTAATTTTATAGTTTTATGATATTATCAAAATTTTATTTCAATTTTATCGTTATTTTTTTGCAATCGAGTACCCAGTTTATTTTTATATATTATTATCGTTATTTATATATTTAATTTTTTTATTAATTTATTTTATTTTTTTTATTTTTGTCGGTTCCGGCCGGTTTAGAACCGGCAGTTGGGGAACCGCCCGGTTCGGTTTCTCCCCGATTTTTTTGGAACCGGCGGTTCAACTGGCGATTGAACCGCCGGTTCCAAAAAAATCGGGGAGGAACCGAACCGGGCGGTTCCCCCCGGTTCCAACCGGAACCGGGACCGGGACCTCCCCGGTCTCGGTTCCGGTTGAAGAAAAATTGGAACCTGAACCGGTGGTTTCGGAATCGGAAGCGTCGGTCCGGTTCCAATGGCCATCACTACTTGAAGGGGAATTTTAACTAACCTTTTAGAGCAATCAATTAATTGCGTATATTTTTATGTTGATAAGGTAACATTTTTTTTTCTTTTCTTATAATTCAACCGCTAGAATCAACCCAATTAATAATTCTTATAATTTGTTGGAGTAATAAATGGGAACATAATGTTTTGCTTCAACTACTTTTAAGCTTTTCAAACAAAACGATTTTTTTTTTCTTTAAAAAAAGAAGAAGTTATTTTCTAATTAAACGATTGTTCTAAAATTTTATAATTGTATTTAAAGTATTAAAATAAGTAATATATATCTACGCGTTCTTAATACACTGAGACCGATTTAATGAATATAAAATTTTTATAAATACATTTTCTGAAATTTAAAACAACTATTAAGCTTTTGAAAAGAAAAATAGCTGACGCAAAAGTTTTTAATAAATTTTAAGATTATATGTTGAAGATATTTAATTTTAGAAATTAATTTAAAATGAATAATCAAAAACATATATGCACTCCTTATGGTCTTGTATTTCGGTATCGAGAGTAAAGAGAATGTGTCCAGTATAAAGAAGCAAAGTTGCTTTTAAATTTCAATTTTCAAAAACGACAAAGAAAAAACGCAGGTCCCAAAAAAATCAGATAATTAAAGTCAAACCATAACAAATTAAAATTAATGAACATAAGCCAACCATGCCATGCCTAATAAAATAAAAATAATTAATTTTTTAATAATATACTTAATACAGATATCCACACACTATTAATTGATTTTGAAGTTTGAAACAGTGAAACACAACAACACATCATCTCTAGATGCGTGTTTGAATACATCAAAGTTAATTTCTATTTTTTTTTTTTTTGAAAGGAATCGAAGTTAATTTCTATGACAATGATGAATCATGAAACAACAACACTACTCATAATTTTTTAAGAGCTAATTATATTAATTTTTTAAAAATTTTATTAATTATAAATAAAGTTAATTTTATTATTTATTAATAAAATTTGATTAAATATAATAATTAATTGAAAAGATTTTTATTAAAAATAAAAAATTAAATAAAAGTTAATTTTATTTATAATTAAATAAATTAAAAAAATAAAAATTTTTATAAATAAATTTAAAAATTAACTCTTTAAGTAATTAAATAAGTTTTAAGGGATGTATGTATTATTTATTTATTTTTAATTGAAATAGGAATTGGATAGTGTGTAGGATAGCCTAGTGTTATAGGTACTTTTGGGAATCTTGTCATTGAAATTGACAATCACCTACGAGATTCGTAATAATTAATGGCCCTGATTTATTTGTATAATTTATCTTTTTTTTAATTTACATTATCACTAGAAGTCTATAAAACTAATATACGAGCATATTTTATATATATATATATATAAATTTTATTTTTTTATTTTTTTAAAGTTGACACATAAATGAGTTATATATCCAAATTTATTGAGACTTAATGATTTTAATAGTATATTTACTTATATAATTTAAAAATATTTATTTACTTTTAATTTATAAATAAATTTTCTATATATACTGATAAATATACGTTAAGATTTGAATTCCGCTAGTGCCTCAAATTGAAGAAGTACACACTAATAGAGAAAGGCATACCGCCTGTGGCATGAGGGATGCGCACTTAGTTTACTAATATTAATAGGCTGGTTTTTGTTGTCAAATGTAACAATCAGTATTTGGTTTGATGAGCTGTATAGTAGGCTAGTAAACATGGGGACCACTGAATATATTTTAGCTTATTTATGGGTTTTGTTATGGTCGGATTGGATAATTAATGGAAGATCTTAACATTCTTTTTATAATAGTGATTACAATATATGTGGCGTTTTAGTGCAACTTGTATAACTTTGTTTATTGTTGATTTTTCTCTAATTTTCTTCTTACTAGTTACTAACTTTGCTTTTAAATTCTTACAACTACTAATCATAGACAATTTCAACTAAATTAAAAAAGAAAAAAGAAAATGTTAAGTTACTAGTAATCCACCAAAAATGTTGTTAAAACTCTAAAGATATTATAAATTACACCTCTTGTGTCATATGTGTCAGCCATAAAGCTAGATTCCCTTATCACATCATTTTCGTCCAATGATGGAAGCATTGATTTTTGAATATGATTCAAATATATATATTATTTTTTTTATAGGAATTTAAAAGCAGGCCATTACAATTTAACCTAGAGCGGGCTAGAAAAAAAGACAACCTCACACGGGCCACAAGCTCTCTCTTTCTCTCTCTCCACTTTTATGTTGTACGTTAATGCATATTATTAAAATAAAATGTGTTATATATTCAAATTATTATTAAAATAAAATGTGTTATATATTCAAATTAATAAAAAAACTATACTCAACAGCATGTCCATTTACAGCCGCATCCACTTTTAATGTGAGATTAAATTTTACTATATTTATTTATCAGACTGTGTGGAGAATTTTTTTAAAGTATTGTAAAATTAATTATTAACAGGTTATAAAAATATATATCCGAATCACATATATAATGATTAATTTCAATAATACCGATAAATTTATAATAAATCTTATAAAATTATACTATTTAAAAAAAAAAAATACAACACCACTTGAAGATTTATTCTCTCTCGTTCTTTATCCTCCTTGTAACACTAGCTGTTCTTGCTTCGTTGTAATGGCATTTAACTGGTTGGGTTTATTAAATTTACAAAAAAATAAGACAATAAAAGGAATATATATATATATTATATAAACACTCTAATTATTACTGTTTCTTAAATAAAAGATTATTTGAGCTAATTAAAAAATTTTGTACATGAGATTTAGGATGGACCTCACTCATTTTCCTACCAAACTGAACTTTTTTTTTTCTTTTTTTTAAAAAAAAGTTGTATTTTGTACATAGATATATTTTTGTGTTTGTTTAATTGAACATCTCGTTGTGCCTTAGGATGCGATTGTCGATTTTAAATCAATGAATTATATACAATAACTCAACTCAAATTATTTTTAATCTGGTTCCAAATAATTTAATTCATTAAATATTACTCTGGATCTAGAAATCTAACCTAATTGCAAGTTGGATAATATAACATATAAGAGAAATCATTTAGATAATCATAGACAATAACAAAGACATCAACTTGGTTGTGTGGATTGCATAACATAACACATTCCACCTATTTTCTATATAAAAATGATGCTACTGATTTGATCTTGATTCTTCACCAACGTCTTTCTAAAATGCTGACCAAAATCAGAATATATCATCAACATATAAAAGCACCCAAAAAAGTAAGAAAGAAAGGCAAAAAAAAAAAAAAGTTGCTCCCACTATCATGTAGAATAAGTCTACTTAAACCAAATAGATTTCTTGAGTTTGTAAGCTACCTAAATGTTCTTTAGAAACTGCACTGAATCTATCTAGCTAGTTGCATGCGCCAAATTTTCAAACCAATAATATCATGTCACTTTTCGTTGCTAACATCAAAACTCATGCGCCATAATCTCGTGGGATGGGATTCGATCTACATAATACTTACTAATCATGGTTCCCATCAATACTCGTTATAATTAGGAATCGTTAAAACTAAGTACAATATTAGTTGTCTGCATGAGATCTCATATATATTTCTCAGTTTTTTTTTTTTTTTTTTCTCATTGCAAGTTGATAGTTAGGGGTGAGTTGTATTGAAAGAGTACATAACAGTGCAGAACAACAAAAAAAAAAAAAATTAAGTGAGAAGATCTAACTGATCAATGATCCTTGGCTCGGTAGTTGGTAAATATTGGAAGGAATCGCTAAAGTAGACACTGAAAATATTATGATCAAACTTCCTACTAATTCGTTGATCGTGATCTGGATTTTGCTATTCCAAATGTGGAAGTTGACTCAAACTGGGGTTTTTAGCTGCCCACAACTTCTACAAACTCTCAGGAACTAATTTTATAGGCGCACTGTCTTTACTGCTTCACTTTGTCTAACTTCAAGCAATGTAGAGTTAAAAACATGCATATAACCTGGATCTTTTGGAAAACGAAAATGTCATGAAAATGATTAACACAACAAAGAAAACATCTTATTCCTTAAATAGGACACTCTTCGGGAAATTTAAGAAAGAAGTGTAGCATGAACAATTGCAAAAGTACAGAAAATAAAGGTTAACGTCAAAATGAAAGAGTTAGTTACTCTTTTTTCTTAATTTTAATGTATTACGAGGAAAAATAATTCAGTCACTTTCGCTTTCAATGCATCAATAAATCACAAATGATGCACTTAAGCACATTGATAGTCTCAGGTGGATCCATTGGATCTAACTTAAGTTTGGAAGATATTCTTTAATTAACATTAGTCAGTCACATGTGTCCGGCCCAACAGATATTTAGGCTTTTACTAATGAAGCCTCGTCGAAATTAGAAATAGACCAAGAAATGGGCCTGCCAATGCGACTACAGTCAATGGATGTGCTCTTGTGATTCTCAAAAATGGCCTTAACAAATAACGTGCTGGCATTTCCTAACCAATCACAAGTCCCTGGGCGGCATAGAAAATTACGGAATTCTCTGACATGTCATTCTAATTTATATGGTCATCAAATTCTCCTCTTGAAATTTGTATATTAATTATTCAAGATGGGTAACCATGTTCTACATAAATTCTCACTTCTATCACACCTGGGGGTAGAGAAAACAGAGACATGAGATGATATGATAGAAGCAAGTAAGACTCAGAAATTTTTCTTGATTATCTAAAGGTTGTAAAGACTAATAAGCCCTATGTACAGGCAATGAAAGGGGAAAATTTTGCAATAGAAACAGGGAGTGGTATTGGTATTATATTAGTTAATGCTGTATCAATTCAGGAATGAGCTTCAAAAGAAATGAAATTTCTCTCTCTGAGAACTGCGGTTTTGCTTTCACTTCCATCTTCCCATTCTCTTCTTCTAAACTCTCCTCTTCCTCTACCTTTGGTGGCTTTATCAAATCAGACACTGCCTTTGTGATTTCTTGAACCAAATCAACTATCACTCCATCTATACCCATCAAATGTTGCATGTAAACTGCCTCAGACACATTACTGCAAAATTCAACACGGAAATTACACATTTTCCATCAGTATTTAATTCTCACAATTAATATCATATACAGAAAATTAATAAGACTAGATCCAGAAGTGCTGTGCTGCACATGGCAGAAAACATGTCTCATAACTATATACAGCTAAGACAAGTTACCAAACACATTCAAAGTGTGTAACAGGTTTGACATGTCAGACAAGATTTAATATTGAATTTCCATCACAGACAAAATCACATGTATTTGGTAAATAAGTAAAATTTCATAAGCAAAAAAATTAATGATCAAACACAGAAAAGGTAATAATAATAATAAATGAAAATGAAAAGCTTACTTTAATTTGCCATATGTGAGCAGGGAAAGCCTGGATTCTTTAATCTTGGTCACAGCCCCAGGATTTCTAAAGACTCCTTTGACTTCTGATACAATCCCTTGTAAACCTCCCTCCAAACACACCTTTATAGCCTCCTCCAATGAATTTCTCCTCACATCATAGAAGGTCTCTGCCCCACCATTAGTCAAGAAGAAAACCTGTTTCCATTACATAACAATTAACAATATTAGAAAAATACAACCATGTTTATAATATTATAATATTTGTACAGGTTAAATGGTAAAAGATTAAAAAAAATTCCTTACAGGGTAGGTAGTCTGCAATTTCCTAACAAGTAGGGCTGCATCTGGTTGGAAAGTTGAGAAAATAATGGGCCTGTCTTTAGCATATTCAAAGACCACCTGTTCCCATAAAAAAAAAAATAGCAAATAAGAACAAATCAATACAACTAAAAAAATGTAAAGAAATGAATTACAATGTTAGCAGATTAAAGGATTTGATGAAATAGAAAAGGTAATTATATACCTGCAAGATGGCTTGAAGAACCCGGAAGAGATAGTCTTGCTGGTAGACAATGTGATCATCGAATTTCAACTCAATATTGAACCCCAAAGTAGTATCTACTTGTTGAAATGCTTCTTGGAGTGTACAAACTGAGTCATCGGTTTCAACATTCCAGCTTACAATTTTCCCATCTTTTGTTTTCCTCAACAAAGTTTTTCCATTTTTTCCTGCTTCCTTTTGGGGTCCATAGGACAGGAATTCTGATAAACATAGCTCTGTTACTCTTTTCTCAAAAATAACACCCTGAATCATCAAAAATAAAAAAATAAAAACCAAAATTTATGATTAGTAAATCATTTATTTTAGGGAAAAAAATACGGCTTAAATTTGAGTGATGGAAAAAAAAAAAATTAAAATAGTGGGGGAACTTACGTTATCTTCGGAGAGAATAAAGTTATCGTGGAAAATGATTGGACAGCTATCTTTTGTCACCTACACAAAAAAGGAGAAACTTTGGTTTTCAATTAAGAAATTCCAAAAAGTTTATAAACATGATCAGTATTTTTTGTTAACATCAATTACTAACAAATTCAAGGAAAGAAAACCATTAATTGTCGCAAAAAGACTACTTAGTTTTTGCTAAATAATAATAATAAAAAGTTAAATAAATAACCAAAAAGAAATAATTAGAATTCATGTTGCGCCAAATACGCAATGCAAACGTCGGAAGCAAATACTGACAAAAACTTGTCGTACGCGGCGAGCGTACAACGCGCCGGCATACAACATGCAAAAAAAAAAAACACACAAGAAAAGATTAACAAAGAATTCAGTTTCGGATCGGAAATCTTGGCCGGAGGCAAATGACCGTCGTGAAAAAAAAAGAAAATAAAATGAAATCAATAATAGATGATACGAAACAAATGCGACGGCTCACCTGAACGTCAAATTCGACGAAATCAATGGGATATTTAGCAGCTTTATTGAAAGAGGCGATGGAGTTCTCTTTCAAGTCTCTCATTCTCTTGTCAGACGACTGCAACAAGTTCATGCCATTCCCTCTGTGCCCTATCACCAAAAACTTGGGAACCTTAAACGACGCCGCCCTGTTCATCTCCACGACGGCGGAGAACCGCGTGGAGTTTAGAGTGAGGGATGCATTTTCCGGGACTTGGTCCAGACTGGGAACGTTAGAGACATTGACGGCCTTGAGAGCCATTTTTTGCGTCTGTAACAAAGAGAGAGAGAGAGAGAGAGAAGGGACTTAAGTGGAATTTCGAGATTTGTTGTAAAGGGAGGGGTTGGGGTGGGGGTATTTATTTTGGATTTTTCTGAAGGGAACCAAACCCCAAGCCAACGGAACTGGATCTCCACTTGGAATATTCCTCTCCTTATGCAATATGCTGCTGGATATTCTCCCTTGTATTTATTCCGTTAATGTTCCGTTTTACATCGAGTTTCTTCAATTCTTGACGCCGTTAATTTTGGTAAAAAAACAACATCTCATTGTCACGTCTCCTTATCTTTTGACAACTCCTATATATCTTAATTAGATACTGTGTAACTAAATTAGTCAGGTGATTAGGCGTCTGTTTACACGCCCTTTGCGGGAAAAGCAAGATATAGTGTGGCGCCAAAAAAGAAGACAAATAAAAAGTTTCTCGAAAAAAAAAAAAAGGAATATCCACGGAATATCTGTTAGTACGTCCAAAAGCATGCGCGCGCCTTAGTGTCATTGACGCGCGAGAATGGGGTGCGTGGCTTGACGGTGGCGTCTACGTGAAATGTTTTTTTATATCACCTACATTTGGAGACAGGTGTAACTAAATTATTGGATAAGATAATCTTAAAAATAAAATAGCATGAGTCATGTTCAATGGATAAGGTGCTTCTAGGTGTACGTACGTGACTGTACATGATGTGTAGCCACGATACTCTTACCTGTCCAAATTGGTGGGTTGCTTTGCTTGCTTCCAACATTTTGAACTAAACAAAGCCTTTGCCGATCTCAATTGGTCAACGTTGTTACTCCGGATTGGTGCAAGCTACAATTAATCTCCTTTTCTTTTTTTTTTTTTTTTTTTTAAATTGGACAATTGGTATTTCTGTCACATGTTTTGGATATGTAGAGCGGTGGCAATGAGTGGTCAGACCAACACGGTTGGGGCAGCTGAAATATTATATATATTTTGTTTTTTTGAAAAAAAACATCTATTCAATCACTTAGAAGGGACCAAAACAGGAACAAAGCCATTCAGAGCCAGCTAAGACAGCCAACCTGAAAAAGAAGATAACCAAATAACAGAGCTAACAAAACCTAAAGCTCTTTTGGCAACATCGTGTGCCACACAATTACACGAACGGGGAACAAAAGCAATAGAAATTGAAACACAATTGGAAACCAAAGCTTGAATATCAAAAACTAAATTATCAACATAACTTTTGGAGGAAGAAAGCCCGTTGCAAAGGTTGACAACGTTAAGCACATTAGATTCCACCTCAAGAGGAAGAAAACCATGAACAACAGCCAGCCTGAGGCCCTCCAACAAGGCCCTAGCTTCTGCAACCTCCACACCCAAACCTCCACACGAGATCAAAGCTACAGCAGCACACAAAGAACCCCTGCCATCTCGCACCACAACACTCAAGCCAACCCTATTTCTAACCACATCACAAGCAGCATCAACATTCAATTTAAAGAACATACCTGCAGAAGGCTGCCAGGACAAAACAGGAGGCTGGAGAGGGAGGGAAGGGGCAGGAGAGGACTGCTGAAATTCAGAAAGAAAAGTAGAAGCATGAGACCAGCAATTAGGGACAACAACACCCTTACCAGAAAAAAGCTGAGCATTCCTTTCCCTCCAAATAAACCAGCAAGTAACTACAAACAATTCCACACAACCTATCACAATGAGCAGCAACCCAGCCAACTCTATCTAGAAAGTCCACAGCCCCAAACTTCCTCAGATCAGTAGCAAATGAGCAGTCCTTCCAGTGCTTAACAACACCAACACAGCCCCACAAAGAGTGGTCAACTGTTTCAGCAGCTTCAGAACAGTAAGGGCAAAGAGGGAAGTCACGGATTTTTCTCCTCTACAGAAAAGCTTTTGTGAGAAGAATTTCCCTAGAGGCTTTCAACAGAAGATCTTCAATTTGTTAGGAATATGAAGTCTCCAAAGCTACTTCCACTAGCCCACAGGCCCCTTAGAACAAGAAGCAGCTCCAGCCTCCTTACCTAGCAACGTAACCCTATAAGCACTCTTCACCTTAAATTCTCCATTTTTATAAAAATACCATAAGAAGGAATCCTCCCTAACAGATGAAGAGAGAGGGATACTAGTGATAACAGCAGCCTCTTCAGGAAGGAAACATTGATTGATAAGATTAGAATCCTAACAACCAGGAGCAATAAGCAAATCTGCCACCATAGTGTCTACAGGGAGAGATCTCGGTGAAAGGATCTTGAAAGTGGAAGGTCTAGGTGTAGTACCCAAAATCTGTCAAGACTGAAAATAAGCGAAGGTCCGGCCCAAAAGCCCATATACACGCCATGCCAAGGCCCAATCACATTGCGTGACCCGGCCCAGAGCTGAAAAAGATCAGTCTGCATGGCCCGAGGCTTAGACGCCTCAAACGTGGTTCGTCGCATGACACCCGACAAGACCATGGCCGCACGACACCCACTTGACCGGTGTCGCACGGCAGACCGAGTTACAACGGCGTCATGATTCCATAATGGCCTCACACTTTGGGGACCTCCCATGTCGCACTACATGTCACTCAACATAGAATCCTTCTTAGCCCACGCAGGCCCAAGTCATGACCTATCTAAATGAGCCCAAGCCTACAACCCAACCCATCAGACTTTGAGACCGAGTCAAAGAAACACCCAGATTTTCCTGGATTTGGGGCAACGAATCAGAGAGATGATTCACCACCCCTAACGGGTGAATCATCACTCATATAAATAAAGGAACACTTTTCCAAAAAGTGGCAAATAAAAAATGAGGGAAAACTATGTACTAAACAACATACAGTACACATAAAGCATCTCTTGACTGAATTTTGCCATCTCCGATCATCCTACGATTGTGGTCCGGCCAATCGCCTCCGATCACGAAGGTCTCAACCCCCCGGGTTATGGAAGTATTTCTTACTCTTCTTCGTTTTTATCCTTCATTCATCTACTAGCACTCGCGAACTTGACCGTCGGAGTGACTTTGGTCGGTACTATCCCGGTATTCCAGACGTTTTACGGGTCATGTGCGTTCTTTTTTTGCAGGTTGTAGTGCCCCGTGTCTTTCAAGCGATTTTTTTAGGACTATAATTTGGCACCCACCGTGGGGTACGACGATCTTCGAACGAACAAAAGTAGAATGCGACACACTCGGCATTCCCGTCCGACAACTCTCATCATGATGCAATGAAGGCTAGGTTCTAGCTCCTTATATCCCAGATACAAGAAAACACCCAGAGATCCAAGTGCTCGAACAAGAGAACCAGCGAGTATTGGCGGAGAACCAAGAATTGCATAACCGGGTCAATTCCCTCACCGTCGTCCGCCCATTTGGGGATACTTCGACGTCCCAACCCGTGCCGTTCGACCAAGTCGCCCATGCTGCTTTCTTCGCACCAATATGCTCGGACAAACAAGGTATGACGGCGAGCAATCTTGACCCAGTTCCTGCAGGTACGAAGCCGGGCAACCAAGCCACAGATGGAGTGCCGAATGTCGTGCGACATACGATAGGTAACCCGTCGAACTAGGCAGATGTGAACCAATCGGAGGACACCGCAAGGACAGTGCATGAGGCGCTACCTATCTCCACCCCCAATGGCAATATTGGCTCAACCCAGCAAGCCGACCCGCCACAGGGAACGCCTTCGGCTCCTTCGCATTCAGTCCTGTCGAGCTCACATTTGGTAAACTCTGAACCACCCTTAACTAACCCAGACTTGGCACGTAGGTTTGCAGAGATAGAGGCGCTCATCCAATGCATTCCTAGAATGCCAGCTTCTATAAAGAAGAGCGCGACCAATAGCTTTGCCGACTCCTCTTTCGTGGACGCAATTGAACTTGTGGAGATGCCGAGGAAGTTCAACTTCCCAAGTATGAAGCAGTACGACTGATCCTGGCGACCACATCGCACAGTATCGGCAAAGAATGTTCACTGCCGCGATCCCACGAGACCTGAGAGAGGCGTGCATATGCAAGGGCTTCGGCTCAAGCCTCGTAGGGCCAGCCCTGTAATGGTATACCAACCTTCCCGATGTTTCCATCAGCTCCTTCGCTCAACTCACAGATAACTTCGTAGAATAGATCGCCAGTAGCCGGAAATTAAAAAAGTAATCCAATGATCTTTACACAATCAGCCAGATTAGGGGTGAACGCCTGCGCGACTTTGTGGACTGCTTCAACAAAGAAAACGTCTCCATTCCCCACTGCAACCAGGCGACTGCCATATCAGCCTTCCGCAAAGGCCTACTTCATGATTCCGACCTATACAAAGAGCTCATCAAGTACCCATGCAAGACAATGGAGGCCGTCCTGGCCAAGGCATGGGCATATATAAAATGGGAGGAGGACGAAGCGAACTATCAACCCAACAAGACAAGCGGGAGAGATTGCAGATCGAGTAGTAGGTTCGAATGATGAACAAGTGGCAGACGAGCTGAGCCTTACCCGACATCTTTTCAAAGGGACAACCTGATGAAGGACAACCGCCGACGTGACGAGAGACCCCTTAGACCAGTCGATCGACCAAGGATTCAGCTGCTCGAGTATACCTTGAACATCAAGCCAAAAGAAGTAATCGCTGTCCTCAAAAGAATAGGTGGATCGGTTAGGTGGCCACCCAAGATGAGGAAACTGCCGGATCAGCGGGACAGCTCCAAGTGGTGCGAGTTCCATGGCGACCACGGACATCGGACAGAAGATTGCATCACCCTACAACTGGAAGTGGCAGAACTATTCAAGAAGGGTCATCTCAAAGAATCCCTAACTGACAAAGGTAAGAAGACTTTGAATATGCGCGACAACAGGTCACGCGACAATGGTTCTACTCCACCACCAGAACCCCCCGGCACAAAAGGACTGTGAATATAATCTCAGGTGGATCCGAAGTAAGCGGAGTCACCTATTCAGAAGCTAAACGCCACGAGCGACAAGCTGGACGCTAGGAGATCCGACAAACCCGTCCAACAGACCCAGCCTATAACTATCTAGTCACTTTTAGCAGCGACGAGTACACGGACCTGCTCAACCCTCACCACGACGCGTTGGTTATTTCATTAACAGTGTCAAATTGTTTGATCAAGAGGATTTTAATCGACAACGGAAGCTCAACAAATGTGCTTTTTCTCGATAAGCTAAGAGAGATGGGCATCGATGAAAGTAACATCGTACGCCGCTCGACCATACTGGTAGGATTTAACGGGGATCATAAGAATACGATCGGGGAAATAGTCCTGCCCGTCTATACTGAGGGAGTCAGCTTGAACACTCGCTTCCTCATCCTTGACTGCCCGTCATCCTACAAAATAATCACGGGTCGCCCGTGGATTCACGAGATGAGGGCAGTCCCCTCTACATATCATTAGGTTATTCATTTTCCCACCAAATGAGGGGTTCGTGAGATCCGGTGGCAGCAAAAAACCTCACGAGATTGCTATCAAAACACATTGAAGACCAGTCCGTTCGACTTATAGCAATTACAGAGCCCAAGCTCCACAATCAGCAAAGACGAACCAGAAATGGAGGAGCTCGACGAAGTCCCCATACATCCAGACTTCCCAGACCATAAAGTTAGTATCTGCTCTCGACGCCCACCTGATATTAGAGCCAAACTAATAAGCTTCCTGACTGCTCGACACGACAGTTTTGCAAGGTCCCACGCGGACATTACGGGCATTGACCCAGAGGTCCTGATGCACAGGTTGCAGGTCGATCCAGACTACCCTCATGTGAAGCAAAAGCGAAGGAAGTTCGCACCCGAACGCAACAAGGTTATCAACGAAGAAATCCAGAAGCTAATCGACATTGGCTCGGTGAGAGAAGTGAACTACCCGGACTGACTCGCGAACGTAGTGGTCGTGAAGAAGAAGAATGGATAATGGCGAGTTTACATTGACTTCACAGACCTTAACAAGGCCTGCCCAAAGGATTCTTTCCCCTTGCCGCACATCGACATGATGGTAGATGCTACCGCGGGCCATGAACTATTGAGCTTCATGGATGTATTCTCCGGCTACAACCAAATTCTCATGCATCCGAACGACCAAGAGAAGACTTCCTTCTTCACGGAACGAGGCATCTTCTGCTACAAAGTGATGTCTTTCGGCCTCAAGAATGCCGGGGCGACCTACCAGAGATTAGTCAATAAGATGTTCACAAGCATGCTCGGACAGACCATGGAAGTCTACATTGACGACATGCTGGTGAAATCCCTGGCGGCGGACCAACACCTCGATCACCTACGACAGTCGTTCGACATCATTGAAAAGTATGGAATGAAGCTCAACCCTACCAAGTGCTCCTTTGGAGTGTCATCAGGGAAGTTCCTGGGCTTCTTGGTCATAAAAGGGGCATCGAGGCAAACCCGGATTAGATCCGATCAATCATGGATCTATAATTTCTTAAAAGCATCAAGGACGTGCAGAGACTAACCGGATGATTCGTGACCTTCAACCGCTTCATCTCAAAGTCCTCTGATAGATGCGAACCATTCTTCGACACCTTAAAGAAGAACAAGTAGTTTGATTGGTACCAAACATGTGAAGAAGCCTTCGAGAACATTAAGCGATACCTGGCAAATCCTCCACTCCTGTCCAAACCCAAAGAAGGGGAGACACTTCTACTTTACCTCGCCGTATTCGAAACAGCTGTGAGCGCAGTACTAGTGAGGGAGGAAGGCGGCAAGCACCTACCCGTCTACTACGTCAGTAAAACCTTACTTGACGCAGAGACTCGATACGCGCAGTTGGAGAAGTTGGCCCTTGCACTAGTCATAGCCGCAAGGAAATTGAGGCCATACTTCCAATGCCAAACCATTAGCGGGCTCACTACTTTTCCCTTAAAGAGCGTCCTACACAAGCCCAAACTTTCTGGACGATTAGTGAAGTGGGCCGTGGAACTAAGCGAGCACGACATCAACTACCAACCTCGCATGGCAATCAAGTCACAAGCTTTAGCGGATTTCATTGCAGACTTTACGCCTGGAACTCTACAATGAGCAGAAGAAGAACTTTTCGCCATGTCGTGCGACGCATTAGATGAGGAGTGGACTTTGGCCGTCGACGGATCAAGCAACATCAAGGGTAGCGGACTAGGCATAGTACTCACTTCACCCGATAAAGCTGAGTACGAGGCCCTCATAGCCGGACGCACCTTGGCAAAGGACTTATACGTCAAACGGATAAAGGTACGTAGTGACTCACAATTAATTGTAAGATAGTTGCAAGAATCCTACCAAGCTCGGGATTTGAAGATGTCAGCCTACTTGACCTTAGTAAAGCAACTACAAGCCTCGTTCGAGTCGTTCGACATCGAACAAATACTAAGATTCGAAAATGCACATGCTGACGCATTGGCCAACCTTGGTTCCGCACTAGAGACGACCGTCGAACGGACCATCCCCATGATCTTCGCCCAGTGGCTAGCTGTATGGAAGCCCGCAGAGCTCTAAGTCGAACCAATCTCGGATGAATCGACTTGGATGACCCCGATTTACGACTACCTGACCAACGATACTCTGCCAACCGACAAGGTTAATCACAAAGAATCAAAATAAAGGCAGCCCGATTTTCCATAATAGAGGGGTAACTCTACAAGAGATCCTATTCTGGTCCCTACCTTAAATGCGTTGACCCGATTGAGGCTCAACAAATACTCAAAGACTTACATAAAGGGCAATGCGAAAACCATTTGGCTGCGAGAAGTCTGGCCAACCGAGCCCTCACAGCGGGATATTATTAGTCGACGATGAGATCAGAGTCGCACGACTTCGTTAAGCGGTGTGACCCATGCCAGCGCTTCGCACCAGTTTCGCATCAACACCCGGAACGACTTCACCCCATCTCAGTTCCATGGCCATTCATGAATTTGGGGATGGATATAGTGGGAAAAATGCCAGTCGCCACGGGTGGAAAGGTCTACATGCTCGCGCTAACGGATTATTTCACCAAATGGGTCGAGGCCGAATCCTACGTCAGAATCAAGGATACCAAAGTAAAGAGTTTTGTTTGGAAGAACGTCATTTGCCGCTACGGAGTCCCTAGAGAGATAGTCACTGACAATGGTTCACAATTCATATCGTACGACTTCCAAGATTTTTACGACAGATGGAGGATCAAGCTAAGCTATTTCAGCCCAAGGTATCCTCTAGCAAACGGTCAAGCAGAATCCACTAACAAAACAATCATTTCAACCTTTAAGAAGCCGCTCGACCAATACAAAGGAAAATGGGCTGACGAGTTGTAAGGAATTCTTTGGTCGTACCGTACGACAGCAAGAACATCAACGGGAGAGACACCTTTCTCCTTAACTTACGGCTCGGAGGCAATGATTGCCACCGAAATTGACTACCCATCCTACAAAGTCGAGCATGCCACCAAAGAGGCAAACAACAAGTAATTACGAAACAAAGTCGACAAGATCGACGAGTGTCGCGACAAGGCCGCGATTAGATTGGCGATATATCAGCAACGAGTTGTCCGACATTATAATTGGAACATCCAACTCAGAACATTCAAGACTGGAGATTGAGTCCTACGCCGCGTTTTTCAAAACCCAAAAGAGCAATGCGCAGGAAAACTCGACCTTACATGAGAATGACCCTACCAGATCATCAAAGTAGTTAGACATGGGGCCTACAAACTTCGA
The DNA here is from genome assembly GCA_003430845.1 of Xanthoceras sorbifolium. Taxonomy (NCBI): domain Eukaryota; kingdom Viridiplantae; phylum Streptophyta; class Magnoliopsida; order Sapindales; family Sapindaceae; genus Xanthoceras; species Xanthoceras sorbifolium. The sequence goes on along the minus strand of CM010608.1, from coordinate 16,077,808 downwards.
TGTATAGACGACATGGAGATTGGTAACAATTGGAACGCCCTCCACTTAAAACAGTATCACTTCTAAAACTCCTTGTCTTTCACTATTATTATACGATTGTTTTTTTTTATTCTCTTCTCCTACAATGTGGAACTGATTTAGGCATCGGAGGGCCGTTGGTAAACCCAACGGCCAACCCTAACATTCTTCGATGCAGGTTGACGTCGCTCGACATTCCCGCACTCAAGGTCTTCGACTCACGTTAAGCAGCCACATCTCCCCAAAAACGATTGACATAAACACATGACCTGCTTTCAAGGCCTAAAGTCGCATGACAGAAACAAGCTTAAAAGTTTAAGCACGGCATCATAGAGGACACACACTTCAGCTGGAAGTTGGCGCGCTCGACATTCCTGCGCTCAAGGTTTTTGACTCACGTCAACCAGTTGCAACTCCGTTATAAGGTTCTATATAAAACAGGCAACCTGCTTTCAAGGTCTAACACAGTATGACAGAAACAATCCTAAAAGTTTAAGCATGACACCATAGAGGTCCCACACTTCAACTGAGGGAAATGAACATACAAATATTATAAGAACGAGAATCGGCGCAAGTAGCAGGACCAAAATAAGAATCAGACTTTGTCTCTTCACTAACCTCTAATCTAAGTCGCATGACATTAACCATTAGTTTGAAGTTTTCCTACTTTGCACGATGACGTCACAATCACATGTATCAAAAAAAAAATTAATTTTTTAAGCACCAAATTCATTCATTTATTTGTTCGTAGGACTCCGTGCAAGTTGATTTAATTTTCACATTCGTGGCGAAGTACTTTGCACGATGACGTCACAATCACATGTATCAAAAAAACAAAAATTCAGAGTATAAACGACAAGTCCCTAAGTACAAAAAACAAGTTCAAATTTAACAAAACCCCTATGGGGCAGCATCATCATGATCCTCTTCAGGAGCTACTTCATCAGTAGGCTGGTTCCCAGTTGATGGAGCGGCCAAAGCCACGACAGCCGATCCCTTTGGGGGCAGAGGAACGAGCCCCTCACTATCAGCTTTCTCTTCGGCCGGTTGGCTCCCTTCCTTGACTCCACCCTCGACGTCCTCCTCGACCTCGTCATCGGGACAATTCAGCTCGTCGTGGTCGGCGATCCACCTATTGACCTTCCACTCGATCGCACGATCGTCCTTGTATTCCTTTATTAGGCCGCACTAGTCTTGATGACGGCATTGAGCACATCGTCCTCTATCTGGTCATATAGAGAGTCCTACTCCGACTCCTTAGCCTTAAGCTTTGCTCCAAGAAGGTCGACATTCAACTTCAGCCTGTTGAGCTCAAGCGTCGCCTCGACCGCACTACTATAGGCCTCAAGGGCTGTCTTATTTGCCTCCAAGTTAGCTGCCTTTAGCTTCTCATTGTCAACCCTCAGGCTTTGGTTGCTCGACTTTAGCTCCCTAACCTTCTTAAGATTTGAGCCAAGCTCTCTCTTCAAATGAATTTTCAATTGAAGAGCTTGCAAAGATTGAAACTTAACACTAAGTAAAATTTCGAGGGACATAGTGATAACATAGAAATCGCACGACCATATCTGAAATTGGTGGTTGCGGCCCCAGTCGACCGCTTGGGAAAGACCCATTCCTGCAGATGACTCTCGTTTTCGGGTAACAGCAGTCGCTCGACTTGGGGCATAATTGACCCGAAGTCAGAATATGCGAATTCATTCTGAGGGAAGGCGAGGTCGATCGATGCCTCGCTACCAATGGCCGAGTCATCCCTCCTCATTTTCTTCCCAACGGAGCTGATGTCGAGGGCTCTCTTGCCTCAGCTGGATGGGGGAGGTGGTGAAGGAGTCACCATTGGCTCGACTTGGCCGCTTGATTGGGCCTTCTTCTTCCTTTTTTTTTTTTTTTTCTTTCAGCCTCTTTAGGGCCTCATCAGCATCAGGAGCAGCAATGCCTCCAGCCATCATGTCAATTGCAAAGCGTCGCTCAACGTGTGAGATGAGAGTCAGAAACCTTGAGTCGTACAGTCGCTCGACACAATGCCGGACTCTGACAAACTCCACTAAATTTTTAAAGGCTGGGTAGGGAGTACTTGGCTCGTTAATGACAGAAAACTTCCACAGATGGCTCGGCCTCAATTTCTCCTCAGTCAAGATCCTCCTCCAGCTCCTCTCCTTCGCTACGTACGACAGTATCCTTTCTGTACGCTTCTCACAAGTCAAGCCCACCACCGCCTGAGCCCTTAAGTTCACTGCACCACAAGAGAACATAACCAAAATATAGTTAGGACGGCATGACTAAAATACAATGTCGAAATACACGACACGACAGAGTTAGTAACCCACTAGCCTTGGACCACGTCGTACGGACAGTTGTGTCCCCTATTGACCACTCGACAAGAAGGCCCCGTACAAAGAAATATCTATCCTTCCACGACCTGTCATTCGTGGTCAGCTCCGTGATGAGGTACTTCCTATTCGCTCTGAGCGTCAAGTTGTAGCGACCCTTCTCAGTGTCGTGCTCCCTTATCGAGTAGGTATAAAATAGATCTGACAGTTCAAAAACGATGGACTCCATTGTACACAACAACTCCAGCCCTAACATGATCCTCCAACTGTTGGGCATGAGTTGTCCTAGGGTAAACTCGAAGTGGTCCAAGACCTTTCTCAGTAGTCCGACCACTAGCAACCTGAACCCGATACACTGGAATGGGAGCTCATAGAAACACGTCCACCCAAGGATATCCCAATCAGGCCTCTCCTCCTTATAGGGCAATCTCAGGTCGACACCGTCAGGTATGCCATAGCTATACCTCATATGCATGAGGTCCTCATTCTTTAACACGCTAGCTGGATTGATCAAAAGCAGACCCAGCGGCCTACTAAGACCCATGGGGCAGGGACCAGTAGCCTCCCTGGGCAGGTTGACAAGGGGCATCCCCACCGCTGTGTCATCCATGGCGCGCGACGTACCCTCATGACTAGAGAATGTCGCAGGGTCGTACCCACGGGAAGCCAAAGTGACTTCCCTACTCTAAGTCCTCGACTCGCCGCACGAGTCGGACGACAGGTCAATAGGATCATCACATCCTCTTCTAGACGTACTGGGTGTACTCTCGTCGCCTCTACTCGACATTTCACCTACAAGTCGAGCGACAGTAGGGATAGTCAGTGGTCAACCCCAACTAAAGATCCTACATAACATAGCTTCAGACAGTTAGTCTACATCTATGCGACGTCGCGCGGCATCTACGGCTAAACTATTGTCGTGAGACATAAACACCACAAACAATTATTTACCACATCCTAAGTAGCATTTTCGATCGAAACTAGCATTTGAAAGGTTTTTCTCAAAAACTTATTCGAAGAACAATACCCAGGAAACAAAGAAACCGCAAACAAAAAAATCAAAAAAACCTGAAATCAAAAGCAAAAGCAATAAGGGAACTTACCAAAAGTATGAGAATGCACACTGCCTCGCCGGAATGGATGCGAAATGGGACGAAAACGACTCAAAGCAACGCTGAAATTGGAAACGCCGGTGACCGATTCTTGAGAGAGAAAGCAGAAATTGAAAATAAAGAAGAAAAAGGAAAGGGCGACAATATAAGTAGAGACATGTGCTTACGTGTCAGTCTCTTATTGGACACGCATCCCCATAACCGTCATCATTAATAAGACATGTGCATTTCCCATGAAAGTGATGATTGCCTTGGCACAACCGTCAAAAAGCAACTGAAAGGCCTGCCTCTCAAACGCATCTACCGAGACATAGTCGTACGACTATATCGACACATCGATGTTTAATCCTTCTCTAAGACGCATGGCTCGACTTGACACAGTCGACGTTACAGTATCAAAGTCGCACGACGTCATAATAAACGTCCTCATGTATGAACCAATACACCAGCTTTACGACAGAATGAGATTTACTTGCCGTACGACATCAAGAAGTTCTACAAACCCCTTGGCATATCTTATACACCCAAGGAGTTTGGGGGCAAACTGTAGTACCCAAAATCCGTCAAGACCGAAAATAAGTGAAGATCCAGCCCAAAAGCCCATCTACACGCAATGCCAAGGCCCAATCACATTGCATGACCCGGCCCAGAGCCGAAAGCGATCAGTCTACATGGCCCGAGACTTAGATGCCTCAAACGTGGTTCGTTGCACGACACCCGACAAGACCATGGCTGCACGACACCCACTCGACCGGTGTCGCATGGTGGACCGAGTTACGACGGCGTCATGAGTCCATAATGGCCTCACATTTCGGGGACCTCCCATATCGCTCGACATAGAATCCTCATTGGCCTACGCATGCCCAAGTCATGACCTATCTAAATGAGCCTAAGCCTACAACCCAACCCATCAGACTTTGAGACCGAGTCAAAGAAACACCCAGATTTTCCTGGATTTGGGGCAACAAATTAGGGAGATGATTCATCACCCCCAACGAGTGAATCATCACTCCTATAAATAAAGGAACACTCTTCCAAAAAGGGGCAGATAAAAAACGAGGGAAAACTATCGACTAAGCAACATACAGTACACAGAAAGCATCTCTTGACTGAACTTTTCCATCTCCGATCATCCCATGATCGTGGTCCGGCCAATCGCCTCCGATCACGAAGGTCTCAACCCCCTAGGTTAAGGAAGTATTTCTTACTCTTCTTCATTTTTATCCTTCATTCATCTACTAGCACTCGCGAACTTGACCGTCGGAGTAACTTTGGCCGGCACCATTCCGGTATCCCAGACGTCCTACGGGTCACATGCGTTCTTTCTTTGCATGTTGTAGTGCCCCGTGTCTTTCAAGCGATTTTTTAAGACTACACTAGGCACCCATTGGTCATTGTACACCTAAATATTCAAACCATTGCCAATTTTCCTTCTCACACCCTTTCTCAAAGTTTTCATACCCCATAAAATACTCCTCCACAAATAAGAGGGCCTACAACTCAAATTACAATCTAAAAAGGAAGAACGGGGGAAATACCTAACTTTAAGAACTCTCACCATTAAGGATGAGGGACACGAGATGATCCTCTAGCCTTGTTTTACTAGCATGGCTTGATTAAAAGCCTACACCCCTTTAAAACCCAAACCACCCAACTCTTTCGGTTGACAAAGCTTATGCCAAGCTGCTCACTGAGCCTTCTTGCCATTAGCACCCTCACCCCACTAGAAACCAGCGAAGAGCTTCTGAATTTCAACCATTAACGAGGTGAGGAGCTTAAAACAGCTCATGGCGTAGGTGGGAACCGCCTGAGCTACCGCCTTGATCAAAACTTCATTTCCTCCCGCTGAAAAAAGTTTACCCTTCCACCCTTGAAGTTTCCTCCAAACTTTATCCTTGATGGCCCCAAAATACTCCTTCTATTCTTACTAATCATCGAAAGCAGCCCGAGATATTGCTCGTGGCAAGAAACCACATAAATGTTAAAAATACACTTAATAGAGGATCTTAAGGCAGCTTCGGTGTTGGAGCTAAAAGAAAGTGCGAACATCTCGAAATTGATATATTAACCTGAAGCTGCCTTGTAGACTTGCAGAAATTCCTTCACTCTACCACACTCTTTACTCGAATCTTCAGCAAAAACCAAATTATCGTCTGCGAAGAAAAAATAGGAAATCGTAGGGGCTGATCTTACGACTCTTATCCCATGGATGTTGCCCAAAATTTCAGCCTGAGAGAACAAAGCTGACAGCCCTTCCGCACATAATAAAAAGAGATAAGGTGATAGGGGGCAACCTTGTCTCAATCCCTTCGAATGAGTCACATTTCCCCTAGGCTCACCATTGATAAAAAATGAGTAGGAAGCCGAACAGACACAGTTCATCGCCACATAAATTCACCTATCATCAATCCCCAACTGTTTCATAATACCCCTAATGAAATCTCATTAAACTCTGTTGTACTATTTACTCGTGTCTAACTTAAAAGCAATTTAACCTTTCGAACCCACCCTCCTATTTCTCAAAGAGTGAAGGCACTCGAAACCTACCACAACATTGTCGGTGATCAAACGACCCGGGACAAATGTGCTTTAGTTAGGAGAGATCACATCCTTTAAAAATCTCTTTAAACAATTGGCCACCACCTTTGCAACCAATTTATACGTGACATTGCAAAGAGAAATAAGACGGAAATTTTGAACTCTAATCGGCAAATTAACCTTTGGGATGAGAACCATTAAAGCTTTGCCAAAGATGTTAAGAGATCCATCATCATTCAGGACAGCTAAGACAGCTCTGCTAACTTTGGGCCCAACCACGTCCCAAAACGACTAACAGAAGAGCGCAGAAGACCATCAGAGCCAGGCGCCTTCAAATGAGCCATCTGCTTCAATGCAAGCCGAATCTCCTCAAGGGTGAATTTTGCCACTAAAGACTGATTCATCTCAACTAAAACCTTTCTTTGCACTGCTGACAAAACACGGCCTAAATCTGAAAAGAAAGGGCGAGAAGAATAAAAAAGATTCTCGTAATAATCAGAAATAACTCCTTCAATTTCTTCCTCATTTTCATGCCAAACTCCACCACCATCAAACAACCCCAGAATTCTGTTTCTTTTCCTTCTTTGAGAGGCCCTCGCGTGAAAAAATATCGTATTTTTATCACCCGACTTGAGCCACAAAGCCCTCGACCGTTGTCTCCAATACCTCTCATCTTCTTAAGTAAAGCATCAATTTTTCTCTTTACGAATCTGATTTTATCCCAATTAAAACCAGCAACCCTATTAGAGCCAGCAGCCCCAAGAACTACAAAATTACCAACTGCATAGAGAGAGCTCAACTCTTCCCTCCAAGCCTTCAAATTCCTACCACTATCTTTCTTTTTCACCATGTTCCAAGCTGCCCAACTAGAAGCAAAAACCCCCACATTGCCCAACAGACCCGAAATAGCCTTAGAACTCTCATAGCTCCTCCAAGCTTTCTCAATCAAATCACGGCAGCCATCCTCATTAACCCACGCCTCCTTAAAATGGAACCTAGACACCCACCTTCTTGGTCTGTCCCCAATTCCATAAGGTTTGAAAATATTGCTAATAAGGAGAGGTTTGTGATCCGACCCCTCATGGTCTAAATGGGTGACAATCGCTTCTTGAAACAAAGCCCTCCATCTCATACAACAAAAACCCCTATCAAGCCTTTCCGTAATCAAGTTACCATTCGACTGCCTATTATGCCAAGTAAAAACTGAGCCCCTAAAACCCATATCGATCAAACTACACCCGTCAATAACCTCCCTAAACTCAGCCATAGCACTAAAACTTCTAGGAACCCCACCAACTTTTTCACCATCGCTAAGAATTTCGTTAAAATCGCCACAAAGAAACGAAGGGAGATTGGACAAATCCCTGAGACGTCTAAGCAAAGACCAAAAATGCACCTTCATATTGTGCTTTGGGTCCTCGTAGAACCCCATAAACCTCCAACTCACACCAAAGCTATTTTTAATAACTGCATAAATGTGACCTTTAGTATAGGACTGAATAGTAACATCAATCCCATCCCTCCAAAGCAAAAGAAGACCCCCACCCAAACCAATACGATTAACACTAAAACCACCAACAAAATCCAAACTACTTCGAATTTTGTCAACACTACCAGCTTCCAAATGAGTCTCTGAAAGAAAAACAAGTGACGGACATTCCCTTTGCAGAAGACTGCACAGGGATCTGAATGTTCAGAAGTTTTTCAACCCCCGAACATTCCAACAAACGGTTTTGATGGCTGACAGCAGTGCTAGAACTAGCTAGATAGTGCCGATAAATCTGAAATGGTATTCCCTTGCTTGCTACGTTTTCTCTCCTAAACAACCTCATCCTCTAACTATAGAGGCCTCTTAATACTATTATCAATTTTGTGAACAGCCTCCGAATCGTATCCCTTCTCTCTAGCAAGGCGCTTCCATTTTTTTTGTTTAGTGCTACACACATCACCTTTCTGAACAAATTGAACCTTCTGATGGACTGATGAAAGATCACCTATCAGAAAAGAACCCTCAACCGAAATCCTATCTTCAGCAAGAAAGTCATTACCACCAACTGATTCTAGTGACACACCACTGATACACCCCAAACCGACTGAATACATAGACAGCTCCTCCGTAGCCATACCTCCACTGTCAGTCACAGCTACTTCATTAGAAAAAAAACAACAACATTTTCCTGAACAAAATTTGGAACATAATTTGACACAAAATTCAAAACAGAACCAGAAACCACATCTGCACTGAGCTCCTCAACAGCAGCATTAACCCGATGAACCTTATCGTCTCCGCTAACAATCACTCCCTCATCCTTAAACTTCGAAATATTAGCACTAAGAGGGTCCTCTTGATCAGGTACTGGTTTAGAATACCGCCCAGACCTAAATCTACCTTTATCCAGATTAGGAGCCCGTATCCACGTACCAAACCTCAGACGATCCTTAACAGGTGACGAATCTTTCCACAAAAGTAGCAGAAGTTGGGAAGCCTCTCATATTTCACAACCACCGAGCAAATCTCCTCCTCCTCCCCCAAAGCCGCCCTCAGACCCCTTGATAGAGCTTTCGAAACATCAACCCCTACCCTAACATGCAGACAATTACCCAAACAATTACCATTCACACATGATTCAATTTCTATGACCTTTCCTACCTTACCACCCAGAACTTCACCCACATCCTTACACAAACAAGAAAGCGGGAGATTATAGAGCTGAATCTAGAAAGGTGCCCTAACAAAAACTTCCTCAAAGATTTTACCCAACCCCCTAACTTCTTTAAGGATTAACATATGTTTATCAAAAGCCCACGGTCCTCCTTCCAAAACCCACTTCCTATCACCCAAGCAATTAAACTCAAAAACAAAAAGATTCATACCTATAGCTTCAACCGAGACACCGTGAGCTGTTCTCCAGATCAAAGGAATTGTCGCCTTGAATGCCTCACGATTGACCTCTCTGTTTGCGATAATCTTGCCGATCAGACACATCGAGACTCTCATCAGACCATCCTCCTGAATTTTTGCCTCAATTCGAGCCACTGGGCCATCAACCTTCGAGAGAGAGAGAGAGAGAGAGAGAGAGAGAGAGAGAGAGAGATCTCCTCAGTTTCCATCGTCAAAACACACCAGAACCAGACGAATAGAGCAGCAGAAACAAAAAGAAAGAAATCAATAGCAAACCAGAGAGCATAAGAATAGAAAGCTAGAAAAACCTCTAAGGAAGAGGAGGGAAAACCACCAAAAAGGTGGATTGAGCACGCAAGAAGCATGAAGAAGCTATCACAAGCTCATCCTAGGCACCTCGAGAGAGGTTTCTAGAAAGAAGCAGGGGAGAATATAACTACAATGCTGATATATTATATTTTGGTATCAAATAATAACAATTGTTGAGAGGATAATTTTAAATAATGAGAACTAAATTATTTTCTGAAAATAAAAAAAAAAGATGTTAGGTATTTCTGGTCGATATTAGGATCAAATCGACTAAATAGTTAGAATTGTCACATCCACGTGGTTGTGAGTAGTTTCTGAAGTTAATTTTTTCGTTTTTGTTAAATTTTAATAATTTTTTAGCGTACATTTGTAACAAAAAAAGGGGAATAAATCAATGGAATCAATCTATGAACCAAACCATTAATGTATTTAAAAATTTATCAATTTTAGTCTAAAGTTTTGAATTTTTTTTATTTAAATATTTTTTGTTATTTTTATTTTATCAAATTGGTCTCTACAAACTTATTATAGTTAGTATATTTATTAGCTTTTATTTAATAGAAAACTAAAGAAACGCCTTTCAATATTTTATTTGAATGGACTTAAAAGCACAATAAGTCATATTAAGCAATAAAATAATACCATCAAGTCAAGAGTAAACAAAATGCATAACAATACAAATAATTCATGTGGTTTAATATGGTTACATCACAGAAATTATCGATTTCACTATATATTAAAATAATAAGTTACAAGAGATTACATAACATAATCCTTAATTTATATATCTGAATTTCCATGGAAGATATATGCTTGAATTTTTATGCAATTCCAAAAATTTGTATTATTTATGATTTTATTCTATTCGAATGAAAGTAATAAAGCAATCCAGGCAAGAATACGCAAACAAATGTGACGATTATATTTGTTAACAATAAATTTGGTTCAAGGATTTTAGCATTCGTCCAGAGGGGAGATCTCCAGAAACAAAGTTTCCAGGAGATCAATCTTCCAGAAGGTTTATATTCATGAAGAAATAGCAAAGAAAATACATTAATAAATGGGACCAATTATGGACCTATGGCTCAAGGGTATTTTCGACAAATGCAAATGTATACAAATATTCACCAGTTATATGACAAAAGAGAAACACATGTGAGAAGACAAAGGGTTGGGCAAAAAGAATGAAAACGGTTAAGGAAAAGGACATAAAAGGGGACCACACGCATGACAAGGGAAAAGGTGGAGCTAAAATCGGGGCTGCAGAGCAGAAGATATCAGAAAAAGTATGTCCTCTGTCAAGAGACAAGAGAATCTCCAGCTGGCTAAAAATGAGAGCGCCATTTGGAAGTTCACGTCACAAAGATTTGCACAGCAAGGCACTAGACTGTCTAGGAGGAGTTCTGACTCACACCTAGCATCCCACCTGTTAGAAGGTTATTGGACAGAGGAGTGTGTCTATCACAAGATTCAGAGGAAATTGCGAAGGAAGAAGCAGGTTATAAATCAAAGACGAAGGACCATACGTAAGGCTACACGTGGCAAGCTATGAGGAAAGTGTCTGTTTCAGAAGGCTATAAATACCCATGTAATCCCATTTGAAAAGGTTGGCAACTTCTTTTTACTTTCTTTTTCTCTCTTTATTGTTTTAGTTCAAATGAGAGAATTAAAATGTTGGTTCATCTATACTAACTTGGATGTCGGAGTGTGGTAGCCGGACCACCACCGGCCACCATCCTAACCCCAAGCTTTTATCTATCCTTGCAGATCTCTTCCAGGAGAACCCTCAAGGAGCCGAATCAAGAGAAAAAGCATAAATACACACAAACAGATTTTCCAATGGTTTCCAATTTGATTTATGTTGTTTATTAAGTATTTGGAGATAATTAATCTCAGTGTTAGTGATGAAAATGTATATTTGACCTTTCCTTGAACTTTTATGGAAATCTTGTACTTAGAGATATATCCTGATATTTCCTCCAGGAGATGTTTTAGTGTATTCTTTTCTTTACTTGTTAGCTTTGAATTCTTTATAAAATTTAGGGTTAACAATATTCAAAGGGAATATGAACCTGTAAATATAGGCTGCAGAGCTGCGGTTGGTTCAAATATAACACATGAAAGTATGTCCAGTGACTAAGTGGACCATTGGCTAGGGCCAGCTTATCTACAATTCTAATATGAGCTAGTGAGAAAACAAATATATATATATATAGCTATTATAATGTTTTTTAAAAAAATTTCTTGTAGAATAACCATTTAGAGTGTAAGTGGTTAGTGTACATTTTTTTCTATTTCAATGGTTCGGATTTACCAATATATATATGCATAGTTTTCTTCTCTTATTGTTGGAATAGATATAAATATGATATGTAATTGATATTAATATATTTTTTTTTAATACATCATATTTTCAAAAATTAGGTACAGCATTCAACCGTGCACCAAGTTAACTAACATTTTCTCAATTATTTATGACTTCCATCTAAAAGGCAGAGATGGAATAAAGTTCTCTTATATCTCACAATAGTGGGAATCCCACTGTTTCTCTTTCCAAAAGATTGAGGTCGTGTCATTAAAGCAAATTAAAAGAGGCATCTACGCATCTCATGCTAGTGCCAGTGCTAGTGCTATTCCTTATCAACATCCAAACAGGGTCTTTCATGTTTCTCTCTTTATTTTATTTAAAACAATTGCTTGGATACATCTTTGTCTGCATACGTCTGGACCCCCTGCCTCTTGATTCTGTGCTTTTCTTATTGTTTACCAATATTCTTTCTCTTATTCATTTGCTAGTAACCACTAAAGCTTACGCTATTAGATTCATTAACATGATTCTTCAAGTGCAGCATGGAGATGAAACAAATAATAAATACCCATTATACACCCCTTACCATGTAATATTGTCATTGAATAAATAAATCTAGGAAAACCAAAGAAAAGTGGGGGAGGACTTGAGTCAGATCTCACGACTCTAATGCCATATTCGTACCAACTCGATCAAAAAACTTAAACTATTAGTTAATCCTGTAGCATTTAAGATGTAAAAATTAGACAAGCTATGATGCTTAAAATCAATATCGACTTGACCTGCTGTAGAGGTAATTTAACAACAGGTTGTCAAATTTGATATATTTGAGTACTTGAAGAAGCTTATAATCTTGGTATGTCATAAGTCGTGCTGCTTGACATACCCAATTTGTTGGGGCAGTCAAGCTCGTACAAAACCTAACAATGTAAGGACTCTGATGCAACATGTAATAAGCTGTGGATCCAAGTCATGTAACAAAATGTTTCAACTGAAACACTAATACATAAATATCAGCTGCTTCGACAAGGACTTATCAGTCCTCCTTGCGGGAGACCTATGATACTATACTCTGCAGAAATAAAAGGACTCCAATGAGGTTATCCAAGACAGAAAAATTCATAAACAGAACAAACACATATATGAAAGAATATGGGTCGGGCTTGGGTTGGACTTATGTCCAACATTGAACGAACACCAAGAGCAAGTCAGAAAATGGGCCTAAAAAGAAAGGAGGCTAGGTGTTGGGCCTCAGGTCCACCTATTGATCAGGCTGGCATAAGTGGTTACTTGCACTTGAGCGAAGCCCAATTTTCGGTTTGTGGCACTGGGGTCAGGGGGTACCGTAGTAGGTGTCATCATTTAATGTATGCAGATGCAATCTTTCTTCTTCATTTTTTAGAGCTTGCTAGTTTTATGAGAGGTCAACTAAAGGGATTCTGTGGTGATTCTATGAAAGATTTTTTGGTCATTTTACCTTTGCTATGGTAAAAACTAAATGGACTATCTTTAATTGGTTTCCCTTACAATAAAGTTTAGGGTTCATCCCATGTACTATATAAATAGCTTTTTTGGGTACATTAGTAGAGACGCGGATGTATCTATACGGTTGAAGCTTTTCTTCTAAATTGAACCATGTAAAAGTGATAAAGGCGTTAAAAGAAAGAGTCATGTTAAAAACGAAAATCACATGATAAAATGGATGTATCTTTTTTGTTTCTCACAACGAGATTTAATTATATTTACTCTTATTATTTTTTTCAGTTATTATTATTATTATTTTATTTTTAGAATTAAATTTTTATTTAATATTTTTTATTTTTTTATTTTTTATTTTTATTTTTATGTGTAATGACTGAAATACTCCTAATACTATTGGTTAACAAAAAGACTAAATTGATGAATTTTAAAATTACAGAAATTATACGGGCTAAATTGAAAATTACAAATCAATATGATTTCCGGTCAAACCAAAAATGGTTATAGTAGTTTTTCTAACAGATGGTTGACGTTAACAAAATAAATGTCAATTTGCTTGGGTCTCTTATAAGAGATTGCACTTGCAGGGTATCCATTTTTAAGGGAGAGGTTCAGGTTCAGCTGTCCATCAAAAGAAATTTATGTTGATGATGCTTACCTTGCACTAAAAAAGCTCCAACAATAACAATTTCTCATATGGCCACCTTTGTCCAAAGTCAACCCTTCTTCAAGTGGGCCATAGCTTTCACGCACATGTCAGATCAACCTTCTTCTTCTTCATTATTATTATTATAAGGGTTGATCATGGAACTGCGGCTACCTAATATGCCCTCAAGCATAACGGCTACTTTACTTCATGTTCAAATAATTTAAAATTTTTGTATAATGTGAATACAATACTATACTGCCTGAAAATTAACTGTTTACAAAAGATTTCACAGAAGAAGAGAGTCAATGGTGAATAAATGGAACCAAAAATAAATAAATGAAAGGAGAGGGTGACAATAAATGAGAGAGGAAGAAACGCAAGGAGGCATTAATGGGGGAAGACAAGACCATTTAATATTTGCTGAGAAGGTAACTTAATTGCTCTTGCGTTTATCGCTGCAATTGTCTTTTCCTTTCTCTCTCACACTGCCTTCATTGCTACCTCCATCTGCCTCCTCTCTCTCTCTCTCTCTCTCTCTCTCTCTCTCTCTCTTATCTCCTGCAACCCACCTCCCCAGATCCCATTTAATGCTCTCTCTCTCTCTTGTGTGCAGTAAATATAAATGTAAAAGGATAATATTATATTAAACTTTGTCATCTTTTACAAAATTTCACCACATAACCATTGAGACAAAACCATGGTTTTTCAAAGGCCAAAAAACATATTTAGTGGAGAATCTATGGACTGATTAAACTGCCAAGTGCCAAGAGATTGCTAATTATGGTTAGGTGATAGATTCTCACTTGCTTTCTCTTCATAACTGTAGCTTGTTGAACATTGTGCTGGCTGATGAGACATCTGCTCCTGTCTGTGTGGATATTGAAGAAGTAGTAGATGAAGAAGCACTCTTGCTTGGCTGTGAAGCTTCCTTCATTGATGGTGGTGGTGGTGCTGCGCAAACCGGAATGACTGATCTAATTTGAACAGCTGGGGCAATCCTTTGTGGGTTGAACCCTCCAGAATACAGTGATTTTGCCATGTGGGTTGGTATATGTGATTTGAAGGGAGTTGATGTCATTGGAGATGGATTTAGAGACCCAAATAGCCTATTGCTAACGTGGGTTGTGCTATCAAACATAGTATAGTCAAGCTTACTAGTATTAGGTTGAGAAAATGGCTTGTATATTGAACTTGCTCTATAGACACTACTTGAATTTGCAATGCTAGAACCCTCCTTTTCAATGGACTTGTTGATGGGATCTTGTTTCCCACCAAGCCATTCTTCTTCGTCCATTTGATGCTCTTCCAATGGGGTTGGAATCTCTTGATTTTTGGCCCTAACTTGTATTGGTATAGGTCTATTTGATGCGTCGGCTGATGATGCATGATCTTCTTTATGTGAATTAGGTGGCAAAATCTTTGAAGTTGTTCTAGGTGGAGGTGGAGGAAGAAGAGACACAAAGCTGTTCTGTTTTGGCATTGAAACATCTAAAGCGGAATCCATTAACAGATCCAGGAGCCTCCACTGCTGATACTGTAGAGAGTTACTGCAAGTGGAAGAAGATGCAGAGCCATACTCTCTATGACCCCTAACCATTCTTCTTCTTGCTTGATTTTGATCCCTCCTTCTAGCATTTTTGTAGTCATCTTTCGGTCTAAAATTTGAAAGAACCCTTGCCACAATTGCCTGATCCTGTTCTTCACGAGTGTCTGTTTCTTTATTTGTCAATGAATCCAAGTTTGGCACTGCACAAATATAGACATTTGATCATGCTAAAATACTAAGAGACCTAACCTAAATATGAGAAAAAATCTAAAGAAGCAGAAATCAGAATATACTTCTTTTCAAGGCAGACCAAGCTGCAATGGCAGCATTCTTCTCAGCTTGCTTCTTTGTCTTGGCTGGTTCACCTGTAAAATTCATGCCAGCAAGCTCCACAGTGCAAGTGAAAGTTGGGACATGACCAGGACCTGACCTTACAGTGGTATATACAGGGAGGTTCAGCCCTGCCCTGTGAGCAGTTTCTTGAAGGAGATTCTTATAAATTCCAGTCTCATCCTATATCATATACCAAAAGAAGAAAAATAGCATACTTTAATCTCTCAAATCTATCAAGAAAACAATTCAAAACTGATTAAAAAAAAATTAGTAAGAAACTTACAAGAACTCTTGCAGTTAGAGACCTTGAAGGACCTCTTGTGGAGAGGACATTGAGAGCTACTTCTGCAGCCGCATGCTCAGCATGTCTTAAAGTGGTACAGTAACTTGGGCTCTCAAAGATCTCACCATTGAAATTCACTGATGCTTTGAATCTTGGAGCATGATCAGGTCCTTCTCTGATGCAGGCATATGAAGGGAGATTGAAACAGCTTCTTTGTGCTAATTCCTGTAGTTGATTCTTAAACATATCTGCCATGAAAAAACCAACCAAAAACAAACACAGGCAAATGAACATGAATCAGTTGTAACCCCATCAAAAGAAGAGAAAGAGAGACAATAAAGCTGGAAAAATTATCATAGCTCAGCAAGTATGATATGTAAGTTAGGATATACCAACCAAGAGTGAGAAGAAAATGAAATAACTACCGAGAACCCATCACAGAATCAAAGAACTCACCTACTTCACCTGGTTTATCACTCATACATTGGCATGGAAGTTCTATCTCTCAAGACTAAAAAGAGTACAGTGAAGTGAAAAATGTTAAAATGCAACTTTATGAGCTCAAAAGGTGAGTTCTTTATTTTATGTTTTTACCTGGTTGGAAAAATATGAACCATGACAGATTTTTAAGTCAAAAAACTTTCCCAATAAAAGCACAGTTTTCTAGCAATGAAAAGCCAAGCATAAGTTGCCCTGATTAGGGGGGTAATTGTGACTTTTTAGCTAGTAACATAGGGTAGATCAAATTACAGTAAACTCCTTGTGTTTACAGATTCATCACAAACTTGACTCTGGTCCAGGCTCTGTGTTGACTGGACAGATACGTCCATATCGTTTGACTTTCAGATTTTAGTAACTGTTGTCTGGTAACCACATGAGCTGACTCTCATGTTAGCTTCACTCCATTTTTTTTAGACTTTAGATGGGATTTGATTCATCCTCTTTCGAACAACTTATCTGGGTTGATGCAGCCCAGTTTAGAAGGCTTAAATAAGGTAGACAATTTTTTTAACCCTGATTCGTGAACAGAATAACGTGGATGAGATTGTGGGTTTTAACATGATTAATAAACAAATCGTGTTTGTGTTACCACAAACACTAAACTTAACAAATTAGGGTTGAAAATTTTGACATCATTAATTAAATGGGTTTAGATTAAAATTAACATAATACAAATTGTCACCTTAGTATTTTCTAGCCTTACATGTTCAATCACAATAGTATCGCTTGTCTCACACAGTCTCAAATATTTAAGATTAATTAAAAGTAGTACAAGAAGATCTTTTGAATCACCCATAATGTTCCTAGATGCAATTAATTGGCAGCTGAGCTAGGATAGAGTGGTCTATATTGTTTATCCAAAATGCTGTAGCACACAAACGAAAATATCGGATCAACTAGGCATCAGCCTGATTGACCACAGGTCCACAGCCGAAAGCATAAGAGAATGACAATACCCTGCTGTCTACGGCTTTGTAGGGAGGAGAGTGGAGACAAATTTGAGACATAGTATCAACCACTTTTGGTGCATGAAAATTCTTACCGCTTGAGATATCACAATTCACAGTTGGTGTCCGGGTACACTTAAGGACACTGCAGTACCCAAATGTTAAAGAGTTGCAATTTGTTTTTGTCTGGTCTCCAATTATTGAGATTTGAGCATGACAACGTTAAATCAGATGTTTCTTCCAGATTTGATTCTGGAACATGCTTAGGTAGTTAGGTCGGATTTCAAACTTTGATTCAAACATTAATGTAATCTTGAGTTGGTAAAATAAAGCAACTAAAAATTTTGTCCAACTCGACCATTTGTTCCAGTCCAACAAACTGCACCTAGTAATACATGACCAAATCCACAAATGTTTGTCACCAGAGAAAAATAGAGCAAGAGATCTAATGACACTAACTGAATCCACAAATACAATACAATTAGATGCTAACTAATTCCACAAATACAAAATCAGACCAAAAAACAAAGGGGAAAACGAAAAAGCTCACTCCTACTGTCCTACAACACACCATTCCTTCTTAAAAGCACAATGGTCAAACCAACACTTTCAAACACCGCGTCAAAACAAAGTGCCCCATATTGCATATGATATTTATGAACGTTGAATCACAAAGCCTGAAATCTCATCGATGCACCTTATCCACCAAATCAGATCCTCTTTCATATCCTATGCTTGTCTGTCACAGTTCCAACTATGTCTGTTGTCTATTCTCAGTTGTCAAGTTGCTGCTGCTAGTACTACCACCTGCACGGTTTGATTCCCCCACTCTAGCTGCCAAAGCCAGGACTTCGGGCGACATGTCCCAACTTCCACTTTTTCTTCCCCAACTAGATCGCCTGGGATGTATTCCAGGACGATCTCCTTCCTCTACCGTAGTCCTTATATCTGGGGACAACTCAGCTAATTCACCGTCTTTAACATTCATGCGATCATTGTTGGTAAGTTGCCCTTCAGATAGATCAGCCCCAGGACCCATATCTCCCCATACTGTTTTCCTACCCATTTCTATGTCATCCACAGCTTTTCCCATATTTGGACTCATAAAACCCCCACCTACTGATCGGGCTGGTAAACTGGTTTCCCTTGGCACCATTGCCCTGAAATTGTTCTTTGATGGGGGAATACTAGAGCAGAATATCTCCTTGAAGTTCTCCACTACTCCTTTGTTATAGGGGTTGGCTCGCCCATCATATCGATATCTAAAATTCTCATAAGTAGTCTGCAAAGAAAAGGTATGAAAATGTAAAGTTTTACTGTTAGAAAAACAAGAATTTAACAACAGCAAATGATAAAGGTTTTAACAGCAACCGAAGATGAGTATCTTACCTGATTTGTACTGATGAGATATAAATGAAAGGCAGTAAGGCCACCAACAAACCACATCGATATGAAAGTGTAAACTATTAGAACAATCGAAGCCGGGGTTTTGATCATTGCTTTCCAAATTGTTGTCTCCTCTGAATCCATGATCCTCCTAATGTATACCCAGCAAAATGCAAACACATATATACAAAGAAGGGTCGTCGAGTAGACAAACATGAAGAAGAATCGATAATTTCGCTGCATACAATATCGTAAGTTCAGAGAATCCATAAATTTAAGTACATTAGTCTTAGAAGCATCTTGATGAAGATGACATATGAAAAACCATAAGATTAACCACAAGTCCGCAACAATATTGCCACAATTAACATTTTGAACAAAGTCATTTCGAAAAATGGCATCAGGTGAAATGCAGGTGGCAGAATGATAATCACATGAACTCAAACTCATCAGACTTTAGCATAGCATCAAAAGCGGAAATGGCTCTTTTCACCTTAATTCTCCTGATTTAAAACAAGTCAATCAAGATGTGCTTAAGTTCAAGAAGTTGGAGCCCTTGTATGTGTACTTGTCATCTAAGATATTTTAATACAAGTCAAAAAACACGGCCATCAATCAGCCTTCAAAAACTAATTGACAGTCTCCAGCCCAAATACAATACCCATCTACTTTACAAATGCTACTTACATGTGCAAAGCCTACCAAAAGAGAAAGGTAGCAGAATAAACAATAAATGAAAATAAATTCTCCAGACATTGTTATCAAAAGACAAGATTCTAAAATAAAATGATCACTCACCATCCCAATACATTGCCCAACCCAAGGGCAGTGGTGGTCAAAGCGTTCCTACGCAGTTATTGCAGATTGAACAGTGGGAGCAGCGAGGAGGTCTGTAAAGCATGCAAGTATCACAATACTTGACCTTCACTGTGATTCCATTGACCTCTACATCCCTTATGCGAGGCAAACGTAACTGTGGAGTTTGTCCAGCCCCAACATCTGCAACCCCATCAAAGCCTTCTGGCTCTGGAGGGTGTGCATTGCGTGGAATTATGCCAGGATCTCTTCCTGAGGTCAGCAGGAGAAGAAGTAAAACCTGAGGAAATTAAATAATGGGTTTAGAGTTCAGTTTATTGAAACCAAATCGACTTCACTTCAAAAAAAAAAATTAATAAGCAAGTGGTGAAGTTAACCAAATCGACTTCACTTCAAAAAAAATTAATAAGCAGGTGGTGAAGTTAAATCTTGGGCACAGATTCCATGAAGGTTTCATAGTTGTTGGTCCATGCAAATTGAGATAATAACATTATAGCAACACTAGCATAAGCATAAAACTGTAACCATGATCCACATGCAAGTGTGCACACACATACACATACTAACGTCTGTTAATCATAGATGGACCTCAGTTTTGATGGGAGAGCAGATGTTGAAAATACAG
This sequence comes from Xanthoceras sorbifolium, assembly GCA_003430845.1. Lineage (NCBI taxonomy): Eukaryota > Viridiplantae > Streptophyta > Magnoliopsida > Sapindales > Sapindaceae > Xanthoceras > Xanthoceras sorbifolium. Next base: position 16,057,729 of record CM010608.1, on the reverse strand, counting down.
TTGGCATTGATTGGCCATCCATCTTTTAATTTTAGTTTGTTACATTTATCGAAAACTCTGATACAATCAACAGATAATTTTCATTTTTGAATTATAGCAAGTCCTAGGGACAATATAAAATTGCAATACTAGCTAAAAAAAAAAAAAATCTAACCACCAAGTTACAGCATTGAACATCTAAACCTTCCTCAAGTATTGATGTTGCTATAATATGTTCACTAGGCCTGTACGAAATACAGTATGTTTTTTCCTTGAATAGTATTGCAATATAGATTTATTTTTTGCTATGTATTTAGTCTTCTAGCTATTGTGTCTTACAAGCAGATTATCTAGAAAAAGTTTGCTTCAATCAAATAGATTTTTCAAGCTTGCCAACTAAAGGTTCTTTACAAATTGCTTTGAATCTATCTAATTCGCCCATATTCTCAAACCAAATGTTACTTTTCATTCGTATCCAAAAAAGTTAATAAAGATTTACTGAGTGAACTGCTGCCAATACACTAATCAGAAGACTATATACATAGCAGGAATAAACTCTAGATGGTAATGTCAATCAAGAAAAAACAAAATGAAATTGTAAAAGGATTTTTTACAAGTCCGACGAACATAATTATTGCAACATCAATACTTGAGGAGAGTTACATGTTCAAAATTGCAACTGCAACTTGTTAGTTAGATTTGATCCTTCAGTTGTCGTTTGCAGCTCCCGAGAATGTGCTAGAATACAAATGCAGAATCTCTTGATGATATTAGAGACTTCAACAAACATTAACGGCTAAATAAAATAAAATAAAAAATTGCCGATGGTCAATCAATGTCAACCCAGGCTCACATGTAAGAGAGAATGTTTGAAATAACCCGAATATGAGCTAGAGAAAGTGGGGAAAAAATTTCACATTAAAAAGAAAAAAGAAAGATCAGAGATAGCTATGGAAGCCACAACCTAGTATGCCAATTTGATGATGGCAAAATATAAACGTCTAACCAATATTAAAACTTTAATGATGAAAAAAAACCACGCCAGCCTCATACCGGAAAGATAAACACCCATGAAAAGCTCATTTATCTTCTAAACATCTCACATCTGTAAGAAATGCACTTGACCAGCAAACAAGTATGAAATCCTACCCCTCGTAAACATACTCTAACCATTCATGCAAATTGTGCCCATGTCTAACCCCATTGCACTCTCCAGACTCCTCAGAAAGTTAAATGCTCCTCCCTGTCTCTATGGCTACAGAAAGCAACCATTTATCCACAATTTGTTTTGGTCTTATCATAGAAAGACCCTTGTGGCCAGCAGGCAGATTTAATCTAGGTCACTATCCTACTTGCATTGTTTCTTACATCAGGTGCGGGTCAAAATTTGAACCTATTCCAGATAACAAGAATTCCAAAGCCAATTCCGACTCATTTGACATCACATAAGATATGTTAGAAGGCAATGTAGAAATCTAAGGGACATTTAACTTTACAGTGCAATTGTAAAAGGGAGGAACTCACATAAACACTGAACACTACCGCAACAACCATTACTGATATTCCCAAATGATGAGAAAAATCATCCATCAGTTTTTGGGCAACAAAGACGCAGAATACTGCCACAGGAGCAACAATGAGAAATATAGTCAACCCCAACGATCTTACATCTGGTCCAAAGACAAACCTCCCCTGAAGAAAAAAAATCTGCAGAACAACAATGAAACTGATAAATGCCTTGGCAGGACCATGAACAATATAAATTTTCCTCGGAAACAACAAATGTGAATTATAAATTCCTGATTAAAGCTTAGGCATGACTTAAGGCTTAACTCATGCAACTCGGTTTTTTAAACAGAATTGCTCCAGTTACAATCCTTGTGATTTATTTGCCCTCACTATTCAGTCAATTGAAGCAACCATAACCCAAGCATTATAGATTCACCAATTTTGACCCTATTACTGCAGAACCAGTGGCAAACAGAACTCAAAGCTCTGACACAAGACACTTCTTAAAATTCATAAGGATTCAAGAGGTATTATGCACCTCATGGATTCAGCTCAACATGACTTTTAAGTAATTGAATAATAAAATTTACTTTGCAACACCCTCAATCCTACAAAAATTCGTTAGTCATTAAACAGTCATTCAATCTTGAAACTCAAAGTTGCCACCTTAACTAACAGAATGGATGGTTAATCACTCAGTTAGACAAATTTGAATAAACACAAAAGAAGCAACTCCATTCGAGCTCATTGAATATATATATACACACACAAAAACTATCTGGCACCCAAAAGTAACCAGAGGAGCACATAAATAAAAAATGAGAACTTTTACTAGAATTCAGTCCAAAATTCTTTCCTTTTTTTGCTCAAAATGCAACAAAACCTCATACATAGGTAAACTCTTATAATTTCACAACTAAATACACAAAAAAGTAACCTTAGACTATTAAGAACAAAAAAGGAAACAGTGGATAGATGAAAAGCAAAATTAACATTTAAGAAAAAAAAAAAAAGCACAACACAAGAGGAAAAACGATGAATAAGGGAAAAAAGAAAGAAGAACTCACATTGCTTCCTTTCCAATTTTGGTACACCCGTAAATCACCGGACCCGCCCGCGGATCTCGGATCCGATCGCTGAGGTGGCGGTGCCACGTACATCACTCCTATCTCCCTCTCTCAGCTAACAAGGAAAACCTAAAAGAATAACACCACTAATAGTCTAATACATAACACAAAAGCAAAATAATGATAATAAAATCTTGATCTGGTGAGAGCTCAAATGGGAACTGAGTCGGAGTGAGTCGGAATCCGGCGAGTCGAATACAAACGCCGACAATACATGTGTGTGTGTGTGTGTGTGTGTGAGAGAGAGAGCTGGCAGAGTTAGGGTGAGGGAGTTTGGTTTTATTTAGTTAATTAACAGAGATTCTGATTGCGCTTGTTGTCTGCGTTATCTTTTTTTCAATTTTTTTTTATTCGCTTTACAGGGAGAGTATGGTGACGTGGCCACATGTGATTGGCAAGTCATTGACAGTGGACCGGTTTAGGTGGGTGGACGGATTGCTTTTTTTTTTTTTTTTCATTTTTTATTATTTATTAAATTTGATGTAATAAAACGAGAATGGATGCGACCTCTCTCTCTCGTCTTTGGACTCTGGAGTCTGGTGTGATGTCACTAAACTGGATCGATCGTGGATTCGTAGTTCCCTGCTTTTCATTTTCTTATTTTGGCGTTCGCTTTTTTCATAATTACATTATTACCATTCTTCTAAAAATTAAATAATGCATACTTTAATAGTTTTAATATAATAAAAAATATTTTACTTTAGTTTTTAATCTACTGTCAACAGTTACTTTCTTACTTATCATTCTTATTTTAATTTGTGAGATTTCTAAATTATTCTAAATGGTTTAAATTGATCTTTTTAACCAAATTTTTTACATTTAACTGTTACATAAAGCCAAAAAAATCAATTTTACTTTTGAACTTTGGGTGAACTAATAGAAATTACTATTTTATCCTTAAATTAAATACATTAAAATAAATATAATACAAACTAAATAAATATAACATATCTATAAAATTAAATTAAAATAAACTTTAAAACCATAAAAAATGTAAACACTGATAATAAAAAAATAAAATTTAGTTATTTTATTAAAAAATGAGAATACAAAAATTAAAAACTATGAACTAAAAAAAAAATGAAGATCTTACCAAGGTTGGATCTCTCCCCGTCAGTGGATCTCCATCTACGGAGATATAGTCTCCATCTCAGTTGATGGAGATCACATGGAGGATCTCCTCCCTATATCCCATGAAAGGGGCGTCACCTCCTATATCGATCTTAAGTAATAGAGATATCAATGTCTCCTCCTTGCGATATTCATCGCCTGGATGGATTATCGAGCGATGCACTGATTGGAGATCTAATCTACCATTATTTTTCTTCTTTTTTTTTTTATTTTTAATCGTTTTAGTATTTAATATTTTTATTCTCATTTTTTAATAAAATAACTAAATTTGATTTTTTTAGTTTACATTTTATAGTTTTTTTTTTATTTAAATACATTTTAAAGTTTCTATAGTACTAGAAAGGTTTTGTGTCAACTAACTATTCACAGAATAACCAATTTAAACTAATTAGGATAAACTAAAAACCACACGAATAAAAAGAAAAATATGAGTAAAAAGTGATATTTTATCAAAAGTTAAAAACTAAAATAGAAGTTTTTCCTTTAATTGAGAAAATGTAAGAACTTCTTATATACAATGCAATTATTTGTAAATATCGTCACCCTTTAAGCCACAAAAGCGCGTTAACTTTCATTCTTAAATGCAAAGGCTTTCTATCTCACATGCACAGAAATGTAGAATAAAGTTTGATGCACCAATGCTTGTCGAATCTTAAACATTTGTTTTTCCAATTCTTCCATCTTACGTAACCAAACTATATATTTTCATGTAATGCATATATATAAGGCATTTATATTAGCTCATCTTTTGAATTTTTTTATTTATTTATTGTGAAAAGAACTATTACAAGCATTCTGGAAAATCGGCCACTTGACAATGTTGCACACTTATAGCCAACACCAGACCTTCTTCATTTAATACCACGGTGCCTAATCCAAAAAAACCTGATTGGAAGCATTAATGTTCAGCTTATAAAAGCATGAAGAAGAATTAAATCATTATATATTTCATCACATCAAAATATTTTTATACACTTTTAATTTAGTGGTATGCATCTCTCTAACTACATTATTATTAGAGATTAACAGTTGAAGTTATACTTTACGTATTTAATAATAAGTGGGGACTGGGGAGAAACTCCTCCCTATCTGAGAGTTACTGTCTGAAACTGTAACGTGATTACAGTGTCGTCATGATTTTGGTAAACTCTTACTCAATTGATATCAGCAGCAGTGAGAAAACATGTTGTAAACAAACCATTCCCTTGTTGGATAAAAAAGCTTGCGTAGAATGAACGCATAAGTCGCAAAGTCTCCTGTCGCTTCTCATGGTATGCAGAGTGCACGAATTATTGAAGGCACAACCATGTACATGATGACACCCTCTCTTTATACAAAATATAGTATAAAACTAAGACATTGAAATTTGCGAAAAGAAGTGGGCTCTACCTCCCACCACCTTTTGACACCAGCTCCAAACATAATCCATTTATTTATACCGAAATTACAGCTACTGGGACTAAATTATTTGTGTTTCGAGGCCTAGTTCATCTGTCAACGTCGTCGTTAACTTCGTCTTTACTGGTCAGATAATTGGTCCTCGCGACATCAAAAATCAAGATATCGTGTGAGTGGAAGTTTATAACATGTTTATGAGTGAAGTGCATATGTTATCTACATTGATTGAATTCAATTAATAGACTAGTACATTCTAATTTAGATTGACATTAAAAATTAAAAATAATGATTTAATTTAGAGTAAAATTTTTAGTGAGCTCTTCATCAAAATTAGTTGAAAGTAAAATTACTTGCCAACGAATTAAGGGGAAAACATTATTTTTATAACTGATCATCTTTGAGGGTGATTGTCTCACTATAGATATATTAGGTATATAATTAAAAAAAAAAAAAAAAGGGGGGCCAATTTAAGATTTTAATTTAAATTATGTAACTTTAACATTTATCTATTTATTTTGTCTAAATCTAAAGTTTATCATTTCATTTTTTTTTTATTTATCATTAGATTAAGGTCAGATGAATGGATGGATTTTTTTTTTTATAAAAAACGAATATCATAAAAAAGGAAAAGATTACAGAATGGAACCAGAATTATCCGGGAGGAGATCCCTAATACAAGACGGAAATTCTTTTACTCATATCACCTGCCTAACCTCGGCTAAAGTTAACTTAGCCAGAAAATATGCCACATGATTAGCACCTCTAGCAATAGAAACAAAACTAATCACACACCGAAACAAGGAAAAAATATCGTCAATAACAACACCAATATCAGAAAGCGGACAACCTCTTCTATTAAGCAAGGAAATAATAGAAGAGGCATCAGATTCCAGTGAGTCAATAGAATAGCCTCCTTGATGAGTTAGCGTAAGGACAAACAAGATAACTTTTGCTTCTGCGATATCAGGAGCCAGAATCTCAAGAAAAACATCAATACCCGCTAGTAAAACATCACCATTTGAATCTTGAATAACAGCTCTCATACATGTGTTTCCATTAGAAAAATCAAGAGCAGCATCTGCATTGATCTAAAGAGAACCATGGATAGGAGGGATCCAACGAGAGAGGCGTACAACACGCGGCAACGGTTCTTTGAAGTTAGACTCAGCAAACACAACTAAGAACGACATACACCAAGGAACAATCTCCGATAAAGGGAGGGAATTCAGACAAAGCCGCCGACAATTACGATAATTCCAAAGCTTCCAAAGCACTGTCACAAGAAGCAAAAACTCATCAGAATTTAAAACTGATTTGCTAAGAAGCATAAAATCAAAGATCGAAGATCGAAGAACAACTAGTGGATGAAATAACACGAGCGAAGCCGTATTGTAACACCCCCTATCGCTCGGACCGAATCAAGGAGTGCTACTATATACCCAAATCTAACTTTTACTTTTATATAACCATAATTTAAAACTATATTATAAACATTTGAAAATGTTCTAGATAAATTTCTGAAAATCTTGTCAGAGTTTTCGTTGTTTTTTTTACTTTCCAAAACCTGTTTACAACTAAAATTAATAATATCAACTTCTAAATTCGCAAATCAATTTTTGCGCACCCTTTCAACGTTAGTGCGATTTGTCAAATCAATTTATCACAATATAATTTATAAATATTCAAATAACATAAACATATAATAAAATATTTACATAGTGGAATTTCTTTAAATATATACAAACATTTTCTGTATATGCATGCTGTATCAAAACATATATACTTATTACAAAAGGACTACCAAATATATAGGAACGATGTGACTCTGGACTCTACTCCTGCAGTCTCTACTCTTCTTTGTCTTTGTCTCCCTTGGAACCTCTGTTACCTACGTGTGAGAAAACTCAACACGCTAAGCAGATTGCTTAGTGAGTATACACAAAATTGTATATCCAAATATACTATAACAAATAAGTTTATCTATTTTTGATAAAAATATAAATAACATATAAATAAATCATATATGGGGCTTATGTCAAATCAAATCATATACTCAATAAATACAGTATTCAAAATCCATCAACAGACCAAATCATCATAAGTTTTCAAATGCTTTCATATAACGAATCAGTTTTCATACTGGGCTCCTGACATACATAACATAATTTATTGGACTAGATTACGGGTTGTTCGGCATCGGACACAAACGGGCTACCCGCCGAACATCAGATCAAAGTTGGACACCAACGGTGTTACGCGCTGTAAATGTCCCATATCAGATTTTCAACCCTAGGACTGACACTTGGGGCCTGTACTATCCAAAGGGTGGCACATACAGATCAAAGCTCCCTACCCTAGGACCGGCACTTGGGGCCTGCACTATCCATATAGTGGTGCATCAGAGTATATTGGCACAGTACTGTTCAGAAAAACCCAATTGACATGTCAACCTCTTATATCCATATCTATGTTCATACACATCAAAGCTATTTCGCAAAATGATTTCTCAAATCCATTTCGCAAATTCTTTTATTATATTCAAATTTAACTTTCAAATATTTCAAATCAATAAACATAATTTTTGAAATCCAAATTTCATTAATAATCATATAGAAAAATATACAAAATTATATACGAGTATATTTCTCAAATCAATAATCACATCAAATCAATCCCAAAAATAGATTCAAATATATTTCTGAAATCAATATTCACATCAAATCAACTTAAAATCATATTCGAATATATTTTACAAACCAATATTAAATCAAAATGCTCCGAAATCATTTTTCGATACAGTTCACAATCATAATATAATCAAAATCACCTTCAACTATATTTCTCATAACAATCTTAAAATCAAAACGTATTAAAATTGATTCATAATATTATTCACAATCAATATCTCAAATATAAACTATATTATAATTCAAATCAGTCCAAAATCAATTTTAAATAATAAACTATAATCAATATAATTCAAACAACTCAAAATTAATTAAATTCAATCAATCCAGAATATTCTGGAAAACGAAAAATTCAAAAACTGAGTGTACACCAAACCTGGATACCCTTTCCTTCTTTTCCTTCTTCTTCTTCTTCTTTTCTTTCTCTTTCTTCTCTCATCTCTTCAATCTCCCAGTTCTGGTTTCTGTTCTGTTTGAGAACTTTGGCTCTCTAATCTGTTCTGTTTTCTATTTGTATTGGCACCGCTTCAATCACTTGGTGCTTATTTTTTAAAAAAAATTTGGGCTATCGCTACAGCGTATCGCCAGCGGTGGTCGCGACACTCACTAGTCCAATTTTGCCACTTTCATCGCGAGCAGCTACCGCGATCTCTGGTCGCGAGGATGGTCGCGATGCTCTATAACATCCCTAATTTTGAATAATTAATTTTGAGTATATGAATATAAAAATGTATGATTTGAAGGGTGTAAAACGTAATTAAATGTACCGCAATCTCTCACCGCGACTAGAGATTGCGATGAGCTGCTCGCGGTGAAAAATGGTGATTTCTGGCAGTGGGCACCGCGACCACAGATTGCACTGACTAGCTCGCAGTGAAAAATATCAAATTCGGGCAGTGAGCAACGCGACCCATTGTACCGCGATGGGTGATCGCGATGAAAGCGGTGGCAGTCTTCCAGTGAGTACCGCGATCAGGTGGCACGACCATAGGTTGCGATGACGGTCGCGATGATCGAATTTGTATAAAAAAAGGAAAGTTTCTCGCGGAAGCCAAAAAAAAAAACAGAAAAGAAGCTGAAAATGGGTGAAGAGAGAAAAAGAGAAGAAAGAAAGAAAGAAAGAAGAAGAGAGGAAGAAGAGAAGAAGGAGAGGAAGAAGAAAAGAAGGGAAAGAAGAAGAAAAGAAGGAGAAAGAAAAGAGAAGAAGAAAGAAAAGAGAAAAAGAAAGGAAAGAGGAGGAAGAAAGGAAAAAGAGAAAAAGGGAAATTCAGAAAGAAAACTGTCGTAAAACGGTATCCAGGTTGGTGTACACTCGTTTATGCAACCATTTTTTATATTTGTTTTGATTTAGTAATTTTGGAAATATATTTCTGGATTTTATATACTCATATTGAATATATATATTCGTATTTCATTTATGTAGACTGTTGGACTTGTTTGTGTGAGATTTTGGAATTTTGAATACAAGTGTATGTTTCCAAAACCTGATTTCCAACTATTGTTTTACGAATATTGTTGGGTTTCTAATTATTGATTTTGATTTAAAGCTTATCTTTGTTGATTTTTGAAATAAATGAATGAATTGGAAACCTCTGAATAACGGCCCTGATATATGTATAGGGATATATGGATATAGGAGATTGACATGTCAATTGGGTGAATATATGGCAGTACTGCACCGTGATTTATGATGCTTCTGATGTTGATTATACGGATACCATTTCCTTGTGAAATGGGAAAACCGACTGTGAGAATATATGGATACCATTTCCTCGTGAAATGGGAAACCGACTGTTTATATAGGGATATCATTTCATATGAGATGGGAAACCCTGACTGTAAAACCCGTAATCCAGTCATGTAAACCCTGTTATGTGTATCACGGGCCCCATTGAGAATTTATAGTTAGAAAATGTTATGGAACATAAAGAAATGATATTGAAACTGAAACCCAGAAACTTTTGAAATACTTTGTGTTTATATAGTTTCAGTAATTGAAATACCACGTTTGTTTTATATATTTATATTTCTGAAATTCTGACTTTAAGCTTTATTGTTTATTTATATATATCTTTCTGAATTTCTGAATTTACAACTTAGTGTTTTATATTATATTGAAATTTATTTTAGTGTACACCCACTAAGCATTATTGCTTAGCGCGTTGATGTTTATCGCGCGTAGGTAACAGGGATACTGAGGAAGCAAAAGATTGAAGAGAGAGAGTTGCAGGCAGATATCCAGAGTCACAGTCACCACATTTTGGGTAGATATCTAAATTACTGTAGTTAGTTATGCATGCATATACAGAGAATTTGTAATTGAGTTAAATAATTCTGTTTTGTAATTAATTGTTTTCTGATTTTTATTTTTCATTTTCATTTTAAAAAGGATTGTAGTGGGTAAATTATGAACTGTTTTATTTTAAAACCTGATTGGAAGTCGCACTAAACGGCAGAGTGCGCATTGATTTGAAAGTGGATATAGAAGTGTTGCTATTAAATTGTATTGGATTTATTTTATTGAAAACAGGTTTTGGAAACTCAGAAAAACAGAGGGAACTCTGCTGAAATTTTTGAAATCTGATTTTAATGGGCTCACTAGAAATGATTTTTAAATTATAAATTATTTGATTTCCAGCTTATAAACAGAATGAAGAAAGTATTTGAAAACCCGGTAACGCTCCCTGGGTCAATCCAGACGGGTCGGGTCAGGGGGTGTTACATGCTCACTGTCCAACTTTTCTTCCTTCGCTTCACGCATTGTTTTCTACCGTTTCAATTGGTTCAACCCCTTCAAATCATAAATATCACATTCACATACTCAATATTAGTTCAACAATACTTTTCATATTTATGCGAAATTAGGGATGTTACACGTAAGCCTCACGAACTTGTAGCAGCGAAGGGCACGTTCAGAGAGCATGCAGTAAGTATTCTTCAACTTGGGGACAGACCTCACAACACACAGTCAGGACAAGCACTCTATGAAGAGCTAAATTCACACAAGTAGGAATAGTTATATTACAAAGCTTCCATACAAACAGCCGAATCTTGCATTGCAGCTGAAGACCCCAAACAAAGCGCCACCAAAACGTCAAAGATGAAGAAGATGATGAGCTAGCAGCTGCAGCTTGCCTTTTTGCCAGCCAATAACCTGAATTCACCGAGTAAATTCCATTTTTGTTGTAATGCCACAAGCGAGAATCAGACCGATGGGCGGAAGGCAAAGGCAGGCTCAAAATCACCTTAGCATCCAGATGAAGAAAATTGCTTATAATAAGGTTCGAATTCCACCGACCACCATCAAGAATCAGCGCAGACACCTTTGTTTCGTCAGGCAAGATACCACAAGAAATGAATTTGAAAAGCGAGGGTTAAGGGATTCACCGATAAAACTTTATGAATATAGACTTTTCATTCCCAACTCGCCAACGAAGACTACTTGTAACATCCCTAATTTCAAATAAATATGAAAAGTATGGTTGAATTAATTTTGAGTATGTGAATATGATATTTATGATTTGAGGAGTGGAAAATGTAATTAAATGTATGTATATTTTTAAGGTTTCCAAGTGAACCAGGTGGAGCGGTCCAGAAAGAATGCATGAAAGAAAAGGAAAATGTTAGCAGTGAGTACCACGACCAGGGATCGCGATGAGCAGCTCGCGGTGAAAAATGATGATTTTAGGCAGTGAGCACCGCGACCAGTCACCGCGACCAGGGATCGCGATGAGCAGCTCGCGGTGAAAATGTTGATTTTGGACAGTGAGTAATGCGACCAGACACCGCGATGGTTGATCGCAATGAAAACGGTGAAAACATTCCAGTGAGCAACGCGATCAGGTGGCGCGACCACAGGTCGTGAGGAGCGGTCGTGATGGCCAAATTTTTATAAAAAAATATATGGCGGTGGGAAGCTTCACGAAGAAGCAAAAACAGAAAAAAAAAAAAAAAAAAAAAAAAAAAAAAGAGAGAGAAAGAGAGAGACCGGGAGAAAGAAAAGAAAGAAAGAAAAGAAAAAGAAGAAGAAGGGGAGAAGAAAAATAAGAGAAGAAGAAAAAGAAGAGAAGAAGAAGAAAAAGAAGAAAAAGAGAAGAGAAGAAGAGAAAAGGAGAAAGGAAAAGGGAGAAAAAGGAAATCCATAAAAGAAACTGTTGTACAAACGGTATCTAGGTTGATGTACACTCGTTTTTGAAACCTTTACGAAATTGTTATATGTTTTTGGTTTGAATATGAGATTTTTGGATAATTTAGTAAATATATGTTCATACTGTTCTTCATTTGAATGATTTTGCTTTAATCGTATTTTGGTTATCATGATTACGTTGAAATAAATTATTTCAGAATATCGTATGAACAAATCGTTTAATTTCCATGAAATCATATATATATGTTTTACTAATATCATTTGAAATTTATATTTGTTGAATTTAACTTCGATTTGTGAATTACAGTTGTTTATTTCGAAATGAATATCATGCATTGATATAAGAATTCGAAAATATTGTATTGAAACGGCCCCAGGATACTTGGACATAGAGATCGGATATAGGAGCTTGGTATACCAGCTGGGTTATTTCAGCAGTACTGCACCGTTATTATTAGTGACTGTTGGACTTCGCGGGGCAAACTTGGCATAGACCAATTTAGGCGAATCCCGGAGGTGGACGTCACACCGATATTGATATTATGTACCTCCTTAAGGATGGTTCAGGCTCCCAGTGCCGGTCCTAGGGTAGGGAGTTATTTCAGCTTATATTCCAGTCCAGAAAAGTGTGTTGAGTATACCAAAGGGCCAGGATTGAAATGAAATTAGATAAACTGTTTATAAATGGATTTAGAAAATTGATTTTGTATAGTTTAATTTACTAATTTAGTTAAATAGTGATTTGTTTTTATATTATATTATGTTTACATTTTATTTTGAAATTTATTTTGTGATTTTGATAAATGAGTTTAGTGTACACCCACTAAGCGATATGTTTAGCGCGTTGACTTTTATCACGCGTAGGTAACAGAGATATAGAGGGAGGAAAAGACTGAAGAGGTGATAGCTGCAGACTGAGTATCAGAGTCACTATACCTTTGGGTAGTTATATAGTTTTGTATATTATATTCAGTTACGCATGCATATACAGGAATTTGTAAATGTGTCATATATATATGTGTGTGTGTGTGTGTTTTGTAAATAATTGTTCTATGGTTTATGTTTTCTTTTTAAAGATTGTAAATATTAATTATGAATTGTTTTGTGTGAAAATGTTTAGAAAGTTGCACTAAATGGCGGAGTGCGCAATTGATTGAGAAATGAATTTTGAAGTGTTAATATTATAGTGTTTGGATTTTTATTGAAAACAGGATTTTTTTTTTTTTGAAAAGTCAGAAAAACAGAGGAAATTCTGACAAAATTTTTCAAAATAGTTTTGAATGGGGGCTCACTATAGAAAGGATTTTAAAATATAACTTATTTGGTTTTCAATAGGTTTTCAAAGTATAAAGTGAGTTTAGAAAAGTATTGAAAACCGGGTAGCGCTCCCTGGGGATCCAGTCGGGTCGGGTCAGGGGGTGTTACACCACTCTCCAGCAAGTCACGGCCCCAAAAAAAGCTTCTTCAAATGACCAAAGCGTAAGGTTTATGATGGGCCTCTAAGAACGAGCAACCAGGAAAGTACAAACTTTTCAACACCTTCGTTGTAAGGGACTCAGGGACTTGAAGAATCTGACAAGCTTGCTTGGCGAACAACGCACGTTTGAAAGACACCAAGTGCCTGAAACCCAACCCACCATCTAATTTGTTCTCGCAAAGAAACTCCCAAGACTTCCAATGTATCGTTCTCTTGAAGGCACAGCCTGTAATATCCGTAATTTTTATTAATTATGAAAAATGCCTATAATTGTTGTTAATTATGTGAAAATGATGTAATGTGTTTATTTAGATTAATTTTTAGGTAAACAAGTGAACCAGGTGGAGCGGTCCAGAAAGAGTGCATGAAGAAAAAGGAAAAAGTTGGCAGTGAGCACCGCGACTAGTTACCGCGACCAGGGATCGCGATGAACAACTCGCGGTGAAAATGATGATTTTGGACAATGAGCACCGCGACCAGGGATCGCGATGAGCAGCTCGCGGTGAAAATGCTGATTTGGGCAGTGAGCATCGCGACCAACATTGCGACGCAATGGCTGATCGCAATGAAGGCGGTAAAAACACTCCAGTGAGCTTGTGGTGATTGGTTTAAAATTACTATTTAGATACTCACATTGGAGAAGTAAATATACATTTCTATAATTCTTTTGATAAGGTATATCCATATTATTTAGAAATGTTGATGTGTCACTATTTAGATACTCAAAAATAGATATTTACATTGGAGATGCTCTAATGTAAATATGTAAATATAATAATTAATGTGGTTGGCTAGTTGACTGATAATTGTATTTTTAACAAAAAGTTTAAACAAAAGTAATGCAAATATCCAAAAATTAGACTAAATGTATTGCCCAAATAATGTTGACAAACTGATTTGTAACACCTATAATTAAGAGATGATAAGTTAATGATGTGGTAATGATAAATCAGCTTGCCACATCATTTGAACAATAAATTTGTACAATCTAACATTACTTTTAAACAAATTTAATAGTTCAATCATTTTATTCACTGTATTCCCGATTTCACGGTAAATAATTAATTAAAAATAATAATATTAAAAATATCAATTTATAATTTAACTATTTAATTCATATAATATATAAATTTTCATAAACACACATATATATTTGTCAATTTGTCAAATTGACATATCATTTATTGAAATAAAAAATATTTTTATTTTATTTTTTGAGCTGGGATAAATAATAATATTATTGAAAGTCAAAAATTGCCATTAACGTTCTTATCTCAATTTTTGCCTCCCTTTCCAACGAAGACCTAGTTAACTTTTATTAAATTGATCACCCACATCCGGTTCTATGGTGTAGTGGTTAGCACTCTGGACTTTGAATCCAGCGACCTGGGTTCGACTCCCGGTAGGACCTATTTTGCATCAAAAATGAGTACAAGAAAAATAAATAAAAATTTTATTTTCCGTTGCCGGGAATCGAACCCGGGTCTCCTGGGTGAAAGCCAGATATCCTAACCGCTGGACGACAACGGATTGTGAAAACATTTGCTACAAATGATATATATACAATTATTTGTGCTGATATATATAGCGGAATATCAATAATCCCTATAGTTTAGAGTACATACAAAATGCATCCTAGTTTTATTTATGAACAAACTACACTTGTTAATTTTAATTCTCAAACACCCTTGAGCATTAATTATTCCTTTAAAATTTTAATGGTACCAAGGGCCTATGGGTTAATGATTATAAACTTTAAATTAAAAAAAATTAATCTATAACATCAATGGATCTCTACCATCTTATAATGAACGATAGAGATCAAATATAAATATTAAAATAAGAGCTAATTGTATCGACCTCTCTTGAAGTTTTGACAATTACAAGCGGAGTCAACTTTATCACTTATTAACAAGCGCCCCCCTACATTTAATACAATTTGGTCAAATGTAACAGTTGACTAAAGGAAATCTTTGTCAAAAAATCTAAAAGTTGAGTAACGAGAGGGAAGGTATTTGTTAATAAACTCAAAAGTTAACCCCGCCTGTAATTGAGCAAACCTTCAAGGAAGGTAGGTGTTATTTACTCTTAAAATTAAATAAAAAATATAAAAAACAGATCTTCACCGTCCATTTCCATAGATGGACGGTAGAGATCATAATAAATAAATAAAAAATATATTGTAGGATCTCCACCATCTCCATCGATAGAGATAGACGGTGGAGATCCATCTTTTTTTAATTGTTTGGTATTTGAGTTGATTTTTATGACATCTATCGTCCATATAGACGGTAAAATCTATCAATCTTTTTTTTTTTGTTCTGTCTTTTTTTTTTTAAAAGATAAATGAATAATTTTACTTATAAACTTACCAAAAATTAATGGTAGGAGAAGTTTAATGATAAAATAAAATTGTGGAGTAATTTGATAATAAATAAAATTAGGGAGCGCATTTTATCTATAACCTCAAACTACCGAGGGATTATGATCACTGTCCCATATTATAACAATCCAAATCAATCATCAAACAAATTATATTACTGTCTTGTTCCAAGTAACGATGCTTCTGCTATGATTAAAATGTACAAGTTTTCCATTTCAATAAACATTAATAATAAATAAATAATAAAAACAATTCCTACAACTCCCCCGTGTGGGTAGACCGCCAAAACCTCCAAGCCACCAAGGTTCAAACCTTGGTGGTGTATTGTAAATAATTATTTCCCACCATTGCTTATAACACCGCAATTGTGTGGGTAGATCTCTCTCCCGTGTGGGAGTAGACCCCTCCTGTTTCTGGGAGTAGTTGTCCGGACCTTTGGTCCAGGTAGTTGTCTGGGCCGTGCTTGTATGATTTAATCTCTGTTGATATCAGTAGTTCTCTGACCCTTTAGGTGTCAGCTTTCAAAAAAATAAAAAATAAAAAGTTCCTACAACTCTCAGAGGAAGTTTGAGATTACTTTTATTTATCTTTGAAAGCAGTCCCAGTCCCAGTTAGTCCGATTCCGACACAACTCCTTTTGGAAAAAGTCCAGACTGCTTGCATTTTCTACTACCCTAGACCCTAGTGGTTGGGCTGGGCTTTTGTCTCTGATGTCAAAGTTTAAACATGAGTCATATACGATTATACCCTACTAAAACCCTTCCGTAAGTATATCACATTATTTTTATTTTTTTTAATTACATCTTTGCAAACAAATCTCACTAAAGTTATTTTTTTAAATAAATAAATTTTTTTTTAAAGGGTTACTAGTACAACATTAATAACTGCTGGGACCTGTCGAGATTAATCACTAAACGCGCGGCCCGAATATCTCCTTCCTTAACGGGAGACATCTACTCCCATAATAAGGGGAGAAAACTACCCACGCATACTGATATATGCATGGTGGGAATTGAACCCCTCACCACTGAGGTGGGAACATCAAACTCAATACTTTCTTAACAACAACTTTGGAGCAATATATTTGCATGAAGATGTAGTGCATAATGTTTCCAGTGAAAGATTCAAATTTAAAATGGATAATTTTGTAGTTAGAAGCATTTACAGACTGGGAAGAGGAAATGTTGACACCCTTTGGATTATTTTAAATATAAACATTACAGGTGAGTTGACATTTTTCAATTTCATGAATCATACACATTTCGCATCAAGAAAAGAAATGTGTGCAGCAGAGACAAAAATAGTAAATGTATGTTCTTATTCCCCAAAATTCTCAGCAGTTATGCTCAGATGATGTACAAGGAGCAAACTACCTGTAAAATGAACTAATATGGATACAGTTACCGTATCCGGTATTTGATTGAAACTTTAAGTAAAAATAAAACTTAACCTAGGGGTTCAAAAGTTGTCTCATATGATAATGTTTATTGGTGTCTAGAGGCAGTCAGGCTGGTGAAGATATGTGCTGCATGCTTGCTATGGCTGTGTCAGCTTCAGCGATGACCTTGTGACTTCCTCCTCGATGTTTGACTCATCAAGCTTCGCTATGCACATACTTACAATGTCTTTAAAATTGTTACTCATGCTGAATTTTGTTCACCTAACTGGAAGAAAAGACAAATGAGCTTAAACATTTTAATACCTGTTTACAAGGCAATCGGACTTCGTTGATGCTCTTATTAGTCCATTAGTCTAAATCTTCAGTGATGGAAACTTTTCCATACTTCTATAAATTTTTGTAATATAGAAAGGAAAAATTAAGCATGCATTGAAGTTTGATTACCCGTTTAACTCATCATGGTTATTCTGCACGGTTTGCAGTCTTTGCTCTCAAAGTTTCTCCCCACAACTTGGCCTCTGCTACAGCTCGATCCCTATCTGAGTCCTTGCCTACCATATTTGTTTTCTCACTTGGAGAGCTATGCTCTTCAGGCCCCTTGATACGAACCTTTTTGGCCTCCTTTGGTTCATATCGGTGAGAAGCTAAGTAATCAAGAGCACGAACCACATCTCTTATGGAAGGCCGCAAGGTAGGAGTTTCACTGACACACATAAATGCCACCTCCAAGACCTTCTTGAAAATGGATTCTGAGAACCCACCTTCCAGCAGAGGATCTGCTAACAGTGAAATATTATTTTTATCTTTGAATCTGGGGTGTGCCTACAAACAATTAAAAATTGAAAATAAAACTCAGAATATCTCATTGGTATAGAAATAATGTTCCGTATATCTAGCAAACTGCATATTTCCAATTTAGTTATGCTCAAAAGCTGAAAACATCCCCATGTTTAAACTATGGAATCAGGGAGCCAAATAGCTGCAAGCAAAACCAGCATATACAGAACTTGGATTGCCAATTATCTAGCGACATGGAATCATGACTAATAGGATCAACAGCTTTCAACATAAAGTTTCAGAGAATGAAGTTTTGCATACAAAAGCTGAACGGGTCAACACGACATCACTATCAACAAGTAAATGTGATAAAAACTAGATTCAACATGAAGATGTTTACTCTAATTATCATAGTTCCTTAAGATATTAGGTGTGCTTAGCTATGCCTTAAATTACTTAAGAGGACTGACTAAAGGTCCTTTCGTGGAGCATGCATGTCGTGCTACATGTGGCTATGCTGACTAAATGCTAAAGAGAAGTAAATTAGCTTAGAAATCAGAGTTTTAAGAAGTTATGGTAAATTGATAACAAAAAAGTTCAAGTGTGTTACCCAATCAACAAGCATTCTTTCACGACCACGAGTATCATCCATTGCTGGACGTCCTGTAAGTAGCTCCAATAAGACTACACCAAAACTGAAAATGTCAGACTTTGTTGTCAGCTTTCCAGTTTTGGCATACTCGGGGGCACAATAGCCATGGGTGCCCATGACCCTGGTGGAAACATGTGATTTATCACCAGTTGGACCGAATTTTGCGAGCCCAAAATCAGAAAGTTTCGGGTGGAAGCCTTCACCCAGCAATATGTTAGCTGATTTCAAGTCCCTATATATGACGGGAGGATCTGCTTCGTTGTGCAGATATTCCAATCCCTTTGCTGCACCAGCAGCTATCTTCATCCTTGTATTCCAATCCAGAGGCTCCTGATCATGTGCAACATCTGTACAATAATCAATTTCATACTGATGTATTAATAATATCAAAAGGATGGCACATGCTCAGTTCTGATGCGATGTAATGATTGACCTCTGACTTTTAATGTGCAAAAAACTTAAATTTCTCTGTTTCAATGAACTCGAGAGTCAAGAATTTGAGCTGTTACTAACATAGAGGCACACGTCTTAAGGATGATTTGAGAAACAAGAAAAAAGCATATCAAGCAGAGCTCAAGTAAAGCACAACTTTTAGTCAATAAAGTCAAGGACAACCTTTTAGTCCAAAAATGTTACTCTCGCATTTGTTCTGGATGGGAAATGTTAAGTGGGTAAAACTTTTACCACACTTTCCTTGGGGAAGTCTGGCTACTTGTATTTACATCTTAAGGAATCTCATAGTCTCGTACTAATCAGCAAAACGTTCTCTTGCCAGAATTAGTCTCAATGCCTCTTCTTTTTTTTCTTTTTTAATTAAGATGATAAATATAAGAACTAAGGGCACTTAATATATTACCTATGAGGTGATCTTCCAAGGATCCTAGGGACATGTACTCATAGACAAGGAGACGCTGGTCTTCTTCAGCACAGTAGCCAATTAATTTGACAAGATTAGAGTGATGCATAAGAGAAAGCATTAGAACCTCCACCAGAAACTCCTTCTCCCCTTGGAAACCAGAATGATCTAGTTGTTTTATGGCTACAACCTGCTCAGAATGAGAACATGCATGATAAGCAAAAGAAGATTGGTTGTCTACCTTTCAAGCCAAGCATAGACTCAGAAAAAAAAAAAAGAGATTCTGTGAACCAGAGGAAGTGCAATAATTTTATAAAGAAAATGTGGTGCAGAACTAGAAGTTTCTCAGCCGCGGAAAAGTTACCTGACCAGTGCGTTCCAATTGTCCTTTGTAAACAGCTCCAAATCCACCCCGCCCGATGAAGCGTTCTTCCTTAAAATTATTTGTTGCATTCGAAAGATCTTGAAAGGTGAATATCTGAGCTTTAATATGAGCATTGGTTCGAACCTTTTGAGGTGATAATTCCCGTTTCACTTCTGTATACATTTTTTAACCGATAGTATGAATATCTTATCTATAAAGCAATCAAAAATATAATTAAATGTAAAATTAGAACTATATCTTGCTAATTTGTATCAGCAGATAATTTTAAGAGCTGTTCAAATTTCAATAACCCATACTATTATTATCATTATCTTACTGAACAAATCAGTATCATCCGTGACTGTTACTAGTAAATAGACTTCAAAAACATGAGACAGAAAACTTCAATCAAATTATCAAAAGCTTTCAAGTTTCAGAACATCAACTCTTTAGTTGAATCTCCAAAACCTCATCGTTTCTTCAATGGAAACAATATATGATAAAATAAAAGTAGCAGAACTATGCACACAGTTTTTTACGGAAGGAACAAGGTATTATGCCACATCAGGAGTGAAAAAGAAAGAGCCCAAGCAAAAGGAAGCATTTCAAAAATCGCCACCCTTTTTAGACATGTTTGCAACGAGGTTGAATTACAAGTATTCATTTGGAGTTCACTTAATGTAGCAAAATGCTTTCAACTCAACTCAAATAATAATATTCCCAACTGAGATTCACAAAACATCTAAGCTAGCTGCAATTAAAAACCATTGCTTGAAATTGTGCAGACGTTTGCTACGCTTACTAAATCTCCTAAAATCTCATGACAAAAGTTTTTTTTTTTCTCAGACCGTACCATCCACTATGAGGTTTGGGAGTTGAGGAAATCTCATGTGATATCTTCCTGTACCTATTGAGAATTGCAAGAGTTGATTTTGCTACAATTTGTTCGGAAAAAAATTGCCTTTCCTGTGGGAAATTTGGACACTCAAATATTACAGATTCAATCATATATAATTCCAATTTAAAAAGAAGAAAAAAATAACAGTAATATCACATTGCACCAAATTATTCTTAGCATTACTTCTGAATAACAGCATAATCCCATATCATAATTGTGCATCAGGTTACATTTACTGAGAAATATCAACTAAATCAATAGAGAATTCAAATACTCTGTCAACATGCATTGAAATTCAAAACCCAAAACCAGAAGCAAAGACAAGAAAAAAGAAAGAAAAAGGCAATATCATAAATCAATCTGTGATAAAAAGAAAAACGCAGAACAAGAAAACATAATTGAATTTGAATAAACCGACCCGGCTTCTCAACATATTGTTTGTCTTCGCTCTTCAGCTTCTGTCCCTTCTTCCTCGAACCAAAACACCCGCAACAACCCATTAAGCTCTCCTTCTATCAAAATCAAAATCGTTTTCCAAAAACAAAAATTGTATTTTTTTTTTTTCTGTGTTATTGCAATGCACTGAATTCCACACTGCACCACCTGACAGTGACTGATAATGACACGAAAAGATCAAACAGAAAAGAAAAGAAATTGAAATTTGACTTGCGAGAAAGAAAACAAATCAAAAAACAAAAGAGAGAGGTGGTTTCGTTGGGGTGTGTGCGTCGGAGTTATTAGTTCAGTGGTGTTGGTAATTCTAAAGCACACGCTTATATGTTTAACATCCGACTCCTCTTAACACGTTTTTCCGTGACACAGAATCTTCACTTTTGTCATTTTTCCCTTTTCACATGACGTCACCTTTTAATAATCTCTCTTTTTTTAATATGAAAAAAAAAAAAACACGAGTTTGGATTTGGAATGGCTTCGTGGACGAGAAATTCTTCAATTTGATATATGGTAAAATAAATATGTTAGTGTAAAAGAAAAACAACTATCAGAGATAATTTTTCTAAATAAATATTTATTTAATAATTATTTTATTATGTATCGTGATTTGAATAACATTTTCTTAACTATAATAATATTTTTATTTTAATTGATACGACTAATTCAGAATTTGATAAAAATTACTTTAAAAACATAATATAGAAGAGAGATATATTATTATACCAACTTTCTATAAAATCTATTATCGTAATCACATTTTTTAATGTTTCAGTGTAATATACGTGTGAATAATTACCACAAGTGATTTGGTAAGGATTTTTCAACATTTCTGTTGGAGGAGTGACATGGTTCTGGTGACGTGTCAAATTTGGGTTTGTGGAGGTAAATATCTGCTCTGTTAATTGGATAATTTCTGTTTAATTTCTCATGCAATTATGCTGATTCCATTATAAGAAAACAAAAAATGAAAATCCACTTAATGGAGTGAATCCAGAGTGTCAGACGGCAAATAATTTCGAAATAGGACACTACACTGCTCCTGCTGGCTGCTGCTACCATATGTTTGCGTCTAGCTTAATTACAGTTTTAATTTAGCGGGTTTTCGGTTGGAAACTGAACCCGTACCAAACCCGACTTGTGGAAATAATATTCTATATATAATAATAATATTCTGAATATATGTATATATTCAATAATACTGGTTAATATATCTCTCTTCCATTTTAGTGGTAAAGGTTCAACTTTCACCATATACATATTTCAGTGGTAAAGGTTCAATTTTCACCATATACATTTACCAATATATTTAAGTAACAGGGTAAAAATCATTTTGATCCCAATTTTTTTTTAAATTATTACTTTTTTATTGATATTTTATTTTTTCACTTGCATAATTCCTAACTTTTTAAAAATCTATCAATTTAGTCCTTCTGTTAGTCAACAGTTAGTCGAATTCTATAGTATTAGGGGTCTTTCAGTCTTTAGATACATAAATAAAAATTAAGGTTAAAAAATTATTAAATAAAAATTAAATTGTAAAATAAAATAATAACAACTAAAAAATTAAAAAATAGAAAAAATAATTAAAAATTACTTTTAATAGTTTATTTTATTTTTTAAAATAATAATAGTAATTTTTAATTTATAAAAATAATAATGCCTCGTCTCCTTATATTTTTTTTAAATATTTCTTAATTTTTTATTATTTTAATAATTTATTTTATTTTTAATTTTTTAATTTATTTTATTTTTTATATATAAAATTTATTTTTATATTTTTATATTAATTTAAAGTATTATTTTAAATTATTAAATTTTTATAATTAGTTATTATTGTACTGATTTTTAAGTTTTTAATATTAGTGTTAATTAATATTTATTTATTTTGACCTTTCTCATAAAATTTATGTATTTTGTATTTTTAATTTTTTTATTGGTACGTATTAAATTCTTATGGGATGTATAAGTTAAAATTAATTTATTAAATTTTAAAAACAAAAGTAAAATCATATTTTTAACTTAATCATTTAAAGTTAAAGGTAAAATGGTCAATATGCATGTTCTGTTATGTTTCACTGTACAAAATTTAATCAGAACAAAAGGACTAAAATGATAAAATTTTAAAAAGTTAAAGGCCACGCGAACTAAAAAATAAAATATCGGTCAAAAAATAATAATTCGAGAAAAGATAAGGATTATACGCTCTGACAGACTAAAAACTGAACTACTATTTTTTTTTAAAAAAAACACCTAATAAATTTTTTTTTTCTAGAAAGTACCTCTAACTCGAAGCATCTCTGAAGAGAACAATTTTTATTATTATACTAGAAAAGAGCTTCTTACGAAATTCTAAAAGGCTCATTTGTTTTATGGTGGTCCTTCCAACATTTAAGATATCAGAGTAAATCGATGTATAAATGATGTTAAGCATAATGATAATTCTTCCCCTAATTGTCTTATTATTGTTTGTTAGACAAAAATGAATGAAAAAAAAAATGCAACTACAACTGTGACAACTATAGGAGTAAAACAGTTTTCAAACTATTTTTCTTTGAACTACAAAACGACTGAAGCTGATTCATATCTACTGTGCCAAAACCAGATAGATTGATGCCGAATGCTTCCATTCTCCGGATATCTCGAGCAATGGGGGATTGCCAAAGACCATCCCACCAAGCTGGTGGGAGAAGTGGTGTATAAGCACATTGATGGGGCTGTCTATGACAACTCAACGGCCCTGCAAACCGATTCCAGGCATGTCCCCAACCAACCTGCAGCTTTAACCCGTCTGATACCAAGTTACTTTGAAAGCTGCTTAAGAATGAGAAACTTGAACCAGTAGAATTATCTCCTGAAACAACAAATAGTTATTTAGATAATTCAGCATCGAAGGATCTAATGGTCATCGATAAAACAATAGAAGGAAGAATCAGAAAAGCAGGGCATAGAAGTACCAAGATTGTTTGCTGCTGCAAGTGATGCAATCAACTGCGCATAGGTAGTAGCAACACGCCTCTGAGCCCCAGAAACTACAGCATGTTTTGCACGTGCTGCAAGAAAGAAGTCCACAAAAGCAACCCATCTGGGTGCAGGGCCCCAATCCTTCACCCGGAAATCTTTACTACCCAAGCTATTACCATCACGCGAGAGATTTCCTTTGAAATGTTTATAATCAAAGTGAAGAACCTGGAAAAAGTGCAACACCATTAGATCTTTCTAAGGTGATGCTTTGCTGTTTACAATAAACGGTTTGGGAAACTGAGTTAATTACCTCTGCAAATTCACTTATAGATGGTGCAATACTTTCTACAAAAGAGGGGGTATCTGACACCAGAACCACCCTAGGTCTTGATGCCTGGTGAAGATTCTGCATCACTTTTCTAATGCACTTCAATGCCGCATGTACAGCTCTCACAGACCTGAAATATACAATGCAAGAACCAGGATCATTTAAGTTACACCCTTAAATAATGTTCAGACTCTTCCTAGTCCACTATGTTTAAATTCTGTGAATGAAGTAGCTCTAATTTTCCAATTAATCATGACAATCCAGCTATTCTTCATCAACATTACAGTGGATGACGCATCTTGTTTAATACAAGAACGCGTCTAAAACATAAAATTTCTAGAGCAAAACACAAAATAAAAACAATGATAATAATCATAATGATATTAACAAAAATAAATAAGTAAGTAAAAGAAAAACTCCAACTTTATGGGACTTCCAACAGCACACTTAAAGAAGTATAGTGAATATACAGTGGTAACAGCTGTTGCCTGTTGGGTATTTCAAAATTGCCTTTGTTGACGTCCCTTGGGGAATTATCAAATAAATTTATCCATTATTCTTCCACAAAAACCACCTCGAGTAAAGAGTCAGATTTTTCCACTTGTTTTTCCCTGATAACACTCACCACTCTAAGGCAACTATGCAAGTGACAAGCAGAAGAACCAAAACTTTAATACATATACCCAACCTCCATCACTGAATTATTAAGCACACAAGTTTCCTTCAAGGACTTAACAAAGAGTATAATGGTGATACCTATTCATGAGCATCCTCGTGTGCAACGAAATATCAGGATCCGTCCCATTACCAACAACCCAATCAACAGCTTCCTTAACATCTTCTGAAGGAGATATGAGCACTCTCATGAGCTCACCAAATACATTAGGCTGAGATTGAAGAGACTCTGGATGTCCAAATAAATCAGAAGCTGCAACCCTCATTTCTGGGTGTACATTCTTCAAGAAAAATTGAGCTGCCATGGCATCTGTTGTACCTTGGAACCTGCACTCTAAAGTTAGTCAAGAAACAATGACAGCCCAAGACATGCAATATATCAATATCAAAGTTGTTCTCGCTTTACCATATAATAGTTTGCTTCCATCTCCTCCAATTGCTACAGAAGACGTTCGTTTGTGTTGGCTTCTCAAAATCATCGATCCTCATAACCAGATGTCTTCCAAACCTTTTAACGCAATTATTGCGTCTCCAAAGATGTTTGACTTCTTCCAAGGTAAAGGAAACATTGGAATAAGAAATGTAATCTCCAAAAGGATATTTACCCCTGAAGTAGATAACACAAAGAACTAATCAGCACAAGAAAAAACATTGCAATCCGCCCCTGCCACTAGCTAAAACATTCTATCACATAAAGTGTTTAAATTAGCACAAAGTTGAGAAATTAACGTGCATTCCTGGTGCAAATATTGCACCACTAGTATGTGATGGTATAACCTTGAAAGCAAACTATCTAAAGACAATATAGTTTAAACAGATAATAGAAAGGCTTGAGAAAGAACCAATGTGCCTGGTTTGCCCAATGATCAGGGACCGGTTCAACATTATACTCAGTGCTGCACCAGTTAAGATCTTGTACATTTCATTCCCGAAACCTGCTTCTGATGCCTTCCCCATCACAAAAGCATGTTCGCAGAACTGCTCTGGCGGCAGATTCCGTACTCTTGAAGCCCCTGTCATAGGATTCTAACATTTGAGCTTACAACTCTCACAACACAAGAGTTTTTTCATCAAAGCAAGTCTGTTCACTCAAATTTCACAATGAGAATACTTTCCAGATTACTCATAATAAACAAACAAGTAAATATCTCAATCAATGCAACTTACAAGTATTTTCTATTCACCCTGTAAACCAAATATGCAATCACAAAATGTGTCTCTTGTGCATATATTATTAAATCTTAACCATCTTTTTTTTTTATAGATTCTTAAGCATTAAAAAAAAAACAAGTGACACTCAACTGAATCATAATACAGGTATATAAAATTGATGTAAATTATAATATTCGAAGTTTAAAATAGATAAAACGAAGCTGTCAGTACCATTTAAATCGAAGTGACGTTGAATGAGTTTACGAACTCTTAGATTCTCTTGCCAGACGGCAGCTCCCTTGAAGTCCTCTCCCATCTCTTCCACAGTGGCGCAGCGTTTCGATCCTGCTCTCCTTGTCATCCGGAAAATGCTAGTTAAATCCACGTCGTTTTCCTTTTGGAGAAAATCGTCGACGCTGGTAGCCAGAGGAGTGTCCGGTCTCAGCGTAAGCAACGCCATCATCAACAGGACCACGAAAGTTGTGAAAATCGCACAGACGATGGCGAATAGTTGTACGGACCGTCGTCTCCATTTAGATCCACCGTGTCTCATTTTTTCTGATTGCGTTGTTTAGTTCGTGACAGTCCGCTGCTTTGCTTTTTAACTGAAATTTGAAAATCAATGGTAAGTGATGAGTAATGATAGATCTAGAGAAGGGTGAGGTGAGCGTCTGTCGGTGGATTTTTTTTTTTTTTTTAGAAACTTGTAATTATTTGATTTAAGACAGATATTTTCTTTCTTTCTGTTTTTTGAGAAACTTATAATTATTTGATTTAAGACAGATATTTATCTTCTTCTTCTTTTTTTAATAAATATTAATCTACTTAGCTATGTCTGGTATGATACAACCATAAATTTTACTACATTATAATTTTTATTTGAAAGGTTTATGATGATAATTATATCTTGAAATTTTATATTTTATTTTTATTTTTTTAAAGGTTTATTACGATAATTATGTCTTGAAACGTGATATAGGGTTATAGCAGTACAAGTGTATTCTTACACTAATACGGTGATAACTATATTGTTATATGTTTTGGAGTAATTTATCAACATCCTGACTTTAAACGATATTGTATGAATATTTAACTTTTCTTAGCAAACATTTATTTTGACTAACAATTAATTAATATTATTGGGTGAAAATTAAATAATATCATTTATAATATAAGGTTGACAAGACATAAAATTTACAAAATAAAAAATTTACCTTAAATATTATTCTAAATTTTAAAAAGTTACCAATTTTTATTAAATTAAAAAAAAATAAATAACTTATCCCCTCCTCCTCCCAATGGAGAAGATCCGAAAGGATATGAGATATCTACTCCTTTATTAATTTTTTTTAAGAATAATTGTAATGAAATATCTTTATATTTGACCATATTACAATAAAACTGTATTTTTATTTAAATTATAGTAAAGTATTTTAGATAATTATCAATTGATCCCTAACATATTTAAAAATATCACTTTTGACCTATTTTTATTTTTTAACTCATATAATTTCTAGTTTCTCAAAATACATCAGTTTAGTCTCTATGACTAAACTTTTGACGGTCAAGTCTGATATAAAATAAAAAATTTCATTTTACTCTATTTTATTATATTATTTAATGAAAATAACGCTTTTACCCTTTAATATTTTAACAACTTTACCTATTTTGATAGTCTAATAAGAAATTGATATATGTTATAAAAATTTAAAATTTTTAATACACTTAAAAGAATTTAAATCATAAAATAAATATGGTAAAACTTATTAAATAAATATTATAAAAATTAAAAATATATTAAAGTAATATTATTTATTAAAAATAAAATAAAATTCAAAGTTAAATACTTATAAAAAATAAAAATAAATTTAGAATATATATAAATTATATATACATTTATTTTTATAATATAATAATAAATAATATACTCTAAAATATGTATATCTATAATATTTTAATATTTTAGTTTTTTAAACTAAATTTTGAGTTTTATAAGTATTCGCTCTTGAATTATATTTTGAGCTATTTGCATGGGCCTCCCATGAGGTTTTGTCAACTACAAGCGGAGTCAACTTTATCGTTTATTGACAAATATCTCCCCTGTTCTTAGTAAAATTTGGTCAAATGTAACAGTTGACCAGGGGAAGTCTTTGTCAAAAAACTGAAGAGTTGGGTAAAAGTTGACTCTGCTTGTAATTAAGCAAACCTAAAAGAGGGGGGGTCTTTGTCAATAAGCTCAAAAGTTGACTCCACCTGTAATTGAGCAAACCTTAGAGAAGGTAGACGTTATTTACTCTTATATTTTTATGTTTAATAAATAATGTTATTTTTAAGTTTTTTAAAATTTTAATGAATTTTATAATATTTAATTTTTTATTTAATACTTTTTAAGTGTTTATTTACACAAATTTAAATTTTTATAACATATGTCAATTTCTTATTGGACTATACAAATAAGTAAAGTTGTTAAAAAGTTAAAGGGTAAAAATGTTATTCTAATTTAATAATTTAATTAAAAAAAAGGTAAAATGAACAATTTATATTTTATGTCAGGTTTGACTGTCAAAATTTTGGTCACAGAGACTATTGATGTATTTTGGAAAAATTAGAGACTATATGAGTTAAAAAAGTAAAAACAGGTCAAAAAGTGATACTTTTAAATACGTTAAGGATCAAATTGATAATTATTCAAGGTACTTAGCTGCAGTTTAAGTAAAAGTGCGGTTTCATTATAATATAATTAAATATTATGGTATTCTATTATAATTTACCTTTTTTAATTATTTTTTCAAAAAACTTAAAATTTTATGGGTCTTGATCATTATTTTTTAAGATTGGATTTTTATGGTTATTGAAATAGGTTGAGATTATTTTTTTATTTTCTATTGTTTTAATTATATTGTTGTGCAAACAAATATTTTTAAATAATAAAAAATTACAGTAGATTACGAACAAAGAAAATACGGGCAAAAATTATTTTGGTCCCTAACTTATCACAAAATATTACATTTTGACCATTGTTTCATTTTTTAACTCCCTCAATCCCTAACTTTTCACAAATCAATCAATTTAGTCATTCTGACCAATTTTTTGACGGTCAACCATCACATAATGTATATATTGACCATCTTACCCTTAGTTTTAATTTATTGAATTAAAAATTCAATTTTTCCCTTTATTTTTAAATTTAAATAAACTAAACTTAATTTAAACATTCAATAAAAATCTGATACATATCACAAATTTGTTTTTTTAAATTAAAATTATAAATACACAAAATTTATAAAATGTGTCCTTAAATATTTTTAAAAAACACAAAAAAAAATTCAAAATAACTTAATATTAAAATTAAAAACCTTTAAAAAATTTTATATTTTTTTACAATAAATAAATAATTTATAAAAATGTAATAATATAAAAATATAAAAAATAAATATTATATATCAAAATTTTATAATATTAACATAAAAGAAAACATTTTTTTAAAAATTAAAATTAAAAAAAATTGGGATTTCTAAAAATTCCAGATTTCTGGGATT
Organism: Xanthoceras sorbifolium; assembly: GCA_003430845.1. NCBI lineage: Eukaryota > Viridiplantae > Streptophyta > Magnoliopsida > Sapindales > Sapindaceae > Xanthoceras > Xanthoceras sorbifolium. The sequence continues at coordinate 16,027,837 of CM010608.1, read as the reverse complement.
TTCAAAAATCCCAGAAAATCAGGGAGGAGACGCCTCCTCCCAGAAATCTATTGGGAGGAGGCCGCCTCCTCCCAATAGTCTTTAGAGAGGAGGCACGGCCTCCTCGCCGGCCGCCGGGGAGGGAGGCCGCACCTCCTCCCCAAGTTTTCGTTCATGGAAGAGGCAGCGGCCTCTTCCATATTCAAGCATTTTTTATTTTTTTTTATTTTGTTAATTTTTTTATTAAATTTTTATTTAATAATTTTTTATTATTATGGATTATTATTTTTATGTATAAAGACTAAAATACCCCTATGACTGTTAAGTTTGACTAACCATTGACTAACAAAATGACCAAATTGATGGATTTCTGAAAAGTTAGGGACCACGGGAGCTAAAAAACGAAACAGTAGTCAAAATGTAATATTTCGTGATAAGTTAGGGACCAAAATGATATTTGCCCAAGAAAATAGATCACAAATAAATAGAATAAACCATGAACAAAAAATATAGTTCAACGATCAAATAAAATATTTATGGTTAAATAAGATCGCGATTAGAAAAATAGTTAGAGAATGCTATTTTGAATTTTCACACTTATGGCATATTTTCAACTCTAAACATAAATCTATAAATGACTTTTATAGACTTTTATAGACTTTCATTTTAAAACAAGTGCATATTATATCAAAATTTACTGGATGGTGTATTAAAATCAAGTACATAATGTACAAAAATATGATACATTCTTTAGATAAATAATACATACCCGTTGATGACTTGACAACCAAAATAATAAGTTTTTTAAATAATTTAATTATTTATTAATATAATATCTTTAATCTAAAATAAAACAAATACCGCAACGAGAATTAAAACCTAAAAAACCCTAACAATTTCAAGCTTCATGAACCATATTTCTCTAAGCTCAAATGGTAAACAACGAGAAAAAGAATTCGATAAAAAGAAAACAATTAGGGAAAGAACAAAGTGAAATGAGAGATACATCCCTCTTTGTATTTATTATTTTTGTGGAATTGCACTAAATTTTGAGCAAAAATAAGATATGATCTTTTGATTTTATTCTGTCATGATTATTTTTTTCTTCTTTTTAATAAGCATGTATTTTGATGTCATATGGACATAAAATTCTTTACTTTTTTATTTTTGTTTTTCTTCTGTTACTAATTGTTTGCATAAGTTCATATTATTATGATTACGCATGTCAATGATGTATTAATTGTCTAAATTATATTTATTTCTGACTCATTTGTTGTAAATTTATTATATCAATTGTTGCACTTTCCTTACTATAATTTACAATAAAAAACTTCAATGGGATTTTACAAAAAAAAAAAAAAACATAATTTGTATGTCCAGTCAAACCAAGTGGATCCTTTTAAGAAGAACTATTGCTATGTGGTCTAGCAATTCGAAATTGAAACATTGTCAGGTCGAATGAGTGTCATTTTCTATCTAGGCTGTTTCTTAATTCTTATATTTTCAAATCACTCAAGTTAATTTGTTTTTAGACTAGCTGATAATAATAAACATATAAATTTAGGCAAATTGAGGTAAAAATAGTGGAGAAGGAGATACGAATTAAAACTTTTTTCCTACACATGTTTTCAATGCATCTAAATGGAATGTAAACCAATGTGCAAATGTTGATAACCAAACTTAAACTTATGTCCTACCTACATTGTTAATTTTTTATTTAAAACCAAAAAATCAAAATTAACAAAAGAAGAGAGCAGTATGAAAAAACTATAAGATCAAAATCAACAAATCAAGAACAACTATTTTAAAAAAATAATAATATAAAAATAAGAAAAACAATTTGCTTACCCAGGGGGGGGTCTATAAAAATCTATCACTTAAAAAAAGTCATTAAAAGTCAAAATTGTACACCCCCCATACGTTGTTGCTTCTCAAATTGAAAGTCTACAAAAGTTTGTAGGGTGAATGGTGGAGAAATTGTGAGATTAAAGTATTTATAGTTTACAACAAAAGTCTATAAAAGTCTAAATTTTTTATAAGTCCATAAAAGTTATGAACTTTTTGAATACCCCTTAACTTTTTTATACTTCATAAAAGTCTATATTGAATACCCCATGACTTTTATGGACTTTAAAAAAAAGTTTATTGTGAAATCAAATAAATTTAAGGTACAAATCAATAATAAAATGTTTAAGAGCAAGATTTACCTCTAAAACTTTTTGAAAAGTGATTGTTTCATACAATCTAGTAAGATAAATGTAAGTAATAGTATTCAACGAATCTTATCAACGAATCTTATCGAAATTGAGTATTGGATTTCGTAATTTTGAAGGCCTAAGTTAAAATTATAGCTTTGAATTGTCAAAGGAAAAGAAATATGATATTATATATATATATATATATATATATATCAGTGATGAAGAAATCGGTTTTAAGCGGCCTGTAAGCAGTGGCAAGGTGCTAGGCGGCGTTTCGCCACCGCAATTTGGTTCAAAGCAAGCCATTAAGCGGCCGGCCATCGTCGACGGAGGAAGATGATGAAGAAAAACGGTTGTCATGGCGGAGAAAGAAAAGAAGAAGAAAGAAGAAAAAAACCAGATGCTACCGCCGCGGAGGAAGAAAAAGAAGGGAAAAAAAAAATTTAACCCTAACCATTTAGGGTTTAATTTTTTTTTAAAATCCCACCACAAACGACACCGTTTGAGGTATAATTTTTTTTAAAAAAAAAAATTCCACCCCCAAACGACGTCATTTTGGGGGTGGTTTTTATTTTCTTTTTTTCCTCCCTTCCTCCCCTGATTGCAGCAACCTTTTCTTCCACCCTGCGTTTTTTCCACCCAAAACCAGCACCAAGTTCTTCTTCATTTATTCTTTTTCATTTCTTCTCTGTCTACCGTCGTCGCTTTCCTTCGCCGTCACCACCTTCGGTTTCATTTCCGCCATCGCTTTACTACTTTACTCCATCGTGAACTCACTAGTTTTATTGTTTTATGAACTTATTAGTTATAATTACAAATTTATTTCCCTAATTTATGTTTGTTTTTTAATTTACTACTTTATGAACATATTATGTTTGTTATTTTATTATTTTGTTTACTACTTTATGAACTATTAAATGTGATTGAATTTAATTTGAACTTAGAATTTGATTCACTTTGGTATTTTGGTTGGAAATTTATTGATTTGGTTGGATTTTGCTTGAAATTTATTAATTTAGATTTTATTTTTAACTTGGAAATTACTCCGATCTGCCTCCGGCCGACTTCTGGCAAACCGCTTAATCCCCGCTTAATCTTCTAGGCGCTAGGTAGTGGGTCGCCGCTCGACTAGCATCTAGCACTTTCTGCAACCTTGATATATATAAATATAAATTTTCAAATCAACACCCATTTAATATATTATAGGGTGAATTGCAATGGAGTACCTTAATATGTGATCATTTTGCAATGAAATCGTGAGTTTAACTTTAATTAAACATTGGTACCCTACCGTTAGTTAACTCAGTCAAAAGTAATGGTTTGACCAAAATTTTTACCTAAAATGACAAAAATACCCCTAGTTAAAAAATAAAAAATAATATTAAATATTAAAATTAAAAAAAATTAAAAAGTAATTTTTTTTAAATGGATGGATCCATTATATTAATTTTTTTAATTTTAATAATTAATATTATTTTTTAATTTTTTAACTAGGGATATTTTTGTCATTTCCGATAAAAATTTTGGTTAAATATTTACTTTTGACTGAGTCAACAAACGGTAGGGTACTAATGTGTAATTAAGGTTAAACTCATGATTTCGTTAAACTCATGATTTCATTGTAATATGGTCAAACATCATGGTATTGTATTGCAATTCACCCTTATTATTACCTGAGATTTGTTAAATTACACTTGAAATTAAAGTTTGCATAAACTGATACTAACCTCCTCTTCCGTTAAGTTTGACCGTTAAAAATAATTGTTGACAGTTTAAAAATAGTAAAATGACCAAAATATCCCTAGTTAAAAAATTAAAAAAATTTGTAAAATAATAAATGGAGATTTGTAAAAATATATACATATCTAATCTAGACCATCCATCAGATTTGATGGACGGTCCAGATAGAATCTGGACCAATTTTTTTTAAAAAGTTAAAAAAGTCCAGATGTCCATTAGATCTGATAGACAATCTGGACCGCCTCCATCGTGGAGAGATCTCCATGCATGGGGCTTCATCCATGGAGATCTCTCGCCTAGGGAGGTCGAGCCTCCCTTGATCGTTGTGGGGAAGTCTCGCCTCCCCCACGATGGGGACGCCTCCCCGTTGGCAAAACGGGGCAGCACCTTCCCTTTCTCCCTTCAACCTCCCCGCCTCCCCCATTCGCCAAACAGGAAGGGTCCATCCATGGAGATCTCTCCATAGATAGAGCTCCATCCATAAATGGATGGAGATAGTCCAGATCAAATTTGGACCGTCTATCAGATTAGATGGATGGTCCATATTTGATCTGGAATTTTTCAATTTTTTTTATTTTTTTAGATATTTTTAACAATTGGCTAGATTCATTTTTTTTAGATAATTGTTTTAGATATAATTTGTTTGTTTTTTTTTATATAATTGTTATTTTTTTAAAAAAAGTTTATTTTTTTTATATTTATAATTTTTTAACTATGAATATTTTGGTCATTTTACTATTTTCAAACAGTCAACCATTATTTGTAACGGTCAAACTTAATGGGAAAGGAGGTCAATGTCAATTTATGCAATCTTTGATTTTGAGTGTAAGTTAGCAAATCTCAGATAGGTTGAGTGTTATTAATATATTTTTTTAAAAGTTTATTTTTTTTTATATTTTTAATTTTTTAACTAGGATATTTTAGTATTTTTACTGTTTTTATATGGTCAACCATTATTTTTAGGTAGGTTGAGTGTTATTAATTCATTATAATGAACACATTTCAATTTAAAAATTATTATTATTAAAAGACTTTTTTTTAATTTAGTTCTATTTATTTGTACAAAATAGGTTAGATTACCTCAAATATTGGTTATTTGATTAAAGATATACCACTTTTACATTTTTTTTAAGGGATATTAATTTTACTTTTTTGAAATATGACATTTTATAGGTCAGAGAACTATCAGGACTAACTGAGATTAAATCATATAAGTACGGTCCGGATAACTACTCCTAACAACGGGAGACGAAAGCTATCAGGACCAACGATTTGGACAACTACTCACAATAATGGGAGGAGAAGTCTACCCATACAATTGTATTTTTATGGACAATAGTAAAAATATATATTTACATACCTACACAAGGTGTTGAAACTTGATGCTTTGAAGGAGTTTGAAGTCTTTAACCACCAATGCATCAGAATTTGTGTGATATTAATTTTACTTGAGAACTGCAGTATTCTTCGCGTGTGTGTGTGTATATATATATGTTAATTTAATGTCTTATTCTGGTGACGAGTTTTTCCTCCTATGATTACAGATTATTAAATTATTTATTTTTAATAAAAGATGCAACAATTTTTTTATTAAAAAAAAAACAACAATTTTGGGTGCACCTGATTGTGTTAATTTATTTTTAAATTAAACACTTTCAGTTTCATATAAGGAAAATGATTCAATATACATAATATACATAAACCGTTAAATAATAATAAATTATGTAATATTAATATTTAATTATATATAATTTTCACATTATATCATACGACATATCAGAAATCTCACTTACAAAAATATTAAAATTTAATTATAATAATTTTATATAACCATCTAATATAATTTGATAATAAAACAATATTTATTCATCTTTGAATGGCCACGCCGCATTTAGTATATTGAAAATATAATTTTATAATAATCTTCCAACGTTGTAGTACTTCAAAGTAATTGGATGTAACTGTCAGAACAATAAGAGGAAAAAAACTATCATATATATTGGTATATATATGATGGAAATTAAATCCCATTATTACTGAAATAGGAGGGAGGTGTACTAACTGTCTTACTACAAGTGGATGTGCACGTGCATTATACAAACTCAGAATAATTTATATTAAAAAGAATATTATTTTGATAAGAAGAAGCTATTTTTGTTTCTAAAAAAAAATTAATTTAATCCTAAGCCTTTTTTTTTTTTGGGTTAATATTTAGGTAATCGGTAAGGGTTTCGTGGCTACAAATTCACGTACCCAAATATAGAGAAAAGAAGATCGTGCTAAGCATAAAATGCCACTCTCGATAAAAATGGGTCAACGGTCAACCTTTTCAAACAGGTACCACATAACAAACTCTATCTCCAAACCAGTTCGATAGTTTCTGTCCGTAAATTCCCTCCAGTTCTCTCCTTCTCTTCCTCCTCTCACCACTTCACACAAAGACCGTTTCAAATCTCTCTTGAGAAAAAAAAAAACACATCACAGAAAACCTAAAAAACAAAAACATATATTGAAAAAAAAAAACAACTAAAACATTAATGAGAAAATATAAATGAATAAATAAAAATAACACGGATAATTCTCCTTCCTCATCGCATCTCTTTTTTCAATCTCTTTCTCTTCAAGCCCTTCGCTTGTTCTTCTTCTTTTTCTTTCTTTATTGAAACCGAATTTACAGTCACACAACAATGGAAAAAGAGAAAACGGTTCTTGAAAAGTCTTCAAGTTTTTCCAGTAAAAATGAAGAAACCAGAGTTCCTGAAACTGCTGGCGCTTCTGATTCTCCAAAGGTTGTCGTGGAGCCAAAAACGGATTCTCCCAAGGTTGAAACAAAGCCAAAAGAGACAGAGGCAGAGATCAAAGAGGAGAAGACTGAAGACAAGGTTGATAAGAGTGAAGAGAACCAACATATCAAAGAGAATCAGGTCGAAGAAATTGCTCCTCCTGAGATTCAATACACCCTTGAAACAGTTTCTGAGGAGATCGATAAGTTTATATCAGGTTTGTCTGCAAAAAAGGAAAAAGATGACGAGAATGTTACACTGGAGATGACAGATTTTGTTTGGAAATTCTTGGATCTTTTTGAAGAGAAAATCGCAGAGCATGATCACGAAGGGAAAGCAAAATGGGGTAAGGTGCCCGAAGAAGACAAGTCGTTTGCAGAAGCTCTGGATCGGGTCTCAAAGCTGACAGAATCACTTAATGAATTGAAAAAGGACAATCCGGATCAGCACCACCACAGCGTTTTGATCAATCGCATTGGCGGCATTCATCATCGTGCAATGTCTTATTTAGGAGATGAATTCAGATCAATGCTTGAAGAATCAAAGACGACTAGTCAAGATCATTTAGATCCAAAATGCGACGCCAAAGCAGACGTGAAGGGAAAGCAGGAGGCATCTGCTGATCAGAGCCCGTTACCGGAATCCGAATCCTTCGATGAACCCGCCGACGTCTTTCCGGGTTACTCTTCGGAAGTGGTGTCCAACCTCAACCAAATTTCCAAGGAGATGATCTCCGGAGGGTACGAATTCGAGTGCGGAGAGATTTACATGACTGCCAGAAGACAAGCTTTCGACGAGAGCTTGAGCCATCTAGGGTTTGAAAAAATCAGCATCGACGATGTGCAGAAGATGCAGTGGGAGGCCTTGGAGCGAGAAATCGCCACGTGGATCAAGACCTTCAGGCTATGCACCACCGTCTACTTCCCCGGCGAACGCAAGCTAGGTGAGGCGGTGTTTTCCGCTCAAACCGACATCTCCGCCAGCCTCTTCAGCAACCTTACGCGTGGCGTCATGATTCAGTTTCTCAACTTCGCCGAAGCTTTGGCAATGACGAAGCGATCCGCCGAGAAGTTATTCAAATTTCTTGACCTGTACGAAGCTTTACGCGATAGTCTTCCGGCTTTGGGCGAATTGTTTTCTGAAGAATGTGCGCGAGAGCTCAAGACCGAAGCGACAACCGCTAAGTCCCGACTCGGCGAGACAGCGATTTCCATATTCGGTGATCTCGAGAACTCAATCAAGTCTGAAATGGGCAAGAACACGGTGCCTGGAGGAGCTGTTCATCCACTGACTCGCTACACGATGAATTATCTGAAGTATGTTTGCGAGTACAAGGACACGTTGGAACAAGTTTTCAAAGATCATTCAAAGATCGAGAGACATGACTCGACAAGCAGACCTCGCAATTACGAAGGAGAGGAACAGAACTACAACAACAGCAATCAAGACGACAGCCAGTCTCCTTTCACGATTCAATTGGTGAGAGTGATGGACTTGCTGGACTCCAATCTGGAGGCGAAGTCGAAGCTGTACAGGGACGTGTCGTTGAGCAGCATCTTCATGATGAACAATGGACGCTACATCTTGCAGAAGATCAAAGGGTCAGCAGAGATACACGACGCAATGGGGGACACGTGGTGCCGCAAGAAGTCATCTGATCTTAGGAACTACCACAAGAACTATCAGAGAGAGACGTGGAGTAGGCTTTTGGGTTGTTTAGTATTGGAAGGGTTGATGGTGAACGGGAAGGTTTTGAAACCAGTCCTGAAAGAGAGGTTCAAGAGCTTCAATGCCATGTTCGATGACATCCACAAGACGCAAAGCTCGTGGGTGGTCAGTGACGACCAGCTTCAATCGGAGCTTAGGGTTTCGATATCGGCGGTGGTTACTCCGGCTTACAGATCGTTCGTGGGTAGGTTTTCACAGTACCTGGATCCAGGAAGGCAAACAGAGAAGTACATTAAATACCAGCCTGAAGATATAGAGAATTACATTGATGAGTTATTTGATGGGAAGAGGAAACCCTAATTAACCATATGATCAACATTCACAAACTGAGAAGTTTGAACAACAAAACGAAAAAGAGGAAGTCAAACTTTGTTCGAGCCAGCACGTAAACGTTGGATGCGATAATTATAATTCCAATTACATATATTGAAATGGGTTAAAGCAGGTGGTAGAGAAAGTAGAGGAATTTTATGTGTTGATGGAAAACTTGGCCGTACGGCTTTCAAATTGGGAGTGCTGGATTGATTGAATTGGCGATCACGTACTATAGGCTCTTTGAATTTTGTTTTCGTGTATTTAATTTGCTTATTCTTGCTGCATTTTCATGCATGATGGTATGTAATGAACAACATCATCATTCTTATTGTAACTCTGGTTGATTTTGCTTAGCGTTTGGCTAACACTACTGTACCATTTGCTTAATTAGCTCAAATAATAATTATTGAACACTCTTCTTTATTTTATGTTATCTTATAAACACAAATATAAGGTTTTTTTTGTTTATATAATAATAATAAGGTGAAATATATGGGCAACATTTCTAATGTCAACCAACATTTCATGCTTGATTTTCTTTTAGACTGCAAAAATAATCTTTCTTGTGCAGATTTCCAGTTGCTGGGCGTTATCCTCAGGAAGGTTTGGTACCGGCGCAATTGCTTTCTTCATCAGTGACCCTGTTTAATGGCTAAAGAGATAACTCCTTGGCGGTGTTCTTCGCTTTCTTGGCTGACTTTCATTTTGCTTCCCTTCGTGAGCCTACTGTGGCCTACTGTTCGTGTTGGATCCCCCTCCCCACCACCCCCCACACCCCCCCCTTTCTCTCATTGCCTTAAGATGAATACGGATACGGCTTTGAACGTTGTTAAGTGTAAGACTGGTCTAGGAGTTGTTTTGACTTTTGAGAGATCATAATGGTACTGTTTTACTATCCAGGGTGCATTCGTTTGATGGAATCCTATATCTGAAGCTAAAGCCATCCTTTTCTATTTATCTATGGCTTTTGAAGGTGGCTTTTTCTCCTTTTCTTTAGAATCTGATGCGGCCTCGGTTATCACCGTTTAAATTGCAGCTATCTCCTATCTCTAAAATTTGTGTAGTCTTGGAAGATATTTTTTCGATTATGCAGTGTTCCAATCTTTTGTTAATTTTTCCCTTAGCTACTAGAAGTGCTAATAGAGTAGCACACAGATCTCCCTATCTCTAAAATTTGTGTGGTCTTGGAAGTTATTTTTCCGATTATGCAGTGTTCCAATCTTTTGTTAATTTTTCCCTTACCTCATAGAAGTGCTAAGATTTTTTTTTCTTTTAACATCCACTATTTTGAGCTCATAGTTGAAGATGCTCGCAGTTTTTTATAATCTCCTTTTATGCTTGTTTCAATGAATTTATGCTTTTTTTCACCCTAAAAAATTATTAATAATAATAAGGTGAAGGATTCTGCGAATTTTTTTGTACACTGAAACTTTCTCGCTCCCCCTCTCTCCCTTTATATATAAGTAATTTTGTACTGCAAACCATTTTATATTTAAATTATTGGCTCCATAATTGAAATTTAATGAATTTTAATAAGTTTCTTTCTTGTATAGTTTAAGAAAAATGAAATATGTTTATGAAAAAAATTTCAAAATTTTTTGAGTCTAATAAACTATTTTTTCTTAATTCTTTAATTTACAACATTAAATAAATATGGGGAACATAGAAAAAATTTGAAACAATAGTTTGGAAACTCAAAAGCTTTTACCCCAAACATATTTTATTTTTCTTAACATTCATACAAAAAATTCCATCAAAATTGTGGATGACAGAATCATAGTTTTACAGCATCCACAGTATTATGAAAAAGTATACCAACATTGTGAAATTATAATTTTGAATTTTTTTTTTTAAGACTGTACTAACTAAAGAATGACTATATATATAATTCCATCTTTAGTGAAATTTAGCACTATTCCGGTTCAGACAAAAGACAACCCAAGTCTATTTCGTTGTTTAGTGTTTTAATTGAATCAATAACACTCACCGTGGTAAGTAATTTATTATTATTTTTTTTAATTTTGTTTGCACTGATAAGGATTTTAAAATCTAATGATAACCTAATATATGAGTGAAATAATTATAACTTTTTTTGTTTGCAGAACAGCAAAATTATACAAATAATAAAACCCCTTCCATAATTATTAACAAATTTGCTAATATATATATTTGGAAGAAAAGCAAATAATAAATATTTGAGACTACTAGTATATTGAACATGTCGGCCAATAATTACAATAGCAGACTTGACACCATAAAATCAACTTAGAAAACAATCGACTTCAAAAACAATTGATCATTAGGATAAACAAACATTTTTCTAGATAAATTTATTTATTTATTTATTAAGTATGCCCTTAACTTCTTACAAACAAAACTTTGAAATGTTAAAAATGAGAGACACAAGGTTGTCTTCGTGGTTCGTACAATCGTACCATCTTTAAAATTAGTATAAAATCTGGATTTCTATAAATTTCCTTTTTCTTGTTTTATATTATACTATACCAGAAATAATTTTAAAAAATTTACTATCATTGGATATCTATTCCTAAATCAAATTATTGCGCACTTTTCTTCACATCTGTAATTAGAATTCGAGCCTTACAAAGTACGGAAGACTCCTCTCTAACACTAGGAGAGTTGATCACAGTTAAAGTTTATAAAATTATAAAATGCATATAGATATTCCTATTTTATAGCAATAATTACATTCTTAACTCATTATTATTTATTTTAACAATTATATCTAAATTTGAATCACTCTCTTAAAATTCTTAAAAACTATATTTTTTTTCAAAAAATAAAATAAAATTTTATATTGTAGGTAGTTACATCACATTTTTTATATAAAATATTTATGCTCTTTTGTATCTTGAGGTTATTTACACAATTTTATAATTTTTATGAATTTTAAACACGACCAATTTAATAAACCTAAGATTTACTTTGAAGGTTCCTCAAAAAAAAAAAAAAAAAAAAAAGATTTACTTTGATATCTAACATTCCAAATCCAATTAAAAACAGATTTTTTATAATTATTTTAAGGCAAGATTATCAAGATTTAGATTTTAGAGCGTAACCAGAATCCAAAACTTTAATTGAATTTTTATAAAATAATAATAAATAAATATGAGAAGGACGACGTCGTATGCAGACATTGCTTTAAAATTGCACCAGGTAGATTCTGTCTGTACTTTGCCTAATTTGCAAAACGTGGCGGCATCCATGACGAAATCATCCGTTACAACACCAAGGGCATTTTCGTAACTCAAAAAATCTCACGTTCTTTGTAATGTTAATCCAACGAGACCAAACCCAAACTCAAAAGAACCGAAGCCTTGTTAATAGACCTCTTGTTTGTTTGTAATTTTGTACTTCTCTCCTCTCTCTCTCTACTCAAAAACCAGAACTGCAACACAAACTCCAGTTCAACATGAGTACGATTCTCAAAACACCAATTCTTGGCCCCCTTCTTCAGAACTCAACATAAAAAAGAACAGACCAAAAAAAAAAAAAACTACACTGTTCCTTTAAAAACCCTCCTCAAAAATCCCTAATTCCCTCCTTATCCTCCTTCATGGACAGAGAATCCGAGCTGCCTTAGTCTCAGCCCCCCGTTGATTTTTGCCTGCATTTTTTCTTTAAAGGTTGACTCTCCAACTTAGCTTAATTGATATATCTTTTTATTTTCAAATATTAAGATTTTCAATTTGTAATATGGAATTATTGCTCTTAGCTCTCAGTATATATTTTTTTTTGGTTGGTTTGGTATTGGTAATTGTTTGATTTTTGTGTTTTCATTTCTTGTAACTTTGATTATTTGTCTGGTTGTTTGTTTGTCTTAGGACTGATCATTGAGTAGAATTCGCAGTAACTCATTGTGTTTTGAGAATGTTATGATTTTTTAACAAGTAAAGAAGTATTTCTAGGGCTTGGAGCTAGGTTTTCTTTGATTAGAACCTCAATTGCAATCTTCCTTAGATGGTTAGTCAATTATTTGGAGTTATTGTATATCAAGATGATCAATTTGTGAAGAAATTATGTTATTCACTCCGAGACTTGCGGGATCCCTCCATTAAATGTAACCAGTGGAATGTAGTTTTATTTGAGTAAGGAGCGCATAATCCGGAAGCATTGAATAATTAGATGATCAAATGTGTGATATCTAAAGAAAGTTATTGTGTTGTCAGATATTCATGTTGTTTGGGATTACATGTGGTTTTCCAGAAATTGGCCAACTGATTGTCATTTTTAGCTTTTTCCATTATTGTTCGTTTTCTTAATGATCGCATTTATTTTCAAGGTTTAGCTTGTCTGCTACCTGTCATATTTGCACTCTCTTTTGTGAATAGTTAGATGCTTCGGATAATGACACGTTTTAATTTAGTTATGGGAGATTTTTACCAACGTGTCATTATCAATGTAAAACCTTTTTTAAGAAAAAGGACAAAGGCCGGACCCATGTTTAATCATAATAATGAATTGTTACACTTGTTAATTCCTTGTCTCCGTTTCAGCAACGCCTAAAGTTTCTAATGCTCCATTGTCCAGTTGTCTTAACTGTAAAGGGTGGAAGCATTATTCTAGTGCCTGCTGAATTTGTTGCAACAACTATGTTTGCTTAGGAACAGCATACACAAACCTGAAAATTACAAAATGTCCGGTTCAGCATTTTAGTTAGTGTTTGGTGATTAATTGCATTGTCCCATTTCAATATTTGATGATGTAAGTTTCCCCTAGCATAGATAATATTAAGATCTCCAAATTAGCATCTTTTGAAGTTCTCACACTTTTGCAGTGCCTTATTTGTGACAAGTAATCTCAGTCAAATTCTCTCGTAATAATGTGAACAACTAATTGAGCATGTTGTTAATGGCAGGGTCATTGTTGAGTTTCTGCTACATGGACATTTCTTAATGTTAAATTGTGAAATTATGAATTTCAAATACTTTAATGTTGACTATTTGGTTCCTTTTTTTCCTGTGAGAAATGTTTGGAGATTGTGTCTTACAGTGAAATACAAAGTTATGTTTCCTTAAGTTTTGTGTAGGTCCTATTATAGCCGTTGGTCAAGGGAGGGCAAGAAAGTCAATGTCAGATACAAACTGTTCTTTTTTGTTGATGTTTTCCCTTTTTAATAATTCATCTCCAACTAAGTTTAAATGGAATGGTACTTAATTCATCTTCAAATGATACTGATCTTTTTCTTTGTATATCTTGTCTTTTGAAGGTTACTTTGCTTTGGAGGTTCTGCCTTGTGCATTATTAATTGGGTCAGAATCATGGGCAGTACGTTTAATCCTCAGATTTTAGTGGAAAAGCTTAACAAGCTAAACAGTTCACAGGCGAGCATAGAGAGTATCCTTTGTATTCTGGACAATATATCTTTATCCTGTTGGTGTTTGCATTCAATATGTTTTGGACAATTTAGTTGGCTATTTCATTTAAATAGTGTAGTCAGCATTCTGTTTGTACAGTTTAATTGGTAAACAAATGAGCTCTCACTTTTTCAGTTGCTTCTCAAACCCGATTTAATGGACTTTAGGGGTAGCTAACGTTAATTTGATTTAGTAATCAACTGTCAAGTTTCCATTCTGTTAGATTCCTAATCATTTTTTCCTCAATTTTTGGATGTGAATTGTTTTTTTTTTTTTTTTCCTTGGAGGCTACAAATTCAACTTTTCAGATACTTTCTAATCCATATATGGTTTACCTTAGAATTGATATGTATTGTTTCTTTTGCAGTAGCTTTGTTAACAACCAGCCATTTGGTTCTAAATATTGAGTTTTTGATATATTCTATACATATTTTCCATTCATTGTAAACTTTTTTACAGCCAATCCAAAGTTGTTATCCTTAATGTGATTCAGCTCTATCACACTGGTGCATTTTCCATATGAATAAATCAAAACAAGTTGTGGAAACATGGGATAGACAATTCCATTGCTCTGCTCGTGAGCAGAGATTGGCTTTCCTCTACCTTGCTAATGATATTTTACAGAATAGTAGGAGGAAAGGTTCAGAGTTTGTAGGCGAATTTTGGAAAGTTCTTCCGGGAGCTCTCCGAGATGTAATGGAAAATGGAGATGAATTTGGAAGAAATGCTGCTCGACGATTGGTATACTCATCTCAACATTGGATACTTTTATATTTACTTATGTTGTCAAATAAGTTGATAATGCTTTTGCAAAATTAGACAAACACTTTAAAATACAATCTTTGCGTGAAAGGAAACCTAGAGCCAAAAAGATGATAGTTTATGTATTTGTGAAGGGAAACATGCAGGATTTAAATGATATGATTAATTGCAGCATTGTGAGCGCTCACTAATTTTTTATTAGATAATTAATTTGGCAAGTTTCAGGAGATTTCCTTAAACTTAATGGTTTTCTTGGTGTGATAAAGTAAAAAGAATACTGAACTGACTCTTATGTTGGCGAAGTAACTGTAATGGGCCATGTTTGGTCACTGGAAAATGCAGGTAATGTAGAGTAGGAACATTTTTGAAGTACAAGCTCAAGCATTTTAACACTCTGACCATGCTATTTTGGTTCTAAAATTTCAAACTGGAAAAGGGTTAACAAAGTTTTAGTTGAAAAATAATGAGGGTAATGCTTAGTTAAGTATCGTAATTCAGACTGTAAATGTTGGAAGTGCACAATATAGTATTTAAACCGTCTGATTATGCTATTTAGTGTTAAAATTTAAATTTTCTAATTAATATGAAAAGTGTTAATGAAGTTTTGGTTGAAAATCTATTGATCATATTGTAGAAGAAAGAAACAGGATTAGAACAATGATATTCTATTGTTTTCTTTGGTTAATTGTGATTGTTTATTTTGGTTGATGCCTTAAAATGGAAGATTACCACTTTCCTCTCTTCTATGAAGAACACCATTATAGCACCACTGAGTCTACATGGTAGAATGTAACTTGAGGCAAGAGTCATTTGAAGCTACTGATGTTCAGTAATTTATATTATGGGTGGATCTTCTAGACGAGATTTTACTGTGTTTTTCATTGTGAAAGTAATGACACTGATATTGTATTAACTGTCATGATGAATCAGGATGTTCAAAATTGCTCTTTGATTGTAGTTAGATGTTAATTGAAGAACAAACTAGTTTATGTTCAATATAGTTGTAACGTTCTATTATACTTGGTTAACTAGAAAACTTCTAGGGAAATTGCAATCAATTTCTCCATTTTTGGTCTTTTTAGAATGCTTGCATAAGTATTACATCTATTCTTTTTCATAATAATATTCATTTTAGTATTAGGGAGTAATTTCTTATTGATTGTGTGCTCAGATTGGTATATGGGAAGAGAGGAAAGTTTTTGGTTCTCGAGGGCAGATTTTGAAAGAAGAGCTTGTGGGAAAACACCAAGATAACAGTAGAAATGGGAAGCATCTGGGCATCAAACTGGTAAATGAAGTCTTGTTTGACTGAATAATGACATTGGATTGTATTTTTGTTTGAACTTTTAGGATTAATGCCATCTAACATCTTTTTTCCTTCAAGCAGAAGCAGCCTATTGGAAATACAGTGGAGAAAATAGTTTCAGGTTATCAAGTTGTTTATGGTGGCCAAATGGATGAAGACATTATATTGACCAAATGTAGGAATGCTATTAGCTCTATTGAGAAAGTAGAAAAAGAAATTGGTAGTGACATCCATTCAGGTATTACCTGCATTTGGCTTTTTTTTGTCAATTACAACATTTACATTTACTTAAATTTTTACTTCTTAAAATGGTTGTTACTTGTATGATTTGCAATTAATTATCTGCATGCAAGTTCACTTGGTGGACATTTTTGTTGCCTTGATTTGACATACATGGCATGTTTACTATTTTTGTTGCATATAATTTCCATTCCTAGCATACCATGAACTTTGGCATTGTGAAGTGGCGTTTTGAACTTAAAAGTGTTGATGTTACCCAAGAGTCAAATCAAAATTTGTTGATGCTGCTTGTGTATGATACAATTGTCTACAATACAAGAAACAAGTCTTCATCTTAAGAAAATGGAAGAGATTGCATAATTGCTATCCTGGTAAATGTTCCATTGAAAGAGGATCTTGAAGTCATACTAGTTTGGCTACATGTGGTGAGGAGCACAATTGATTAATTAACAACCTTGGGCCCTCTCCATTTATTAAGAATGGAGCTTGTTGAGCTGAGAGTCTGCTTCTTGATGATATAATTTATCAAACTATAGGTTTTAAATTTGAATTCAAGGCGCCGGGCCTAGACATTTAGTTTATGTTATTAGCATTTCTCAGATAGAATACTTTCAATAAAGTATATCTCAATCTGTTGTCCAAATCTTATTGGATATTTCCATTTGTAAAATCATCATTTATTTGAACAGGACAATTGCATGGATCTGCATTTGTGGAGGAGCTGCAGGGGCAGCATGCTACTCTAAGGAACTGCATTGAACAGTTAACAGCAGTGGAGTCATTGAGAGCAAATCTCGTGTCTCATTTGAGAGAAGCTCTTCAGGATCAGGTTGGTTGGCCAGACTATTCTAAAGTTGTAAAATGTTGTTTGAAACTTCTGGTTGCATGACAATGCTGACTTATACTATCTTTTTCAGGAATCTAAGCTGGCTCAAATCCGTAATGAGCTACAGGTTTGGCACTGCTACCTATCCTGCTTCCATGAGAGTATAATTTTAGCTTTCTTTACAAACATACATGTCTCTGCAACGTGCAATATGCGCACATTGTGGTTAACTGAAACATATTTCACAAGAAACATGAAATTGAGTTTAATTTAGTTTTCTGAATACATATGAATAACTTGCCCCTTGTTTTCCTCTGTTTTTATATATTTTTTCTTTTTGAAATTACATTGCCTTCATTTTGGTTAGTAACAAGTTCTTGAAGTTGATTTAAGCATTGAGGCTTGTGAGTTTTGATCATATAAGAGAGAGTTAGTTATTGGTGTTGTGCCTTTCTTAACCTTAAACATTGTATATTGACCTTTATGTTTTTAATGCGCATAATTATGTTCTTATTCTGAATTTTATGAGACCTTTAACTTTGTTGGTTCTCCCTTTTGTTTGTGGTTTGCCAGACTGTGCAGTCCCAGTCGGAGCAGGCAGGTAATATTTGCCGGCAGTTGCTAGCTGAGCATAACTCAAAGGAAGCTCCTGCCTCAATGGGACCTCCCGGATTTATTCCATCGGACAGAGAACAATCAGCTCCTGTGATGTATGCACGGAAGGTATCTTTACCGGATAAGTCTGGTCACGTTGAAGAAGTCCCCAGAAAATCTGTAGCTGCTGCCGTGGCAGCCAAGTTAACCGCTTCAACATCCTCAGCCCAGATGCTCTCTTATGTCTTCTCCTCTTTAGCTTCTGAGGGTGTCAATACTAATCAGAGTAAAGAACCCTCCGCTGATCTCCCTCCTGACAAGAGGCCTAAACTTGAGAATGACCGGTCTTATACACCTCCTCAGAATTCCCAGCCACCACCAATTGCGCCTTTTCCACACCTCGATTCTCTTCAAAAAAATATGAAGACCACAACTCAACAATTGACACCAAATGCTCCGCCACCTCCACCGTCATCATCTCCTCCGCCTCTTCCTCCACTACCACCCTATGCCACCATACCAGGTGCCCCAGTACTTGCAGAGTACCGGATCAGTAACTGGCATGCCATACAGCTATAACTTGACCCCCCCACCACCTCCTAACTTACCCGGGTACCCATCAGTTGCTCCTCCTCCATTGACAGGCATGTCTCCTTTCGCTCCACCTCCGACTAATCCTTACCCAAGTTTTCAAGGTTCTGATGGTAATTTCTATAGCCAGCCATCATCAATGCCGATGGCACCGATTTCTCGGCAATAGGATCTTTTAGTTAGGGATGTTGTAGTTGAAAAAGGCTTGCTGGGAACATAAGTCGTCTTTCTTCACTGATGAAGCTTCGCTGCACCCAGCACTAGAACTTTTCAAGTTAGAAAGTTCATGTGCATGTTATAGTACACCTAAATTAGTATTGCACATAAAGAATGTTTGTAACTTATGTTTTAAATTGCCTTGAGAATTGAAGGTGTTACATAAATTTAATAGCATTGTTGAATTCAGAAAAGGGAGATTTACTCTCTTGACTAGGTAACATCTTTGTCTTTGTTTGTTGTGGATAATTGCTATTTTAATGCCTAGAGCTACAAGTAGAATCTTTGTCTGATGTTGTGGAACCTGCCTCTAATATTAGCTTGCCATGCTATCAAATTGAACCCACAATCGGATTAGTAACTGACAGGGATGTGACCTCGTTTCCTGTTGCTAGGCCCACAGGGTCTTACTCTGGACCCAAAAAACTGTTGTGGGCTTGGGTTGGCTATGAGTTCAGGTCATTGGATTTTGGTTTTCTATACTCAAAGCATCCTAAGCCGTACCTTTAAGAGAAGACAATCAGATATATATGATAGACTCGAGGCTTAACCTTTGAATGTTGCATCACAATTACCGCCAAAATTATTTTCTTATAAATATAACGTGAAGATTTATTATTTATTTATTTTTTAACTATTTCAATTTGGAGTTGAAATAGTTAAAAAAAATTTGATTGACAACTAGAATTAATTTTTTAATTGTATGATTTTTCGTATCAGTAGTAAAAGGGGGAGTGAAAATCATCAGCAACTTTTTTGCTAAAATTCTACTCGTAAAAACTATACATCTAAAAGATTTATTATTAAAAAAATCTAACTTCATGTTATTGATTTACAGTTAACAAATGATAATGGGGATGAAAAAGACAGTGAGTAATATTTGCTGTTTCTTTTATGTATAAAAACAAATAGAAACAATAAATCATTATATGTTACATGTTTAAAAGTAAGAAAAAGACATACACATGTTTAATGGATAAGATGATGGTCGGTGGTGATGAAACAATCACGTGAGTATGACGTGTCTAACATCCCATGTGCAAATGTAATAAGAATAAATAAGTAACGCTTACCTCTCCTGAAATTTATTTAATTATACACGGAGTTAACTTTTAAATTTATTAACAAAAATCTCCTTTTTTTTTTTGGATTTGTTCAATTATACGTGGAATCAACTTTTAGCCAGTTGTCGATAAAGACCTCTTCTAATCAACTGTTATATTTGACTAAATTTTACTAAATATATTTGTCAATAAACAATAAAATTGACTCCGATAAAAGTTTAAAAAAGATCTATACAATTAGCTCAATATAATAATATACATGTTTTTTTTTTTAAAAGGGCACTTATGTTAACAGTTGAAAGTGGAAAACTGAGACAGAAAAGCATTCATTTAATAATTGTATTATGTGGGTCTAGTCTTCATTTTCTAACATGGCCACCATGACCATAAGAGCTCTTTTTTGACCATGGAACCCTTCTTCACCAGAAAAGACTCAAAAAAAGTGTCAACAAGAAGAGCAAAAGTGATCGAGTTCCAAAGCTTTTGGGATTTTAACTGCGTTGGACTTGGAGGATTGTTCATGGACAAAAATTGCGTGGGACGATTTTACAATATTAATAATGAGACCGTTCAAATATGTTGTGCTATATTTATATTAATTATATAAGAAAAGTAAATTATATCTTATTTTAATACAAATAATATGAAAATAACTCAATATAATTAAACGAGCTCATCGTTAATAGTATTAGATCTTTTCACATAAATTTTTCTTTTATTAGAACCAACCAAATCAAGTATATAAACTAGGTTAGGTCGACAAAAAGTAATTAGTTTAAAAAACAGAACTCACTAGTTAATTAATTAAAACTTTGCTGTAAAAAGACATGAGAGTGCATCTGCATGTGCATGTGCATGGGCATGTTGCCTCTCAACACTCAACACCCACTCATGGGATCCAAGTTGTCTTGACTCTATCCTTTTCATAATATATATATATATATATATAATTTAATTTTGGACGAACTATAATAATAGATATCGTGATATTTGACCATAATACAATAAAATCATAAATTTAGGCTAATTATATATTAATATTATTGACTTACGGTTGACCATTACAGTTGACGGTCAACCAATAGTCAAATGATAATATAGTCATTTTAGTTTTAATTTTTAAAATAAAATAAAAAATTTCAAAAGAATTATAAAAAAGTTAAATGAATCTCCACCGTCCATCAAAATTGATGGACGGTAGAGATTATATTGATAAAAAAATTATAAAAATGAAAAAAAATGAGAAAATAAAAGAAAATTTTATTTTTGGTGGAATGGATATCCAATCTCACTAAGAACCCAAAAGAAAATTTTTTGAAGGTAGATCTACTCCATCAATGGGAGCAAACCGGTCTCCAAATTTTTTTTTTAAGTTGGTGTTCTTGATTAGATGGAGATCCAACCTTAATGGTTAGTGAAGATCTAAAAGATTGGATCTCCACTTTTTCTTTCTTTTTAATTTTTTTTTTAGTATGATCTTCGTTATCAACTCTAACAAAATTAAATTTCTTTTTAAGTGATTTTATGAACAATATTAGTTCCTGATTCTGTTGGCATGAATAATATCATAAAATATAAAAATAAACACAATAATTAAAGATTAAAAAATGAACGATCGAAATAACGCCATGTGGTGGTGATACACCAAACACGACGAAGAACTTCTTGACGATCTACAAATTATATATGCAAAATACTAGAGTCGACAAATTAGATCTGTCCCTTGACACCAGCCTCTGAAGGATTCACAAGCGATGTTTGGCAAATCTAGCATCGAAGGAACAACAACGAAACGTCAAATAAACATCATACACGACGCTGCTTATCGAAACAAAGAAGACAAATGTAAATGTATAGCGGTCACCAACGTAGCAAATCCATGCGCGGACCATCACAAAAACATCGCCACAACATGTAAGCGGACATGTAAAGAACAATTCTCACATCAGCACTTACTATTAATTTATTTAGGATTATGAAAGTACCGATTTTATCATAATGATGCAACATTGTAGTAGTAAAAAAAAAAAATACATTATCGAGATCATAGGCCTAGCCCGCAGATAATTATGTTTCTAAATAAAGTCGAAGTTTTGAATTCGAAACTTTCTCACTCAAGTAAAAAAAACTAAATACCGTGTTTAAAAAAGAAAAACTCAGACTTTAAAAAAATAAATTCCAATGAGAATCATTTTTAAAGATGATGAATTATATCAAATCCTCATCAACGCGTGTGGTATGTTGAATTATATACATCTATTACGAAGACATCACAATCCACGTCAAGTTTTTATAGTATTAAACATAATTTTTTTTTTTATAAAAACAATATTAAACATAATTTAATTAGTAGGGTTTAAACTCAAGATAAATTATCATCATACACATTTAGTAGGGTTTCCCACTATTTACAGTTACTATCATATGTTGATAGTTTTCTTTTCTTATTATGGGAGTAGATATTTTCATTATAAAAGTAAATATTTGAATTTAATTAAAAAAACTCCATACAAATTAAGCCGACGCTTATAAAGTGTAAATAAGTTAAAGATAATTATATTAATATAATACTTTGAAATATATGTAATTGTTGGTCCACCTCATGTGGAATAAAGCATGAGATGCTCATCTCATGTGAAATAAAGAGTGAAGCACATGAACTCTAGTTGTAAATGCTTCTTTCATGGTGGATCAACATAATTGTGTTTGATTCTTTCTACAAATCCTCACCTATAAATAGGTGAGCTCTTAGATCAATCAATAAAGCAAAAACACAACAATTGAGAGAGTGTGTGTGTTGAGAGATCCTCAGAGAAAAATAGAGAGAGTTTTCTGAGAGAGAAATTGTGAGCCAATTTGTGAGGTTCTATCCACAAATTGAAGTTACATTGTTATTGTAATTTGTGAGAGATCCACCCAAGGGTGAAGTTTGTAATCCCATTATTATTATAGTGGAGTTTTTTAAGCGGCCTACGGGTCCCGTAGTTTTTACCTTCATTTTCTGGAGGGTTTTCCACGCTAAAATTGTTGAAGTTATTTTTACTCTATTTGGTTTGGGAAATTATCCCGGGGCCGTAAAATTTATTATTTTACAAACACATTTTTCCCAACAAAGTGGTATCAGAGACTGTATCAGATTCTCTAGAAAATTCTTAGTATGCTCTGTGGTTGCAGTATTATCTGATCTTCCACATCAGAAAAGAATTATTCTTGAGTTTATTGATTTTTGTGATTGCTGGAAGTGTGGTGGTGCGGAAAGTGCATGTCTAGGAAAGATTCTGGCTAGGAAAGATTTGGTATTTAAGTGTGTCCGTTGTGACCCACCTCTCTTTCCTGGGAACTTACCTGGGTACTGTTCACGACCACGTGCACTATTCAAGCATACGAAGTACTATTCACGAAGTACTATTCATCGCTGAAAAATATCAAACTCGGCGAAACTTGTTGACTAACGATCCAAATGGAGGAGAGCACAGGCAACATGATCAAGTTAACTGCATTTAATTATGCAGTATGGAAGCCAAAGATGGAGGATCTTTTATACATTAAAGATCTGTGGAAACCGATTGTAATGCCGAAGGAGGAAGCAGTGACTACAGCTTCGACGGATGCCAAGACATCCAGCACTTCGACGTCCACATCAGACGTTGAGTGGACTGTGCTAAACCGAAAATGTGCTGCTCAAATCAGACAATGGATCGACAGAAGCATTTTCCAAAACTTTGCTAATGAACACGATGCTTACGTTCTTTGGCAAAAGTTAGAGAAAATGTATGCAAGGACAACCGCACAGAATAAAGCTAATCTGATGCGACGATTAGTCAACTTGAAGTATAAAGATGGAAACAGCGTGTCAGAACACATGAGCGAGTTCCAAGGCATCGTAGATCAACTCAACTCCATGAAAATGACTGTAGATGACGAGTTGCAAGCATTGTTGATGCTGAGTTCTCTACCAAAAAGCTGGGACACTCTGGTTGTGTCAGTTAGTAACTCTGCTCCTGACGGCAAACTTACCATGGATATGGTAAAAGACAGAATGCTCAACGAAGAGTCTCTACGAAAAGACGAAGGGCATACCCCTGAAAATGAAGCACTTGTTACGGAGAAACAAGGCAAGCAAGAATGGAGGGGAAGGAGTAAAAATCCCTATAATCAAAGTCAGCAAAGAGGACGGTCAAAGTCCCGATCAAGGCATGACAAGAAGTGTCACCACTGTGGTAAGCTCGGACATTTCATTCGAGAATGTCGAAAGTTAAAGGCGGAGCGAACCAGAAATCAGGATGCACAAACCCGAACAAATGACACCGCAACAGTCACCGAAGAAGTTGTCGTTGTTCAAGCTGAGGATTATATCAATCTTGCAAGTCAAGATTCTACATGGGTAGTTGACTCAGGTGCATCATACCATGTCACTTCACGACTGGAGTTATTCTCAACCTACACTCATGGTGATTTCGGACGAGTGAGGATGGGAAATGATGATGTCTCCAAAATTATCGGCATCGGAAATATCCATTTAGAAACTAACCTTGGATGCAGGCTAGTTTTGAAAGATGTGAGGCATGTTCCTGATATCCGCCTCAATCTAATCTCCACCGGAATACTTGATGACGATGGTTACAGCAATTATTTTGGTGAAGGAAAATGGAAGCTTACCAAAGGCAATTTGGTAATAGCAAAATGCAAGAAAGATACATCCCTCTACCACACAGAAGCCAAGCTATGTAGAGGAGAAGTAAACACCACCAGGAAAGAAGTTCCCACCGAGCTATGGCATAAGCGGCTCGGCCACATGAGTGAAAAAGGTCTCAGTATTCTTTCCAAGAAGGCGCTTTTGCCAGGGATGAAAGGTACATCATTGCCTACTTGTGTTGATTGTATTATGGGAAAACAACATAGAGTTGCATTTCGTAGTTCACCACCATCTAGAAAGGCGAATATTCTAGATTTAATACACACAGATGTCTGTTCAATGAGTTGTAAGTCACTAGGAGGTGCTACTTATTTTGTGACTTTCATTGATGATCATTCTAGAAAAGTGCGGGCTTTTGCTTTGAAAACTAAAGATCAAGTGCAGGAAGTTTTCAAGCAGTTTCATGTAAAAGTTGAGCGAGAAACTGGCAGACATTTGAAGTGTGTACGTGCAGACAATGGCGGTGAGTACCGCGGACCATTCGAGGAGTACTGCAGAAGTTTCGGCATCAGGCTGGAAAAATCAGTACCAAAGACACCTCAACATAACGGTGTTGCAGAGAGGATGAACATAACCATTTGTGAAAGGGTCAGATGTATGCTCTCAAATGCAAAACTGCCAAACTCTTTTTGGGGGGAGGCAATGAGAACCGCAGTCGACTTAATCAACCTTTCTCCATCAGTTCCGTTGAACTATGACGTACCAGAAAGAGTTTGGACGGGGAAAGACGTTTCTTACAAACACTTGAAAGTATTTGGGTGCAGAGCATTTGTCCACATCCCAAAAGACGAGAGATCCAAGCTGGATGGAAAAGCAAAACAGTATATCTTTGTGGGACATGCCCATGAAGAATTCGGCTACAGACTTTGGGATCCTGTTAACAAAAGGATCATCAGAAGTAGAGACGTGGTGTTTCTTGAAGATCAGACGATCGAGGATTTCGAGAAACCCGAGAAGCCACAGTCAGATGAAATTCCAGTTAATCTGGAACCAGTCTCTCCACCAACAAATTCTGATGAAGGGGGAGCAACACCAGATACTGATAATGTTCATCCACCAGCTCGCAGTCCAGAACCAGAACAAGTCCAGCCAGAAGTACAGTTAAGGAGGTCCACTAGAGAGCGACAACCAAGTCGTAAATATTCTCCTAATGAGTATGTGATGCTCACTGACGGGGGAGAACCAGAGAGCTATGATGAAGCTATTACTGACCAGCACAAGACGGAGTGGTTAAAAGCCATGAAGGAAGAAATGAAATCCCTACATGAGAACCACACATTTGACTTGGTGAAATTACCACAGGGAAGGAAAGCTCTCAAGAACAAATGGGTGTACAAAATCAAAAGTGAAGAAGGCAACTCACAACCACGTTACAAAGCAAGACTGGTTGTGAAAGGATTCGGGCAGAAGAAGGGTGTTGATTTTGAAGAAATATTCTCACCAGTGGTAAAAATGTCTTCAATCCGAGTTGTTCTTGGCTTGGCAGCTAGTCTCAATCTGGAGGTTGAACAACTTGACGTAAAAACCGCATTCTTACATGGTGATCTTGACGAGGAGATCTACATGGAGCAGCCTGAAGGTTTCCAAGTCAAAGGGAAGGAGAAATCAGTATGCAGACTAAAGAAGAGTTTGTACGGTCTGAAACAGGCACCAAGGCAATGGTACAAAAAGTTTGACTCGTTCATGGAGAAAAATGAGTACAACAGAACGACGGCTGATCACTGCGTCTTCATCAAGAAATTCTCTGATGGTGATTTTATCATTCTTTTGCTTTATGTTGATGATATGTTAATTGTTGGCCAAGATATCGGCAAAATTAACAAGTTGAAGAAAGAGTTGAGCAAGTCCTTTGCAATGAAGGATTTAGGACCCGCTAAGCAGATTCTTGGCATGAGGATTACCCGCAACAGACAAAATCGAAGAATCTGGCTATCTCAAGAAAGGTATGTTGAAAAGGTTCTTGAAAGATTCAACATGAGTAAAGCTAAATCTGTTAGTTCTCCACTTGCAAGTCACTTCAAGCTTAATGCAAGTTAGTGTCCTTCTAGCGAGGAAGAGAAATCAGAAATGAGCAAAGTTCCTTATGCATCGGCGGTTGGCAGTCTAATGTACGCTATGGTATGCACCAGACCAGATATTGCTCATGCTGTTGGTGTTGTGAGCCGATTCCTATCTAATCCTGGAAAGGAACATTGGACAGCAGTCAAATGGATACTCAGGTATCTCAGAGGTACTTCCAGTCATTGTTTATGTTTTGGTAATAGTAAACCTGTATTAGAAGGATATACAGATTCAGATATGGCTGGTGACGTGGATACAAGAAAGTCTATATCCGGGTACCTAATAACATTTGCAGGGGGAGCTGTCTCATGGCAATCACGGTTACAAAAATGTATTGCCTTAAGCACCACAGAAGCAGAGTACATCGCAATTACTGAGGGTTGTAAGGAGATGCTGTGGATGGAAAAGTTCCTACAAGAGTTGGATCAGAAACAGGAAAGCTATGTTCTCTATTGCGACAGTCAGAGCGCAATTCACCTCAGTAAGAACCAAACCTTTCACTCAAGGTCCAAGCACATCGACGTAAGGTATCACTGGATTCGTGATGTGTTGGAAAATAAACTGTTACAAGTTGAGAAGGTTCATACCAATGACAACGGCGCAGATATGATGACGAAAAATCTGCCTAGAGAAAAGCTTGCTATATGTAGAGAGATTGCTGGTATGGAGGAACCCTGCTTCACATGAAGTGGAGGGGGAGATTTGTTGGTCCACCTCATGTGGAATAAAGCATGAGATGCTCATCTCATGTGAAATAAAGAGTGAAGCACATGAACTCTAGTTGTAAATGCTTCTTTCATGGTGGATCAACATAATTGTGTTTGATTCTTTCTACAAATCCTCACCTATAAATAGGTGAGCTCTTAGATCAATCAATAAAGCAAAAACACAACAATTGAGAGAGTGTGTGTGTTGAGAGATCCTCAGAGAAAAATAGAGAGAGTTTTCTGAGAGAGAAATTGTGAGCCAATTTGTGAGGTTCTATCCACAAATTGAAGTTACATTGTTATTGTAATTTGTGAGAGATCCACCCAAGGGTGAAGTTTGTAATCCCATTATTATTATAGTGGAGTTTTTAAGCGGCCTACGGGTCCCGTGGTTTTTACCTTCATTTTCTGGAGGGTTTTCCACGCTAAAATTGTTGGAGTTATTTTTACTCTATTTGGTTTGGAAAATTATCCTGGGGCCGTAAAATTTATTATTTTACAAACACATTTTTTCCCAACAGTAATACCCATATCTAAAATGCGTGCAAATTCATTAAAAAATGGTATGTTTGTGAGACATCTGTGACTCCCACAGACATCCAAACAAAACCCAGACAAACACGACAGACATTCCCAACTTATGATATCGGACACGACAGTGTGGAAACACAAGGAGAGACAAAACCACCGTCAGATCCCAATACCGATACTCACATACACCCCCAACCAGACTAGACTTCCAACTCCAAATTCCTAAAAACAACAGCAAATTAATGCACCAACATACATACAATACATATAATATTGGCAAGCCCCAGCTTACACTGTAAAAAAAGGAAAAAAAAAAGATAAAGAAAGTGTGAAAAGTGAAAACGACAAAGCGGAGGCTTGTGGCAGTACTGGTTAAATAATAATAATAATAATAATAAAAGAAAGAGGGAGAAAAGCAGTCAACGTTAGGGTAACGTCAGCCATAAATGGAGATGTGAGAGAGAGAAAGAGGGAGAGGAAACAAAAGCTGTTGAAAAGCCGTCATGTCGTTTGCTTTAACGGCGAGGGTGGGGTGGTCGCATTTTAAAAAGGCGTGTTGCGTCAGACTTTGTTAGGAAATCATTCATAATCAAAAGCATGCCTGTTAGCTGTTAACACCATTTTTTTTGCTCAAAGTGGGAGACCAACAAACACCATACTTCATGCTCACCTATTCTTTTTTATAACTATAAATAATTAATAAATTTTAGTTATACTTGAATATGGGACCCTTTGTCTAAAAGTTTTTAAGGAATAATGTTTTTTTTTTTTTTTTTTCTTTCCAAAATGTGGTTTACTAATTGAAGAATGCTCGTTGAGAATTACCCATAGTCACTCTTATTACTGTTATTATTTGTTATATTAATTAAATACGAATCAAATCCCATTTTAATTATCAAATTTACTTTCGGTAGATTTTGAAAATTCTCTTATCCGCAACAGTTAGTTGTTAAATTTTTTTAAAAAAAAAAATCACCAAATTAATATGAGATAAACTAATATTAGTCACAGTTAATCTTAAATCTCTTTATGTATGTTTTTGTAATTTTGATATGGATATTTATAATTAATAGTTGATATTTATTACTTTTATTTTTATTACTTACATTGTTTTTAAATAAAGTGAATTATCTATAAACAAAATTCGTGTCTTTTACACTTCGTTTAAAAAATTACGAATTTTGCCATTGTTCTTCTTCGATTGAACAATGGCACTGCACTGCCATAGAGAAGCGTATTAGTATGAAGAACATGTGATTACCGACACAAGGCCGTGGCAGTTAAGAGTAAATTAATTAAAAGTAAAAGTAGATTAACTAATAAAAAGAAATTAGAGGCCGACATGCAATGCATGGGATTATCATTTTAACGGTTACCGTGAGCACACCACGACATTCTCACCGGCTTTTCGCCGCGACATGTTCCTTAGTTTTTCTTTACCATTCCCAACACCATTATCAATCCTTATTATCTATCTAGCTATGTTTCCATTTGCTTCACATACCCTTATCCTCTTTTTTTTTCATCTTTTTTTTTTAAAAAAAAAAAAAGGCTTTGATCCATATGGTTTATAGTGTTATTCTAATAATATAATATTTATATTATATATTATAATATAATTGGAAGACGCATCACACAGAATTTTTTTTTTTGGTGCAATCTTAAATTTGCTTTTACAATTTCTTGTCACACCATCATTATTACTATTTATTATTATAAGAGACTAATTACTTATTACTTAAAAAGCGAAAGGAGAAACAGTTGTAACTGTATCACTCGTAACACTTAATAATACTTATAACGACAACATAAAAAATATAAGGATTAAATTATAGTGATAATTTTATAATTAAATTAGAACCGTGTCGTGTTGAAATAACAACGTAAAGGTGTTTGTCCCTCTCTAGCATATTTAGTTTTCTTTTTTTTAAGGTGGATTTACTCAAAGTCATCATAAAGGCCCTTTAGAATCTGCCACGTGTGATGTGTGCTATGATTTGCAATGTCGTTTATTGAAGGAGATCACAAATGGTTGTTCCTTCATTTTAGTGCAATTCCAAGCAAATCCTGATATATTTCTCGGGCTGGTTTGAGCATAAAAGGAAAAAGCAAATAGACAGAGAGAGAGAGATACATCAACGTTGAACCCATGATGGATGAGGATGCATGCGATCACGCTTATGTTAGCAAGTCTATGATGTTGCTGTCTTTGTTGTACCTGATCAAGTACTACAATATTCTAGCTCGCTCTTTCTTTAATAATCCCATTTCCCAAAAAAATGTAAATATTATAAATGTATTTTTGCACCCCCACCGTCTGATTCAATCTGCATTGGATCTCCTAACATCCAGCGGCTCCCTTTATCCTCTGCCATACTCAACATGCGAATTGTGGGTTCCACATTCTCAAAATTTGGTGACCATATGATCTCAGATGGTAAGATAAAACTTCATTACCAATCTACCCTTCCTTGAAAGTTGATTCGCAAAGCGGGTATATGATGAAAAAAATAATATATATGGTTGGGGTATTTCAGTCAAACCAGCTTTGTGCACGTATAAAAATACGTATATGAAAAGGGATGCGCGACAAGCACAATCGAACAAAATCGTTTTCTGTATCTACGCCTATGAAGATGATTCAAAAACATATACGCCTGCTTGTCCATTCTCTTTAAATCTGCAAAAAGCCAACTGCCCGCCCCGATTAAGCAAAAGCAGAAACTTTCTTTTTCTGCGTTACCGTACCAACTTCAGCTCCTGCTTTTTAAGCTCTACTTTTACGTTTTTATTTTTCCTATTTTTTATAATATAAGCTCATTTACATCCATCTTCGCAAAAGCGTTGCTGTTCTTCATTGGATTTGTTGCATACATATAAAAGCACGCGTACTGTGTGCAATGGAAGCCAAAATCATGCGTAGAATTTCAGATCAAGAAAATATTAAACACGAACAGAAAAGGCTGAGACTGTTTTAGGGCATGGTTCATGTGCCTAGAAAAGAAAAAAAAAAATTGAAAAATTCTCATATACATAAAAACTGGCTTTTTTGAAAAGCTATTTCAAGATAGGATTAGGTTAGTGAAAGTAAATTATATATATATATATATAGCTACCCAGTTTTAAGTTAATCTTAAAGGATGCGAATTGGATAATATCAAATGATTATAAGTCCCATGTGTAGTTATAAATATTCTTTTGCGTAGCTTTAAAAGATTTATTTTTCAATATAAGGAAAAAGAAACCGTCCAAATCCAAAGATGAATTGAAGGCATATACATATAGAATCAGAGACGTTGAGAATATTCATCAATTGGTTTGCTATTGCCCAGCTGATATATATATATATATAAATGGGACCCATATCCAAATTCGAGTTGATCTCCACCACCTTATCATGACACATGACTAGGATAAATGAGCAAACTAATATGTTGAAACCTTAAAGAGTATGTGTGATATATCAATATTCGGGTCAATTTTAATTAAGTGTCTAGGCTTAAACCTATTAAATTGTTTTGTTTTAATATGGAATTCACGGTTGTAAAAAATGTTCAAAGAAATCACGTTTAGAGACTAGAGAGGGAGAGAAAGTGAAGCGGGAAAATTAGGGGTATAGAGATGCGGAGTAAAGGAGAGATCAGAGAAGAGGAAATAAGAGCAAAATGAGCATAAATGTCACGTCAGAGAGAGAGAGAGAGGAGAGAGGGGGGGGGGGGGGGGGGGGGGGGGGGGGGGGGGTGTTGTGTTTGTGATGGGCACGTTGCTTCTTTAATCTAAAGATCGCCTTGTCCCGACAACAAGGACGGGGACAGCCGTCTATTAACCAACTACTCCCTTCTGATAAAGCCTGTCCTTCATGTCTCTCCACAAGCCCCAGCCCCAACCCCAACCAATTTTATATTCTTAATATTATTTTTGAGTTAATTACATCGATTTCTAAACTTTTATTAATTACAAATTTAATTAATTTATTATTTATTAATAAATATTTTTCTAATAAAATTTGGTTATAACCAAATTTTATTAGAAAATGATCAAATAAGGTTTTTATAAAAAAAAAAATTCAAAATTTAACTAATGAGAAGAGAGGTTTTTATCAATAAATTCAAAAGTTAATTCTACCTATAATTAATCAAACCTGATATGAGGTAAAAGTTATTTACTCTTTTATATACATTTATTCATTTCCTTACCGTAAATAATCCGATTATCGTTCATTAGTTATTGAATTTATATTCTGTTATGTTATTTTAAGGCACGTTTGGTACTATGAAATTAGATTTGAATTAGACATAACTAAATATTAGTCTCATATTTAGTGTGCCACTTGACTATTTTAAGTGTGACTTAAACAGTCATGAGTTCACATAAAAATATTCATTTTACTTCACTATCTAATCATATTTAAAAGTTGAGACTTATTTTGTTCACTCTCTAATTTGTCATCCATAGTCCTCTCCTTAGGCTATCTCCAATGGATCTATATTTTTTTCATCAAAATAAAGATCTAAAATGGAATATTTCAATAATATTTCATCTCTATAAATTCAAACTCAAACTATTTTCCATTTTACAATCTCCAAATAAAAAAATATTATTATCTTTTTACTTCATAAATTATTTTTTTAACTTTAACTGAATTATATTATATAATAATTTACTCACATAATATATTTACACCTAATTATTTTATTTTAATCTAAATTTTTTAATAATTAATTCTTTCATCTACCTAGTTTTCTTCACTTTAACTTTATACATAATGTGTTCAAATGTTAATGTAATTATTTTTATTTTACTAAATTATTTTCAGTTAATTATTATATTAAATGGTAATGTTATATATATATTGAAGTCTTGAAAAAAATTATTTATTTTTTTTGAAATAATTTATTTTTAAATAAAATAATTATTAAATTATTGATTAATAAATAGATACGATAAATAAAATTTTTAAAATAATTAAAATATAGTCACTATTATACTCACTTGAAATATCTTAACAAAATATTTTTAATGATATTATTTTTATGTTAATTACATTTATAGTTAATATTGTTGTTTCTATACTTGGAGGTTTTAGAATTATATGCATATATTAGATTATTACTTGTTTAATTTATATACTATTTATATTTATATGAGTTTGCACCTTGTATTTCATTTCCTAGTATTGAATTATGTAAACAAAATCATATTTGAAAGTTAAGGAGAAAATTGCATAATCAATTTAAGCGACATAATTAAGTTGTTATTTCATTTTGAGCTAATGTCATAAAAAAAAATCTATCAATAATATTTTATATTTATAATT
This sequence comes from Xanthoceras sorbifolium, assembly GCA_003430845.1. Taxonomy (NCBI): domain Eukaryota; kingdom Viridiplantae; phylum Streptophyta; class Magnoliopsida; order Sapindales; family Sapindaceae; genus Xanthoceras; species Xanthoceras sorbifolium. Next base: position 15,994,805 of record CM010608.1, on the reverse strand, counting down.
TTATAAAATAAAAAAAATAGTTCGTAAAATAGTATAAAACAGCATTAAATACGGATCTGAATTATTTTAATAGTCTAGCTCTTAATTCGATGTAGCACCAAATATAGGTCAGGATTTAGTCTCAGTTCAGACCAGGCCAGTCCAGTTCAGTCTAATTTTAGGAATTTAGTTCCAGTTCAAGTCAGTCATGCTTGCAAAACGAGCCATTTCTGAATAATAGAAAGAAAAAAAATTAAAAATCATGCCGTAATTTCAATTAAATTATTAGTTTTTTTAATTAACTTTTTTTTAAAATCCTCTAACAAAATAACTTGAGATTTAAGTGAAAATTGCTTTCTTGAATTGAAACATGAGAAAGATGATAAAGCTGCGAACAAAATCGCTCTCTCTTTCTCCAGGTCCAGGGCATGCGCTGACGAGTGACGACTATAAGTCTATAACTGACCAACGTTTTGTTTTTTTTTTTTTTTTTAAATCCAAAAACTGAAAAAAAAGGTAAGAAAACAAAATATATGCTTATTACAAAAACACCCTGAATTTTAAAATAGCAATAAAATAAGATCCCCTCACAAACACAGTCTCTCTCTCGCACACACTTGACACTCCTGTTGCACTCTCTTTCTCATACGGTCACCTGACCTCTATAAATACCAGCCAAATCTCCCATCATTTTCTCACCAAAGCTCTACATTTCACCCTCCAAATTACAGTACTCCCACAAACTGTTTTCTGCTTTTTAGTTGTTTTTTTTTTCTCTATACAAGTTTGCATTTCAGCTCCTCGTCTCACAAAATGCATTATCAAGCCGAGTCATGGGGTTCTTATTTTCCAGCAAGAGCTGTTGGTGGCGACCCGTTGGAGCGCATAGAGAGGCTGGCCTCAGAGAATGCGGTGGTGATTTTCAGCGTGAGCAGTTGCTGCATGTGTCATGCCATCAAGAGGCTGTTCTGTGGTATGGGTGTGAACCCTACTGTGTACGAGCTCGACGAGGATCCTAGAGGAAAAGAGACGGAGAAGGCTCTCATGAGGCTTCTCGGTAGCTCCTCCGCCGTTCCTGTCGTCTTCATAGGTGGGAAGCTGGTGGGCGCCATGGACAGAGTCATGGCCTCTCATATTAATGGCACTCTCGTGCCTCTTCTCAAAGAGGCTGGCGCTCTTTGGCTTTGATTTTTCTCTCCCTTCTTTTAACAGACTTTAAAAATTATGGCTCGTATAGGAAACGACAAGGCAGAGGAAGAGGAGTGGTGTTTCACTTAACGAATCTCCTCCATTTTGGACACACTGAGGACTAATGTCTTAGCTTAATTTCTACTACTTCTTGTTTGTGTCTTTTTTTTTTTTTTTTTTTTGACAAGTGGTTTTCTGGTTTGATTTGTGTTTGGACTAATCCTGGTCTCAGCAGAGAAATGTAATTGCTCCCTCCTCTGTATTACATATAGAAAAATAATAAAAAAAGAGCTTATCCTTTACAAAAATTTCTTGCTTTAATCTTCATTGCAGTTGCATATCGGATTCTTTATAACGGGGTCCAGTTAAAAAACAACCTCATTTTTAGACGTGAAAACTTTCTAACTTGTCTTGAGGTTAAAAAGATTCGGCTTTTGACTAAAACTCAGGGTTTTACTGCTCAAAAAGACGGTAAAAAAAGGTGACGAATTTTATGGTTATGTGCCGGAAAACTCGCCGGCTTAAACCCCACAATACGTGAATGTCGTTTATTTTAATTTGTTTTCATGACTCATGAGTGAGGGGATGTGGAGATCTGGTTATGGTATTCCTCACCACCATTACAGTCTCGGTACATTCCCTCCATAGTCCATTCATTAAGAGACGTCCACTCAAAGAGGTCCCACCTTTCACGTCGGACTCACGTGTTGTTGACGGTGCGTGATTTAACCGGACAAATTTTCAGGGTAAGGTAAAGGCGCCCAAGAAGAAGAATATAAAGTGAGTGTTAATTTAAAGTGTGGTGTAGTCTGGTCTTATCAACGATAGTCGATAGATTTGAGGGTCAATCCGTACAATCAGGGTCCACCTTTACTTGATTTGATTAGCAATGTTATTCTTGAGTCTTGACACGTGGTGATGGTCCAATGAGTGCGTTAACAATCTTAAGCTACGTCGGACATCTTACGAGAATTTGGTCTCCAACTGGTCGGGGCCGGTGGACGGTTGATACTATATACTCGATTTTGTTCCCCCACATTTTATTTTTTATTAATCTAGTGCTTGGCTCCTTTAGCGTTAGATTGTTCCTGCCATTGATATATGGCCACGTCAGCTCTGATTGTGACCCATTTCCGTACAATATCACCACGTTGTTAGATATCTGACAGAACTAAACAATTTCAAAATATTATTTAAAAAAAAAAAATTAGGAAGAACTGAGTTTTTTTATTATGCATAATGATCACGAATAAATATGAGTCAGGACTAATAAGATTAATTATTATAAATACGGTCTTATTATACTAATTATGATATAAAATATCAACAAATATAGATTAAATGTATTTGTATTGTTAAGGCACACGTTAACTATTGAAAAATTAAATAAAAAAATTATATTTATTTTCTCAATATACAGAAAATTGTAAATTATCCTATTAGAAAAATAAATATAAATTATTGGTGAATCAATCTCATCACGTCAGTCTTAAATATATTTAATATTCCTCATGATTAACAAGTTAAATATATTAAATATTAACTTTAAAGATATTTATGTTTGAGATTTAACTGTTTATACAAGATTCCCTTTTGTGAAGATATATAGAGGGAAGAACAAGAGAATCAAACTAAAGGCAAACTCAATTATTTGATTAATTCTCAACTCATATAGGAGCCTACATTTTGGGTTAATAGATCACCTTTGGAACTCTCAATAGACTTATAGACACACAAGTGGTGGCCAGGCAATGGAACGTTCTTTTGATGATATTATAAACAAAGCAACAAGTTTTTGCATCTTTGACATTCTAATATTAATATTCTACAAAATAATTTTTTTTTATTAAAAAAAAAAAGTAGCTAGAGTTTATAAATTTATCTACTTATACAAGCATCATGGATTGTTCGAGATAATCCAAATTTAGCACAATCTTTTTATAAGATTACCTTGATCAATTATGTCAATAGACATAGTATAGATTCTGTTTATATAAAAATCAACTAAAGTAGTGATTAGGAGGAATGTTTTTTAATAAATAAATTAATCAAACAAATTAATATAATATATATAAGCTACGTATGCGCCCTAATATTTGAATAACGATTAATTTGATTTTATGGTCTTTTAAGTAAATTCATCATTATACGTCAACTTTCTTGACATGACCATAACTTTTATATAATGGGCTAAAATTTATTTATTTTATTTTTTTCAAATTATTTTGATATAGTGCATTGACTGGAACTTTAGATATTATTAAGCTAAATGAACTCTTTTTACCATCATGCTATCGTCCCATTCGACTAGTGATTTACTTTTTTAATTATTTTAATTATAGTATATTATTTTTAACTGCTTAAAATCAGTATATAAAGGTAATAAAGAAATGATCTAAATCCCTTAGATACACATCGTCCATGAATTGGCAGCATAATTTAGACATTCAATTCAGAAAGTGAATGATTCAGCATTCGAGTTACCTCCTACTGTAAGTGGTATATATAAAAAAATAATAATAAATAAATAAGGAAAGCGAATGAAACACAAATTACTTGGGCTGATGGATGATATTTGAAATAGGAAAATTGGAATGTAACATGTATGTACACAATTGTAAGAGTAGCATCTTGGGCCCGACAGAAGCAGGAAGAACATGTTGGAATATAAACAAAGCCCATTAAGGTGTGAGGCCCATTTTCGTACCAATCAAATGATGGTTGACACTTGTCAGCCAATTTAGATGGTTGAATTACATTTCAAAAAGCAAATCAATAAGTAAAAAAATTAAATAAATCTGAATGCTTTACATTAAAATTGCTTTGTTACTCGACTCCATTTATGATAGAGCATGCACCAGGAGAAAGAAGCATTATATTTTTTGCAATTTGATTTTATATCGCTTGATATTATTTTCAACCGTACTAGTGTTGTGTTTTTTTTTTTTTTAAAGGATATAATTACAAGATTAATAACTATCGAGACATACAACTTGAATATCTATCCCTATAATGGGAGAGAAAACTAACCACACATATTGATAAATGTGCATGGTGAAAATTAAACTCTCACTAATGATGTGGGAGGAAAGTGTACTAATTATTTGAACTATGAGTGATCATGTGTTGTTAATAATTATTAAGTACACCAAATTATATTTTTTTTTTTTTTGCCATCCTTTCAATTTTTTATCTTGTATATACTCATCAAATTTATTTATTTTTGGTTATGTACAATAATTATTCTTGAATTAAAGTAGCTATACAACTAAGACTGATTAAATATACATAAATAAGGCTTTATCCGTTCTTAACACGTGCGAGGTGTGCATCTTTTTTCCTACAGTAGTGGTGTAGGTTCGAATGTCATTTTACATATTTTATAAGTACGAGTTGAGAGTTTTATCAATTAAGAGTATATATTCAAGTTGTACATATAGTGCTTAAATTTAGTAAATTTCAATAGACTCAGTAACTTGTTTGATGTTATATTTTTTTTAAATAAAAAAATATTATATGTTAAGATAAATCAGAAACATCAATGCCATATTTAAAAAAAATAAAAAAATACACTAAACAAAAGAATGTTATGTGCTGGAAATAAAATAAAAAATATATAAGTTTATAATTTAACTTGTTTTATCTAAATAAAAATATACTTTGAAAAAGAACAGCCACTAATAATATTTTATATTTGAGTTATATCATTACAGTTCGCAGGTGGTACATGGAAAAAAAAAATACCCATAAAAAGCATTTTTCATATAAAACTTAAAACCACTAAATATTTATATTTAAACTCATTCTAGCAAATTCGATACAAATTTGAATATGCATAATTCCAAAAAAAAAAAAAAATTCTAACTCTAAGAATGATCTTGTTTCTTTCATTGAGTAAGACTAATTTATACAGATTACAAAGAGAATAATGTTCCTTGATGTTGTCCCAGAATCATGGAAAGTCTAAAGGAGAAATAATGGTGACAGATTACATAAAGTAAATAGGAAAGATACGCCCATAATATTAGCCTAAGATATCGGTCTATCATGCCCCACAAGATTGTGTTTCCATCACGGATGCCAATCTTGGATTGATGGCGAAGAAATTGCTTCCGATCAAGTGTTTTGGGGAGTGAATCAGCAAGCTTATCGTTAGTATGAACATGAGACACACGGAGTCGATGATGGAGAACTTGATCACGGACGAAATGAAAGTCAAAGAGCCACATGCTTCATGCGTGAGTGGAAAATTGGGTTCTTGCATAAGTATGTAGCTCCTATACTATCATAATAGATGGTTGGAACCGAGGAGACACAGACTCGGAGTTCTTGAGGAAGATTTGGAAGCCAATTAAGTAGCTCTTAATCTTGAAGCCATTTATATTATCACAATAAACTCATTTAAGAAAATGTAATTGACTATTTATTAATAAAATAATAAGTAAAAATACAAACAAATTATAACCATTTAATAATTAAATAAATTTAGACAGAGTAAGAGTATAAATTTTATGTTTAGGGCATCTCCAATGTATAACTTTAAAATGATGTAGTTTTTAAAACTGTTTTAGTGTAACTTTCACATCAAATTTTTTTTCATATCCAATGTATAACTTTAAATCTTACTCTCAAGCTATATTCCCTTTTTTGTCTTTTTATTTTTATTTTTATTTATAAATAATTAACATTTCACCCCTTAATTAACATAATATCATAAAAATATATTATATTTAGGTAACTTAAACAACAATTAATTACAAATAGTAAATTAAAATATTAAATTCAATTAACTAAAATACTATATTTATTATTAAATTTTACATTACATTTATAAAAGAAAAAAAATACAAAAATAATATTACATATTTAGCATCATTTAATTTTCTGAATTAGTATATTCATCCAATAAATATTATAATAAATAATAATTATTTTAAAATAAATATAAATTAAATAATAAAAAGAAATACAATTGAAATAAATTAAATTGAATGATGGTATAAATAAAATTTATTAAGTATAAAAGAAAAGAGGTATAATTAATATAAAATTTATTGAATAAAGTGATAATTAATTAAATTTTTTAAATTATTTAAAAAAGTAAAAATTGGAGATAGTCTTACGGTTACGGCATGGAAATTGAACCTTTGACACGCCTCCAATGTCACCGACCACAATAGTCCAACATCTCCCTCCATCTAGCAGTCTAGCTTGACCAATTTAAAAACAAATCAATAATACCTTACCACGTGTCAACCAAAGAACATTCAAAATCTCCTGACTGGTCATCCCATCTTAACGCAGTATACTCCTCAACAGAGAAGTAAAACCCAAACGTTATTTACTGACAAAACACGCGCACAAGTTCTCTAAGTATTTACTGACAAGATTCGGCTTCGAAATCTCACTCCCTCTCACTTCTTTGTTTCTCGAATCGACAAAAAGAGAAAAGATCCAAAACACCCCGAAACAGAAAAACCCAAAAAAAAAAAAAAAAAAAAAAAAGCACAAGACGTAATCTTCTCCCAATAAACACGCATATGAAACACAGTAAACACCAAAAGAGAAAGTGATCCTTAAGATCGGAGCCAACCCTCTAGGGTTTTCTTTCGGATTTTTACTGCTTCAAAAAGCTCACGATTTGTGATTACACTGTCGATTTCTTATTCTAAAGGTACTCTTTTTTTAATTTCCCTTTCAAAGTTTCGGCTTATGTTTATTTTTAGTGTGGTATTATTCATGGTTTTTTATGTATATGTTTATATTATGTTCTGATGCCAGTTGAATTTCGCTGTTATAGTTCTGATGATGCTACTGTTTGGTTGATTGCAGTGAAATGAAAGGAACAGTAAAAGAAAATTTACTCAATTTGTTTCTTTTTTGTTTGGGAAGATTAAGTAATGAATTGAGAGTGGATTAGAAGTTAAATTGGCTCAAATTAGTTGTAGTGCTTAGTTTGTTAAGTTTATTATAAGCTCTTTTCATTTAAGTTTATAGTTTCTGTTTCAATTCTCTCTCTGTTTTTTTGGCATTTAAAGGGTGTGTAAATTTGTTTAATTTACAGTTTAGGATTATAGGTGCTCTTCTGGTTGGTAACTTGCCAGATATTTTGAGAAGGGTTTTGGTAGTAGAGTACAATAGGCATTGGCATGAAAGATATTAGTTTCTATTTATTTCTTGCAGTTTCTTGGCAACCAAATTGAGTATTAATGTGATTGATGATTTGGGCAGGTTTGAATTGGGTTTCTTGTAGTGGGTTGAGCCCTGAATTTTTAAAGAGGAAAGTCTGTGGGCTTTGAATTGGTAGTAGAAGAGGTGAAATGCCGGAGGAGGAGCTGGTAGAGCTAAAATTCCGGTTGTATGATGGATCAGATATTGGTCCATTCCGGTACTTGCCAGCCTCAACTGTGGCCATGCTTAAAGAAAGAATCCTCACTGAGTGGCCAAAAGGTTAGGAGTTAACCATTATGTTTTATAGTTTGTGTAATTGTTTGATTATATTGTGGTTTATGTCACTTCGCTGTATTGATTTTCATGTGAATGACATTAATTAATGTATTCTCCTTTTTGCATATTTGGCCACTTGTATGGGAGAAAGATGCATTTGACAACTTTACCACTGGTTTTATACTTGTCACTTGATGGGTTGCCTCAACTTTGATTACATTTGACTAAAAGTACTTTTGATGGGAAAATTGATGCTAGGCTTTATTTCCCTAAATATATGCAGTTTAAGAAAAATTAATGAACTTTTCTTGCACTAACTGTGTGTGTCCAGAGCTAGAACGCTTTTCATTCTTTCACATTCATACTATATTCTCTTTGTTTATCCATTAATTTTGGTTATGATCCTTGTTTACTGTTATTGGTATGTGGATTTTACTTAAATGATGTTATAGTCTTATCTGCCTGTTAAATTGGTGCCCTGTGTTCTTTCCTCTAGTATCCATCATGCTAAGAGGTAGGAGGTACTTTTCAAGTACAAATACTGATAAGTGAAAAACTGAGGCCTCATAACTTTTAATTGAGATTGTGCATAAGAAATTGTTTCTGCCATTTTTCTTTATCCAGGGTCGTATTTTTCGTAAAACCATGTGTCCGCGTGTCCCCTTTTTCAAACTTCTGCTTGTATTACCTTTGACCTTCCTTTTGTACTGGTATTACCAAAAAACTCATTTGCAGAACTGCCATTGTTTTTGAATTTCACATGATGGTTTCGTCTTTGCTGCTATAGTTTATCTTATCTTCTGTGGTGGCACCGTCCATTATTTTTTTTATAGGAAACCAGAAGGAGTCTTTTTAAATAAGACAAGATTACAAGGGCGAACTATCAGTCCACAAAAACTATCAGAAAATAAACCTTATCTGGAATACCACACTAAACTGCTCCGATTACATTCTCTGTATAATAAGTCTGTCTTAGAGATCACATTATAAAATCTATATAAGAAGACTCATAAGGAGGCTAGGTCTGCTAGAAGACAAATTCTGTCCCCCTTGCTATTTATATCATCCTCCTTTCTTTCAGTAAATATTATGTTATTTTTCTCTTGCTATTACTCATGTTGGAGCTGGAGTGCCGTCCATTCTTGTCATGGATACAATTTATTCAATGTTGTCCTTTCTTTCTCGTGCTGGCACTCATTTATGAGTTACCCTTATTTTAACCTGCCTCCATGATCCATCTGAGATTGATTAAAAACTTACATTCAACCTTTGCACGTCTTGTTTGTCTTATGTAATGATATTATTTTGTTGCATTTCTTGATATTTTGATTTTTTCAGTCAATCTAAGATATATATTTTATTAGACATCATGTGGGCATGCAGAGAGGTATTCAAGCATTAAGGTTTAAGCTACTATTTGTGTTGTCAAACTTATGATTTGACGATGTTGTTCATTGGCTTCATAGTATTTTTGCTGCTGTCAAATTGTACGTCACACCAGCCATTATCAAACTTTTAAGCTGATCATTTAGATAATTATAAATGAGGTAGCTCATACATTTCTCTTTGAAATGGTGTTCAGTTTTTTATATGGTGCTTGCACTTCCGTTTATTCTGTGCTTTAGACATGTATTTAAGCAAATCTGGAGATCAAGTGTTAATTTTCTTTCCTCTTCCACAATTTTCATACACACATACACACACAAAAACTAAAATATCGCATCTTTGTCAAACTGAATGTGCTTACTCCTCTTTATTAATTTTCCACTTTGCAGACAAAGTAGATCCATTATTACTCTTTCCCGTCTAGTGTATTTCAAAGATTTGTTGTTCTTATATAACAAGCATCGAACTTTTTAACTCTACAACAAGCAAGGTCTGCTTCATGTTTATTGTAGCATTGATTTGGAGTACATGACGCACCTGGAAAGTTTTTGTCATCTAGTTGAGACCTTTAAAATGTGGTTTTATAGTAACTTTAACACTAACACTGTGTCTTTGTATTGTTTACTAAGATGAGATAGATTCTTGCACTTTTAGATGTTGCTTTCACTGATTTCTGACTCTTTGCTGACGTATAAGACTTGTTATCATCTGGGTTCTTGATGGTTCTAATTTCTTCTCCTTTTCTAAATGTTTTTGATTTTAATGTTGAGTTCTTCATTAGATATGAATTAATGTGATTTGTAAAGTATCCTACTTAACAATGAATACTTGTGTAGCGAAGTTCCATTTTTTTTTATCAAGAATCTCAAGCAAATAGATATAATTAAAAAATACAAATGTAATATATATCCTGTGTGAATAGAGATATGTCTTTGATTCCTTACTCATTGGTTCAGTTAACTTAATGGAGTAATCTTTCTAGATGAGTTGATTTGACCATCTAACTTGTGAACCAGAGTGATCAAAGTGTATAGTTGATTTGGGGGTCAGTGGTAGCCAAGAAGCAATCTGGTGCCACCTTACGGATCTGTTGGTAGCTGGATATAAGTTAGTTATGTATTTTTTATTTGACGGTCAGTGATAGCAAAGAAGCAATCTGGTGCCACCGTATGGATCTGTTGGTAGCTGGATATAATTACTTGTGTATTTTCTGAGGGCCAGTGATAGCAAAGAAGCAATCCGGTGCCACCTTATGGATTTGTTGGTGTAATGATCAGGTCCTAACCTGTTCTTCAAGCCATGCTGTCTGGTTATGCAGCTTTGCAACTTTGGCTCCAGGTCAATTCATTTGGAGTTTGGACTGAGAACTGCATCCGAGCATCTTTCTTGTTACTATTCATTAGGTTTTTGGGTTCTATAGCAACCTGCCTTTGATCATGTTTGAGATGTCAGTAATTATATCATTTCATTTTTTTCCTGAAATCACAAATTGTAGTTGCAAATTGGAGTCTTTCCTTTCCTTTTATTCTGATTTCTATTTGTCTCTTGTAATCGTCCTGCCATGATGAGCTCTCCTTGCATCAGTCAGTTTTGGCATTGATTTATTTAGACATAATTTTGTCCTTCACATAGTCTGATCTCCGCCTTTTGACTTTAAATTATGTTACTTTGTCAAGTCAAGAATAATTTAATGGCATTTGAGGCAATATCAATTTTCTATGCTAGCTTCTTCCTGCTTTGATTGCAGATTGTATGACTTATTTTCTAACAGTGCATCTGTTCTGAATTATATTAGACAAAAAGTTTGTACCCAAGGCAGCAAATGACATCAAACTGATTAGTGCTGGGAAAATTTTGGAAAACAGCAAGACTGTTGGCCAGTGTAGAGTACCCTTTGGAGAGCTTTCAAAAGGGGCTATCACTATGCATGTTGTTGTGCAGCCACCATTAACGAAAGCGAAAACAGGTAATTTTTGTGTCTTCAATTGCTAATAGGCTCGAAAACTTTCTGCAAATTATCCTTTTTTTTAGGGTAGGAAATTGGTTCTTGTATATGTATCAATGTAAAATTTCAGCTTTTAGATTCCTTTATTACATATTGGTGCATGTTCATTTTTGCGATATGGTTTATCTGAACAGAGAAAAAGGTGGATGAAGCCCCAAGAAAACATTTCTGCTCATGTTCCATATTGTAAGGGGAGTTGGTGTCGAGTCAGGATATAGCTTTGGATGTGCCTTGTGATATGCTAGGATCTCTTCGGCCACGAAAATGGATAGCCGGAAGGAAAAAATAATTTGTAAAACAGGGTCATCCCCTCGTTGTTACATGTCTGTTGAAGGGCATTTCCTGTGTAACAATGCATGACGGTGATGATGTATTTGCGTTTTATAAAATGGGTGTTTGATGTATTTGGTTAGTGCAATCGTATCTTCATATCTATTTTATTCAAGGTTCATGAGTTCGATGATCCTCAGGACTTATACTGTAGTTTCTGCCGTTTTGTGGATTGCTGTTTACATTTTATGCATGGTAAACTAGTCTGGCAATACGCCTATGGCGGTTTGAATGTTGACAATATATCCATCAGTGATCAGAGACATGGTTTGTAAATCAAAATTAGTATTATTTGATAAATTGAAGTGGAGTGTTGTGGTTGATTAAGGCACCTGTAGAATCTAACCGGCGTTTGAATGTCTTCCAGTTTAACTTTTAACTTCTCCATTTTGTACCTTGAACGCGTGTCAACACTCAACGCCACCCATGTGACTTACATACTCATAATTGTTTAAAGAATGACATCTCTGGAAATATTTAATACACTGATGATGTTAATTTATAATATTTTAGTCGAACTAAATTAAAGTCTTTTTGAAGTATTTTTTTTTAAATAAATAAATATTTGAAAAGCCATTCAAACTATTTTTATGAAATTCTTGAGTTATCATTTTATTTATTTATTTAAAAATATGACTTGTATCGACCAATAATTGGTGTGCCTTCTGTTAATGTATCTGATAATCCAATCAGTTTCTCTCCTGCAATCTGCCACACGTGGATTCATCATTGACGAAACATTCACTATCAACAATCACGCATTGATTTCCAGGAAATAAATATCTGAAGAAATCATTAAACAATTTGTTCTTATCTTAATACTAATCTTGATTAGAAAAGCCTACGGTCCAGTAGTTACGACATCAAAGACGGAAATCAGATAAATGTAATGTGGATTATATAATTAATATATATATAGTTATATATGTATATGTATGCATGATAAATTAAAGAAATAAAATACACGAGTCATGACCTTATCGTAAGGTCATTTTCTACAAATCAAATATATATCCATTTTACCTTTTCCTTTTTTTGGCGTTAATTATATCGTCCTTTTTTGCATGACATCACGTTACACAGATTAATATATAAAAATTTAATTTCTAATAAACAATATAAGCCTAGAAATAATAATAATAATAATTAAAACAAGTACGTACGTGAAGAAGTAAAGAAAATGATATAATGATCAGCATCGCCATGCAGAAGCAGCAATTATGGCTCTGTCTTGCCACCCCAAGAGCAGGCAACCTTTATCTTCTGTCAATCTATACCCATCACACGAATACAAACCCAACAATATTTTCGATTGAGTCACTGCATTTGCACTCAGTGGAACCCCTTTGAATCCTTTCCCTTCCATTATTTTTCTCCACTTCTCTAACCTTTCGTGCCTCTCTATTCTCTCTGCTCCCTCACACGCCACTATGTTTCTAATCTCTGGAGCAAAGATGTACTGCTCTACTTTGGCTCTCTGGGCTGAATCTGGTGGAAATGTCGCGTCTAACGAGTCAAAAATTGCTGAATAATAGTGCAGTGCTTCGAGGAACCGCCCCAAGAAGTAAGGTCCATTGTGGCTTGCTTCTTGTTCGACTACGGTTACAATATTTGGTGCTTGGTCACGGATCATTGCCAGTAAATTGCCTAGACAGTTACTGGGGACACGGTGGAGCCGGTTAACGGAGTTGACGGCAAGAGCCTCGCCTACCCGTCTGTTGAACATGTGTGGCTTGAGGTCTTCAAGTTCCTCCCCAACTGGATGAAACTCAAACGGAACATGGAGTGAGTGAGCGAGTTCGGTTAAGCACCGACCCGTTTCCTTGACGGCTTCGATAGAAGGTCCGACTCCTGTTATTCGGAGAAACGGAGCACCTCCAGGTCGGGCAGCTAGGGCTTGCATGAAAGCTGGCCATTGGTATCCTTGAAGAATATCAAGGTCAATGACATGAACACGTTCTTCTGCTTCAAAAGCTTCAAAGATAGCCTGATTGGCAGTGAAATGAGCGAATTTCACGTACGGACAGGCTTGGTAGACGATTTGGTAGATTTTGAGGACCTCTAGGGAGTTTGGTGGGAAAGGACAGAAGGGTTTTGGAGAGGAGGTGCTTGGTTTTGTGGTTAGGGTCGCTGCGAGCCTAGCGCTAAGGGCTTCGGTGAAGCAGGAGGCGACACGTTGCATGGAGTCTCCGAGAGGTGAGACCACTCGGTTGAGGTGATGAAGGTATCTTCTCGCCAACATGTAGTCCTCTTTGGCCACTGCTTCAGCACAGGCTAGAAGGAGATGCACCAATTGAAGTCCACTGTCTTGTTCCTGTAGAAATTACAAATAAAAATTTTTATACACTTTAGTTATAATGAAGTGAAAATTCATTCATGCTAGCTCAAGCTGCCAATTAACAGGAATGGAAAACGAGTTTTATGAGAGAGTTGAACCTGTTCAGAACTAATGGGAAGAGGAACCACCAAGCTATGGTTAATACTCTGCGTTTGGTTTTGTGCAGGCCGTTGCTTGTCGTGGTGGCGCTCTTGTTGTAATTGTTCTGATAATGATGCAGTTGCATTAATGGAGCCCAGTTGATAAATATCATTCTCTTGGGTCAGTTGAGAACCTCCAGTCGTTGATGATGTTTCACTAACTGATCCAAAACACCTTGAAGAACTCGGCAATGTCAAGCAGTCGAACAGTGATGGAAGCGAGCTAGGCGTAGTTTCAAACAACTGCGATGAATTACTCGCAGCACTTGTTATCCTCATCGGCGAGAACAACCCATATCCATCTTTTTGGTATTCATCCAAGAAGTCTTCAATCGCCGGCAAAGCAAGGTTCTCTACAGGTTGCATGTACTGGTTGTTCGGAGAGTTAAACACCTTGTGAAGTGGGCTCTGACCTTTCGCTTTGAGAGAGCCACTACTGAAAGCCCCAAGCTGAGGCGAGAAACGAGGAGGAGAGCACCCTGAAAGACTCTGGCCTTGCATTGCCTGAGCGAAGCTGTAATTGTAGTTGTAAGTTGAATTCTGTGGAGAAGGCAAGTTCCTCACGGGAGATGAGACCATGAAGTCACCATCCAAGTGATCGGTGAAAAACGTCTCCCACATCGAACTGTCCGGTGACTGCACCTCAACATCTCCATCCAACTCAAATTTGACTTGTGGGAAGTTGAGGCTCGGTGGGGTCAGGCTGTTCTGCTCCAAATCAGAAGACGAAACTGCTTTCTTGATGATCTCCGAGCCTGACTCGCTTGGAGAAGTTGATAGCAGCTTATTGCTGCTTGAGTTCTCACTCTTAAGAGAACCCATGCTTCCACATAGAGAATTAATCATCTTTTTTTCCTTCTCCTCAGAAACCCCAATATCAAGATATCTATCCACCCAAATATCAAAAGTCTTTATTAGTTGGAATAATTTGTCTAGCTAGGAGTTGGTGGTTTAATGGTATAGAGAGAAAAACCTAGGGACTTGTATGTTTTTTTCTCTCTTCTTATTTGGTTTCAAGAAGAATTTGTCAGTTTGTACAACTTTTCTTAGAAAAATGGAAAAATGCAGTGTAGACAAACCCCTAAACTATTGGCATATGATTGGAGGTTTATGGTCATAATCACCTCCAGTTTTTATCACTAGTAACTATGTTATAGTTGTTTTCTAGAGGCATAATTTTGTCACTTTTGCTTTACCTTTTGTTTTTTGAGCTAATTGCACTCACAACCCCTGAGGTTTGCCCAACTACAGATAAAATCAATTTTATCATTTATTAACAATGACACCCCCTTGACTTTAGTCAAAGTAAACAGTATCAGGGGTATTTTCGTCTTTTTCAATTTTTAATTTTATTTTATTAAATAATAAATCAAAAAATTAAAATAAAATAATAAAATTATTTAAAAATTAATAAAAATAAAAAATTAATTAATTTAAATCCATTTTCCAGATCGAATCTCAACCGTCCATCAAGATTAATGAAGGGTTGAGATTCAATCTGAAAATGGATCCAAAAAAAAAAAAAAAAATTTTTTGGATCTTCGAAGAACCCAATCTGGGTTCTTCGAAGAACCCAGAGAGGGTTCTTCGATCTCTGGGTTCAGATCGAAGAACCCTTCTGGGTTCTTCGATCGAACCCATCTGGGTTCTTCGAAGAACCCAACTGGGTTCTTCGAAGAACCCAGTTTCTGGGTTCTTCGATCGAACCCAGATGGGTTCGATCGAAGAACCCTCTGGGTTCTTCGAACGAAGAACCATGGTTCGATGGTTCTTCGTTCGAAGAACCCAGTTTTCTGGGTTCTTCGATCGAACCCATCTGGGTTCAATCGAAGAACCCTCTGGGTTCAGATCGAAGAACCCAGTTTCTGGGTTCTTCGAAGAACCCAGAAAACTGGGTTCTTCGAACGAAGAACCATCGAACCATGGTTCTTCGTTCGAAGAACCCAGTTTTCTGGGTTCTTCGATCTGAACCCAGAGATCGAAGAACCCTCTCTGGGTTCTTCGATGGGTTCTTCGAAGAACCCAGATTGGGTTCTTTGAAGATCCAAAAAAATTTTTTTTTTTTTTTTTTTGGATCCATTTTCAGATTGAATCTCAACCCTTCATTAATCTTGATGGACGGTTGAGATTCGATCTGGAAAATGGATTTAAATTAATTAATTTTTTATTTTTTATTAATTTTTAAATAATTTTATTATTTTATTTTAATTTTTTGATTTATTATTTAATAAAATAAAATTAAAAATTGAAAAAGACGAAAATACCCCTGATACTGTTCACTTTGACTAAAGTCAAGGGGGTGTCATTGTTAATAAATGATAAAGTTGATTTTACCTATAGTTGGCCAAACCTCAGGGGATGTTAGTGCAATTAGCTCTTGTTTTTTTTTAACTCTTTGAGGGAGGCCTCAGCTTGGGCTAAAAGACAATTCATCAACTGGGGACCACTTTCACTGGGCCGGCCCATATGAGGAGCAGGTTCTTTGGAAGTTTCGGACCTTCTCTTTTATTCTTGTTTATATAATAATAGAAATTAATGTGACCCTTTGTGTCTCACACTGGGGATTGGCTAATTAAGAATTATTGAGAGGAGAAAATTAAGAAGAATAATTAATTTTTAAAGACGAAAATGGACATGCAAAGGGTCCACATCAAATATACCCAATTATGCGAAAAGGACTTCAAACAATGCTCAATGACACAATGAGAAACTATTTATTTATTTATTTTTTGCATTAACAAGCAGGCCCACATTTACCTTGCTTATATCTATTCTCATTATTTTCTTAGGTTATCACAAACTTTAGTATTGTATCTTTTGGATTCATTTGATTAAGTTGAATGGCATCATCTTTTGGATTCTTTTGATTAAGTTGAATGGCATCAGTAAATTAGTTCGAACAGCTCATTTAATGATAGATGAAAAATATATATGAGACAGACTATAAAGTACTTCAATAATTTGTAATCGACTTCTAGAGAAATCCAAAATATTCGAGTTTAATTAATAAGTACGACTTTTTGATAATTACATATATTCAGCCGAAAATATCTAATTCCATCAATAAGAGATAATATCTAAGAACAAATAAACAATTATAGCCCTTGATACCATGTATAATTATCAAAATAATATATGTACATAGTGTTTCTTTTTACTAATCATTTTAAGTTGAATTAAATTTAGTTATATATGGATTTAACTAACATGTATATCTTATGAATTATTAACTTTGATTTTCATATAGATGACTTCGAGGCTTAATTTTTGAAAAAAAAATTATATAATACATATTACTGTTGACTATAGTTAATTACTAGGTCACTTGTGCTATAAAATAAAATCTACACTTAAACCGCAATATATAAGTAAGAGTTATATTATAAACAATTTCACGTTTCGCGTTAAATACGTGAAGTTAAACACTAAATACATGATATTGACTATTGTAATTAAGTTTGTGGAGTTTCAATGCAAATCCTAACCTATGAAGTTACACATTTTCTTTTTTTGTGGAGTTGAAAATTAACTACGATTTTTATGAATTGAGAAAGTAATTACCCGTAAAAGGGTAATTTATAAAGATAGTCAATTCAAAGTGGCTAATATTAGTTTGTATAAAGCAGTTATAAGCCTGCATGGAATTGATGAGAAAATTGGTTGGGGATAAAATTAATAATAATAATTAATATAAAATTAAGTAATTATTAGGAGGAGGAAGGAGGTGAGAAGGTGATACTTGTAACTTGGAAGAGGGAGTTGATAAATTAAGAAAAGAAAACAAAAAAAGGAGACATAGGCAAAATCGTCGGATTTGGCGTCGGTGGCGCCGCCTACTCCTTGGATTTGCCAAAGGAATGAAGCGCTTGTCTCCAACCATTTTCCCTACTTAGGCGGCATCTCTTTCTCTCTATCTGCTATCACAATTCTCTCATCATATAATTAAATTGTAAATTAAACACCACTCTTGCTTGCATTCAATTGGAAGCCACTTTCCATTTCCAGTTGTCAACTCTTGCCTGTGACCTGGAAACATACCCACTTCACGAAAATGAAATACAAACTAGCTACTATATTTTACATGCCTCCACTCACTATCATCTTATTTTTTCTCTTCTCTTCTTCTGTTTGTCACTTTTTCCATTTTATTAACTTGCTTCCAAATTCCATCCTATATGCTTACTACTTACGTGTATCTGTATAGTACTCCTTCAAAATCATACATTGTAAATAAATTATTTTTCTGATATTATCAAAGATTTCGTATCAGGTTTTTGTTTTCTTTATTAATATTGACGATACACTCAATCATGCAGATATTTTTTTGTTTACGGACCAAGTCTCTATTCATTCATCATTATTGCATTTACTGGTAAGATTTGTAGGTAGCTCTGAAACATGCCTTTTCAAGCACAAAAGATTAATCAATCACGGCAATTAAGAAAACGATTCAACGTTCAAGAATATCTGGTGCCAAGTTGGTGGATGCGTGTGTGTGTGTATATTTATGTATGTATGTATGTAGGTAGGTAGCTAGCTGTATAATCAACTTGTAGTTTATAACAGTTTGTTAGTTGAAGAAATCTTACATGCACGACACCATAAACGATTAAACTTGTTTTATAGCTTGTTTCGATCGAACTGCTATATATATATATATAAAATCAATGCTAATGAAAGGCTATGATACAGAAAGGTAATTACTTTCCCGCAGATAAATTAATATCCTAGAAAGAAAAATTAGGGCCACCACAAAACAGTAAAAGCATGGCTAATTCTCTCCAGATGGGTCCTTCGTGGCTACGTGGTTTAATTTCTTTGGATTATTTGTAGCCGAAATTGTGTAGCCTGGTCAAAGCTATATGTGTAGACTGAGTTTCGAATATCTTTGACCGAATTCCAATTTTAGAAGTCTTTGACAGTTTCCTTTTGTAGTGAACTTTTAACAATATAGAAGCGAGCTAGTTCATGCAGATGAGGACATACCATTATATACCTTCTTCTTTTTTCCCAACTTTCTGGCTAGTCTTTAGTACCATGAGCCAATGGTTTAACAGTTCAACGATGTTATTATAAGTTTGTAACTTTCCTTTTTTATTTTGGCTGATAAAAAACATGTTTTTGCAACAACTACCAAGTGTAGTGATCAAGGAGGTTTTGAAATTATTTATAGTCAATTTTTTCACAACACTAAAGCTTTTCAAATGACAATGAGTAAGTATAATAATTGAGCATTTAAAATTACCTTTTTATGCCATTAATTTTTTTTAAATAATTAAAATTGATTTTTTTTATGGTATTTAGTTGAAAATAGATAAAATTGTTGTTTGGGATAAAATAACACTTAGAAATGTATATATAAACTTAAATCAATATGCTGTTTTAAACAACAATTTAGATTTTTTAAAGTCTTTTTCATGTGCTTTTTTGAAAATTATTTTCATCAATTGCCTTCTTAAAAAATGATTCCAAAAGGCCATCGTAAGCCTCAGAGGATGGTTAAATTTTAGGAATTGTTTGCTCTTTTTTCCCATTTTTAAGTAAAAAGATATATTACTTCTTAAAATGAGTTAATTATTAAATAATTTTAAAATGAAACAGACTAGTTCTTCACCCAAAAAAAAAAAAAAAGGCTATCTGTTGGACAAAGAGCTAAACTCAAAGGCCCATTGTAAAGGTTGTTATAGGCGTTGTTGGGTGGGTTGAGATGCCCACAAATGTCTAATAGGCCTTCTCTTCACAAGGCAGGACAAGCCTATAAAATTTCAAGTTTGCTGCTTCTGTCAAGTGTTAACAAAAAATTTGTGAATTTCATTTTCATGTAAAATCCAATTACCCAAAAAGAAGAGCCATGTGGTCCAAGTCGTTTTTGTTGAATTTATCAAATCTTCTTTTAAAATTTTGTTTTACTCTCTCACTAGTAAACTAGTTACTTTCTAAGCTAACCAATCAAGAAAGAAGGCACTGGAGCCTCAATATGAGGTGGTTCTTGAGAATGCATTTGGATGTGTTTGGTAGGCACTGGGCAGCTAGCAAATTGTCTAGATTGCCCACAAACAGTAATGGTCCTTTTTCTTATAAATGTGCAGTTAATTGATAGAAACTGTTCTATGTTGTTGTTGATTATGATGGTGATGATAAGGGAAGATAACTTTTACTCCCATTTCCAATACCATTAGAGCATTGAAGAGCCCATGACATGACAACATCAATGTCCTCTCATTCATGTGAAAAGCTTCTTCTTCTTCAATGCATCATCAATCCTTGCAACCGACATACCCTGCACAGATCACTGAAGCCATAAATTATCTGAATTAAAGAATGAGCTTGTCTCAGACTAGCTTGATTATCGATTAACTCCATATGTTTGAAGTAGTATTGGAAATAATATTGTTTTAGTTACTGCTGGAGAAAGAGATTGAACCAAATAAATAACATAACAATTTATAGAATATTTTGCATACCTTGAACCTCTCTTTTTAAGCTACTATGGAGCTCAAGAGTCAAGACTTTCAAATCAAAAAAGCCCCACATCCATGAATCTGACAAAAAATTTAAAAAAAAAAAAATGCAATTCACCTCACCCTCATAAAGATTTAATCTCTCTCTCTCTCTCTCTCTCTCTCTCTTTCTATCTCCCTACGCATGACATAAATTCCATATCTGCCAAAGGACATTCACATGTCTTTGTTTTCTTGTGAAAAAGATAATTCTCCTGATCAACTTGCATTTGCTTACAGTTGGATCTCCACCAACTTCTGCTATTCTTTATCCACACAATAAACTCATCTCTTCAACTAGTATATGATAATGCTTTGTAAAGCTATACTATTTTTTAAATCCGGCCAACTATTCATAAGAAGCTAGCCTATGTGGAAATCTATCTCTTATCTCCCAAAATCTGGCACCATGATTCCCATAATTTTATTTCTTATTTCATCTTTGTTTATTAGGACTCTGTCTTTGGAAGTTGAGCCTGCAAATACCAACGCTCAAATCACTGTGATGGGTTTTGTTTATTGTGATATCTGCTCCAATAACAGCTTCTCCAGACACAGCTACTTCATACCAGGTAAAGCCTTTCAACATCCCAATAAACAAAATTCCAACTTCTTGCTAGCTAGATACTTTTGTCTATGTTTTATAAGAGAAGAAACTGAACTTATAGTTTCCCTTTTGTCTGTTATATACTCTAACCAGGTGCAGAGGTCAAAATTGATTGCAAATTCAGAACAATTTCACCAAGAACAAGAGAGCAAATACAATTCTCAGTGAATAGAACTACAAACAGATATGGAGTCTACAAGCTGGATATACCATCTGTAGATGGGATTGCATGCACAGAAGCAACCATTGTATCTTCCTGCCAGGCAAGTCTAATGTGGAGCTCCTCTACTTCATGTAATGTTCCTGGCTATAAAACCACTACAGACCAGATTGCAATCAAGTCTAAGCAAGCCAATCTCTGCATCTACAGCTTAAATGCACTCAATTTCAAACCATCAAAGATAGACATCACCCTTTGTGGGATGAATTAGAATTTTGAAACCAAAACTTTTGATAGTGTTCTCTCTTGTCAATATTCACTTTCCCTTCAATAACCATCCTTTCTAGATATGCTTTATTCAATTTCTCCCACCACTTCACTGAAGCCCTGAAATTAAGAAGTGCAAGTAATCTCTCCATCACCACCCCACACCCACGTAACCCATCATGTTATTCTCCTGCTCCTGTCTGCACATAATACGATAAATTTGCAGTACCCTTTTTAGATATCTTTTGGCTTCCAGTCTCGTTGTCTGCCTTGCAAAGAAAAAGGACTTACACTATTATTGTACTTTCTTCACTGTATTTGTGCATATGTGGGGTTCAGGCAAACTTTATTTTCATTTTTTTTTAAAAAAAATTGCAGACTAGATTTTTGTTTCATATATGAAATTTATGTAGTATCTAAAGACATTATCAAAAAGTTTGAACTTTTTTTTTTTTTTTTGAAAATTTGAGGATTAAACAAATTTGCAAAAATAAAACCTTGTCCAAATCCCGTAAATACAGGGAATGTGTATATTAATGGTTGCTATTTCATGATTAATTACATTAAGGGAGCGTGATCCATTGAAGGGTATTTTAGATGAATTATTGTTACAAGAAATGTATTTTGAGATAATGGTCAAATCAAAGGGAGAAAAATGGACTCTCATGATAGACTTGTTCTATAGAAAATTGTATCTTCTTTTGTGTCAACACTCATGAATTTTTAAAGCAAACTAAATATACCATAAATCATTATTCATCCAAAGCATATTTATTAATGAATAAATAAAACATATCTTCAATCACATAAAAAGATACAACAAATTATCTGCCAATACAAATTCCAAGTAAAGTCCCATAAATGTAAGAGAAAATAAGAAAGAAAGAAATAGCTGAACTTGCTGCAGGTTTGATCTAATTCCAAACAGAGCAATGAAATTCACCTTCAATTCTCATTGTAGGCCTTCTCTGGAAGCTTGTTGCTTCTATTAATTTTACCTCCTGATGGTGCTTGGCCATGCATAACTTTTCTTCCCATATCACATAAACATAAACAGTGTACAACAAATACAATATTGAACCACCACAATACAACATTATGAGAATAAAGAAAAAGAAAATGACAGCACAATAAAAAATGATCTTCTTATGATCTAGATTTGCATAAGTTGTTGGAAGATCTTCATGGCAGAATCCGGCAAACCCAGAAGCACATTTATGCTTCTCCTCTCTTTCCCATGAGACAGGAACAATATCACTTCCTTCTCTGGCAGTGCCACGGGCCCTGATAGGACAGGCTCTCCCCAACCAAAATCTGTAGTGTGGAAAGATAGCCTTGACCAAGTAGTAATCAAGAGTGTGGAAGCTAGAGAAGGCCTGAGTCTTGTTGCTTCAAAGTAATCGATGGCCGATCTCATGTAACCATCATCAACCATCTTAATTGCCTCCTGGACTTGCCCGACCGCAAACGATAGTGGTTTTTCCATTAGCTCACCAGCTTGGCAGATAGCATTTGTCAACACAATACCATTGCCGAAGTACCCTTTTGGTAGTGGTGGGCTGAATTTAGGCCGTCCATCGACAGCAAACAGGAGCTTTGTCTGTTGGTCAGGAAGGAACTTGAGTGCCTTGGTTCGAGCTTTCCACACAAATGCTGAAAGAGCTTCAAAAGTAGTGCACTTGTCAAGAGCTCCGTCTTCCATGGCTTTGCTCTTGATTTTCATAAGCTTTTCGGGGTCAATACAGAAGGACCTATAGAGCATGTCATCTTTGTAAAGGTCACTTGTGCAAGACTTATCTTCTATCTCAGCGAATTCTTGGTGCAGGTACTCTGCCTTTGGTGGGTTCCGTGCTTTGAGTATGCTTCTGTCCAGGAATGGAGGGACATTTAGTGGTAAACCTCTGGCTGTTTCACCCCATGAGTTCACAAATTCCATAGCACCAATGCCATCAAACATACAATGGTTCATGCACACGCCTAGAGCAAACCCTCCACATTTGAACTTTGTCACCTGTTAATTAAATTCAAGAGCCGTCTAGTTAAGCTTCAAACTTGATCGGAAAATTTCAAAATCATAGAACACTAGTTTTAGCGTTCCTTGACTTCACTTGCAGGATGATCAGCGAGTACTATTAACCATAAATGATAAAAATATACATTTTCATAGTAAAACAGTAACAAGAAAATGCAATCAAAAGTGATCGCTACAAGATGCCAAGGACCAAGTACATTAATGAAGTTTTGAGACACATATATCACTATTAGAGATTAAATATTATAGTCGTGTACTTGTAAGGTTAAAGATTTATGGAATTACTTAAGTTAGTAGGCAACAAAGCTAGTTTTATAAATAAAAATTTGTTGATTTTAATCCTAGAATGTGATTGTCTCATTCCTATTAAACTTTGAAACACAATTAATTTTTTGGTTGAAGTGTTAACAATCCCCCTCCACATATTTGACCATAGCTAAGCTTGAATAATACGTAGAGACCAAAGTTGATAATTTTAATATAGCAAGAAATATCAACTTGAAGAGGCATATGTTAAAAACCTGAGCCACAAGAGGAGGCATCTCCAGTATGTTCTTTGCACCAGGAATGTCATAAACCAGCTTCCCAAGAGTCTCTGGATCTGGCTTTGTGATGTCTCCAATCTCTTCTATTGAACAGTTTGCTTCTGCCTCAACAAAAACAGCCCCTTCTCCGCTACAATTTATGATAAGCTTCCCCTCTGCGCTTATAGTCAGCCGCCCAGCAAGCGGGTAATAGTGAACAAGAACCTTTTCCAAGGCATCCTTGATCATTTCTGCAGCATTTTCGTTTCCTCTCTCTTCTGACTTGAAGCAATAAATAGTCCGGACAATCACCGCAATGTTCTGATCAAGGTTCGAAAGGAAGTAGAGACCCTTCTCTGTCTCCTCTGCAGGAGTAACAAGAGTTGGCTCGCCTAGTTGTTTCACACTAAGTTGAAACACATTGCCATTGGAGTTCTTCATTGTGACACAGTCTTCAAACTCCAAAACCTGAACAACAAAAGTCAAGAAAACAAGAAGAGATATTGTCAAGAATCTTTAAACAAGAAAAAATAAAAGCGAAGAATGTGGTTTTTGCGTCTAGTAAAAAAAAAACAAACCATGTTAACAAGCTGAAGAAGATTCAGGAATTAAATTCTTTCAGAGAAACTGCACAGAATGCTCAGAACACAGTGCACTGCAACCCAAAATGGATAATCAGACACACAAAAGTTGCATACAAAATTTGCAATGAAATGATGAGTGGGCGATGAAGGACAGGAGATATATATATATATATGGAAAGTGGCCCCAAAATCCAAATTTGTATTGCTTATTTAAGAAAATGAAAATGGTGTGAAAAGGGACAAGTGTCTGAGGCTGATTGGAGTGGAGGGAGGGAGAGGCTTGTTTGAAAAATGTGTGTTGGATATAGTCTTGAGGATAGTTATATAGTTTTGGTCATAAGATATGGGTGGGTTAGGCCACTAGTAATGGGACCCTGGTTTGGTGGGGTTGGCATCCCAATTGCATACCAGATTGCTGCTTTTTATTATCATGGTCATCAGAAGTATTACGTTGCTTGCTTACTCGGTCCAATGAAGACATCTCAGGAAGTTGTATCCAACTTCTAGAAATTAAAATTAATAAAAACTTCACTATTAAACTTGGGTGGCTGCCTGGGCTGTTCATTCATTTGCATGTTCAAGGATCCGAACATTTATTCAGCTGATGATGATGACCACTTCACTTGGTGTGAATCTGATGATTAATGTCCATAATTTTTCATCATTATCAGGAAATCACGATAATATAATTATAAACTGATTTTCCAGTTCATTTTCACTTTAATCTGCAAAAGGAGGTATATTACATTATTGTAGTCAAAGCCAACTGGAGATTTTCAGTGTCTATAAAAAGGAAGAAAACGTCAGCTATTTAATTTTAGTGTTTCTTGTTGATCTAACCGTGTAATTTATTCAGGAAATGCAGATAATTAATTGTGTCCAGCTCCTGATTGCAACGTCTCAACGGATCCGGAACACGAAAACAATTCCGTAAAACAAACTCTTAAAAAATTTAGTTTGTTTTTCTTTTGATCTTCGTTTTATATTGTTTATTTTTCTTAACCAAAGGCAGAGGAAGTTGACTCTCTTGATACAAGAAATCTGAATACAAGAAAAATATTAAATCCCATAAAAGAGAAAACGTACTGCTAAATGAACCCCATTATTTTCGCAGTACATCCACAAATAAATAAAATGAGTTGGTGTTCTCTGAAATGCAAGTAATTATACTGAGAAAACTCTACTTCCAAGAAATAAATCACCAGGAGGAAAAACAATTGCCAATTCAAGATAAAATGGCATGCAATTTAACATAAGCAGTTACAGTTTAGCTCAAAGCCTCCAGCATAGTTGGAAAATACAAAATTCAAAATATATTGACAGCAAAAAGTTTATGAATATACAACATTATATCCCATCTTTATTTTTGAGTTTTCCGGCCATATGGATACAAAATGAAACAATGGTATTGACTACCACTGTCACCAAATCCCTCCATGGGACTGCCAAAACTCTTTTTAATAGGCTTACAGATTACAGCACGGGAACGGAATGCACCCCGAAAGAAATTCACACCCCTCAATATAACCACCCTATAATATATTGGTGTCTCTCTCAAGAATTTGCCTTTAGATAATGTTATATCAAACAGATAGCGGACTGCGTTAAAAACTCAAGCCTGACCGCATTTGCTCAGACAAGCAAGTCCTTCTTCCATATAATCTTCTCTGTTAATCCAAAACTCAGGTGCATCCTGCAAGAGTTTACTAATCATATTCACTTCTTTTTTTTGGATGATTTAATGACTGGAAGAAAATATGTTGGAAAGTTCTTTGCTTTGTCATCAAAACCAGGTTTGAAACTTGTATTTTTCTTTTTGAGTGTACGGTGCATAAAAGAGAAAGAGGGATGTACCTTCATAATCCCCGCAAGAACTGCTCCTCCAAGATAAACCATATGCTTTCTTCTCGGTGGATCCTCAATTCGCAATCGCAATTTCTGTTCACAAGGTATAAGATAAGAGAAAATAATCTAGAGACTGGGCTCTTCCATGTAGAGTTCTTTTTTTTAAAATGGCACTTATGAGAGAGCAATTTTGAAAAATAGCACTAGATTATTAGTTTGAATAGATATAACATCTATTTGGTTTTTTGGACAAAATTACCCCTGCAAACAAGGAAAACGCGTGCAAACTAACAGGTATAATTCGTGGGCCGCGAACTATAGTTTGTGGAACACATCATCAATTTTTTTTTTTATATTTTGTCATCTCTTTATAGTCCCCACCTGACTGTCGTATTCTCTCATACTTTGTGTCCCCCACCCTAACTTTGTTAGAGAAGAAAAATGAAAACAACAATTTTTCTTTTCATTTTCTGTTCTCGAGAGGCGTGGGTCCCACTCACACTTCTTTTAAAAGAAATTCACTCCACTCAAAAGTTTTCATTAATGGTATTTTAGGGTTTATTTGAAAATAGGTGTTATTTTGAGAAGAAACAATAATCATGTGTTATTTCTAAAAGTATGTGTTCAAATGATACCATTTTCTCTTCTTTTAAAAGAAGTGAGTAGGACCCACAAAGTATGAGAAGCACACGCCTCTCAAAGAAAGAAAATAAAAGAAAAAATTGTTGTTTTCAATTTTCTTCTCTAACAAAGTCAGGGTAGGGGCCACAAAGTTATGAGAAAGACGAGAGTCAGTTGGGGACCACAAAGAGAAGACAAAATTTAAAAAAAAAATTGATAATGCGTTCCACGAACTATAGTTCGCAGCGCGCGAACTATACCAGCTAATTTGCACGCTTTTTCCTTGTTTATAGGGTAATTTTGTCCAAAACACCAAATAGGTGTTATTTCTACTTAAAATAATAATCTAGTACCATTTTTCAAAATTGCTCTCTCATAAGTGTCATTTCAAAGAAGAACTTGATTTCTACTCCACTAAAAAGCTTTCATTAAGGGTATTTTGGGGTTTATCTGAAAATATGTGTTGTTTTGAGAAGGAACAACAACATGTGTTATTTCTAAATGTATGGGTTTAAATGGTACCATTTTAAACCATTTTCTCCTTCGATGTATTGCAACTACAGTTTACAACCAGAAGTTGATCAAATGTAGGGAACTTCACTTTATAAATTTCCATAATGTCTATTATGTTAGGTGACTTAATAAGTATAAAATGAGTAACTCATTGGAATAACACAAACTTGTCCCTTTATAACACATAAAAAAAAAATAATAAATTGTAACACATAGGACTTGTATCTCACCTTCAATCCATCTTTATTGCCCTTTAGAACGACGTCAAGATATCGATCCAAGATTTCTTTTTCCAGGCTGAAGCGAAAAGTAAAGTCGCTTTATCAAAGTCCAATATAGAAATGCACCAGTACCACCAAACGAAAAGATGTGCCCTCAGAAAATTCTAGAATGCACTTTTCATCCAGTATCAAACGAGGCCGAAACTAAATATATCCAAGTCTCAACAAGTTCCATTATAAGCAATAACTCAACTAAAAAAACTAAATGATTTCTATTTCACAAAGGTGAATGAAACAACATCTTACAGCAATCATCCCATCCCTAATTGCTAACACAGAAAATCCCTATTGGTCATATACCTATATATATATATGGGTGACTGGGAAAAAAAGGGTATCTATTTTTTATGAACACTATAATATGTTAAGAGTGTCTGAAAGAGACATGGAGCAACTGATCCTCACAAATCTCAACTGCAAATGTGGCAACGCAAGTTAATATTTTCAACGATTGCTCAGGCAGTCTAGCATAATAATTAAGGAAATTTATCCAAGTTCAGAGACAAGAATCTGTGAAAGACAAAATTCATGCTAGGGAATCATATAACGGAAACTGATATGCATATGTAAAGTAAAAATGAATCAGACCAAATTAAAGCACTTTATTATAAGAACAAAGCATGGTCAAGAATCAAGATTACAGGAAATGCAAAAAAGAGTTCAAATAGTACCGACTAGGCAGTCCAGGATACATGGTGCTCCCTCCACTTAAAACTATATGCTGGTATAGCTGCAAAGATAAAATCAAATTAAAGTTATAAATAACATAGCAGGAGGTCACATACACACCAAACTAAACAGAAAATACTTAGGTATGGACCCCAAAATTAGCGTGTTTCCACGAACCGGCAAGTGTTTATTTATCAATCTCATATAATTTCATCAATGAACATTTGCATGCTGGTTATCTCAAGAAAAAGCATAAAACACAATCCTAACAATAGATCAATCATATCACTAGAACCATAATTGTAGCCAGAGAATAACTTCATTGTAGTAACCAAATTAAAAAAGGAAAGGAAAAGAAATTGAACCGGGCATTGGAGATGGGAGGTAAATGGGAATGGAGAATGCAGCTTTTATATTAAAATCAGAAGCATGGCGGAACCGTTACTTCATAGATGTGTTGATAAACTAACACAGGATTAATCTCATATACCCAGAATACCATCCATTATTGGCTGGCGTGTGCAATTTACAGGAAAAGGACAAGATGTAAATTAAAAACTATTGTAAGAAAAAAAAGGAGAACAATAACGCCAGTAATCAGTAAACTCTTATCTAGAAAAAAAGTAAAAAATCAGCAAACTGTAACATTACTGTCAATTAGAAAAGATAATTTACATCCTCACAAACATATATTAATCATTGAAAAACTCTACAGCATGTTATGAATTAATCAGTATACTTTTAATCATCACATCTTTACAAACATAAATTAATCGATATTCAATAATTACAGTAAAATATTTTAGAAAACTTTGTAGTACCATCATACGGTTGTCGATATCCATTTCCTGAATGCAGCGAAAAACCATGTCAGCCATCCCATCACCTTCAACATCTATAAGTTCCTGCAAGTAGGAAGCATTACCTAACTTTCACAATCTTCAAGCCACCGATATATGGTAATTGTTGCATGGCCTCATTACCTTTAGTTCTGTCATACTAGTATATAGAAACTCAAAAACCAAGATATAGGTGCCGGTATTGATATGACAGGATGATTAACTGCTCTTCTAGAAACTTTTAACAGCCAGATATGTTAAATTGGGTTCTTCATTTACTATGTAAACAACCTGTGCAACTGTTTTGCATCATTTTGAAAAATAAGGTGATAATAAATAGATTGTTGAACAATTGGTTTTATCCTTCCACAAACAAATAGAAATCATCATGAAATGAGCCAAGTACCAAGGCATTTCAATTAAACTGCCAATATAATGCACCATTGGACTCTTAACAGGCTAATAGCACAGCTGACATAGCACAATAAGGATTAAGCATATAGATCACAAAACTAAAGAAAATTACAGGCTTACTGGAGTGAAAAGAGCCTCAGGGGCCTGAAATCTTTCAGTTCCTACTTTAATGACCCTCCCATCTGGCAGCTGATTAAGATAATATATATAGGTTATACATTACAAAGAAAAATAATATTGAAGTTGCAATGTTTAAAGAACAAAGAAACTCAAGAAAGACAGACCAAAACCCAGACCGATATAGATTTTTGTTTTATTTTATTTTTCTTTTTCTCCTTTTCTGGTTTGGATAAAGGTATATATATGTAAAAACCTCACACAGAAAATCAAGAAAGACAGACCAAATCAACTTACAGTATAATTCTTAACAAGGATGGTGGTCTCAAGTCCCAATTGATATTCCCTTTTGTAATCATAACTGCAAGAACATATATTTTATATTACAGTGTTCTGCAAAAATCCCTCACAGATCAACAAAATTACGCCACAGCATGAAATTGTTCGCTCACCTAATATAGCATAGCTTCTCTTTGATTTCCCTAACAGTCTCAAAATCTGCATTCTTATTCATTGCATATCTGCAAGACAAAAATTTTAATCATCAACAAACAAAAGAATCCTAAAACATATTGATATTACTAACTTATTTGATATAGAATTGATCCTCACCCTCTTCGTGAGAGTAAATCAACAAGATAGGATGTTATGTGCCGACCAGCTACATTCATTCGCTTAGTAAGATGAGGGAATGAGTATCCATCAACAACTGGAACCTGGGGACAAATGCTGAAGTCATTATGGTTTAGGATAACCCTGCGCACAGTGCCAGCAGCGCAGTCTATATGGTGTCATAATGTTATAAAATCATTTCTTATTTTTACTTTTATTTCTGTCCCAAAATGATAATTTCACGTAATAGTGCATGAAATCTTAAGTGATATACAAAGCCACTATGGATGCATGATACACTTTCCATAGTATGGGACTAAAAATGCATGCAATATTCATACATTAATTCTCAAGTGGAAAGAAAGAAAAAGAAAAAGACAAAAAAGCCAAGTATAAGGGTTAAGGATACTTATTTATTTCAACAACGCACTTGATGTAGCAAACTGAAAAATCATCATGTATTGGACATCCCAAAGAGTGGAATATTTATTGTGTTTTTAAGATGGAGAATAAAAGGAAACAGTTTGTCATCTTGATAGTCACTAACAGTACAAATTAAAGCTATGATTTGTTATGAAATTTTAACAAGACAAAATGACTTCACTCCAAATGCCCATGATGCAATGGAACCATTCCATTCCAAGGAACATGCAGGGAAATTACCAGCCGAAGCAATAGATTGAAAAAACTGAAAAATAAAGTAAGAATGGGTTGTGAAAATCTCCTGAGGAAAAATGTAAAACCAGTTGTTAAGTAGTCTACCACATGAGTAACACCATCACCAGAGTCAATAACTAGACCCGTCAGCAAACCTGTAACAATTCAAAATAATGCTAAGCAAATGTACAAGGAGAAGGAGAAACAAATAAGACGAATGAAAGCAATTGCATAAAATAAAGAAAATCTAAAAAGCCATCATTAAGCGGTTATCGCGTGGTCTCCAAGGTTTTGAACAGTCTCAATAGCATTAACTTTGACTTCCATTAGTGGGGATATATATAACTGTGTCTGTTTGTAATCTGAATCAGCAAATGAAATCTAAACCTTCAAACATCTTCATAAGCACCTTGAGCATACAAAGTTAAAACAGCTTGGATTTGGATGAAGACACCAGCAAAGTTGTATTTCTCAAACATGGTCTCAACCTGTAGCGCAGAGTAAGGCCAAAATTATAACAGGTTAATTTGGATGCAAATGAACGTGCTAATTAACACATGATATACTAAGAAATGGATCACAAACCATTTTTTCACGATTTTTGGAGGGATTCAGAGGTGGGTCTGTGAGTAAAATCTTACATTCTGTTGGGTCGATCTGTTGATAGAGATGTAGAGCAGTTAGCTACAATCTATGTTAATATTATAGTAAAGAAGACAAAAAATTAAGCTTCCATTATTACATCAAGCAGAAGCTCCAAAAAGCTTACTTTTAATTCACTATAAAATGCATGGTCCCACACCTGACCCATATCTTCCCAGTTTTGCACTATACCATTGTTAACAGGATAAGATATATCTAGTTGATGCCGCAACTCTGAACATGCTGCTCCAACAATAATATCCTACATGCATTTGAGAAAACAGAAAAAGTGACTCTCAGAATAAAGTTAATAAATATGAAATAACATGATGCCTTCATGTCAGCAAATAAAATGGCAGTAATATATATAAACATTTTATATAATTGGCAACAATAACATGATACACATAAGTAAACTAATATGACTTAGCACATGTATCCTCAATAGAGAAGCACAATTCCGCAAAAGAAAGATATAGTTTCACCTTGAGCTCTTGTTCCATGAGTGATTCTTCATACCGTAACATGGGCCTCCCCACCACACAAGGGAATACTGAAGTAGGAAAATTCTCTCCCGCAAATCCGCACTTGACATACTGCATTAAGTAATTCATTAACTGATGAAACCATATCAGAGGAAAACAGTAACTACCAAAGAAATCCAACTAATAACCATAGTGCGCGATTCGAAACCCCTGTGTATTTCCTTCTTTTCAATAAGTTTGCATTATCTCTGGTGGGATTGAAAAGAAGTGAAATCATAATATGTTAATGTGAACATTATACTTCCATGTTAAAATTGGATACATTAATTTATATATATAATTCTGAGGTAATATAAGGGTATAGAAATTAAAATAATAATAATAATAATAATCTGCCTTCAATGAGTCTCAAGTATCTGTATCCCTCTTCTGCCCAGTTGTAGAACGATCAAATAATTCAGGTTAATTGGACACGAGCGAACAAGTTCAATACAAGCATCGAGATCATTTTAAGTTAAAAAATCTCTTCAAAACTTTACTCCAACAATGTTATTGACCAAAAATGACGCTACACGCGACTTCATAATTAAACATAGGAGATTCTGATATTTGAGCAGATCTAAACAGTAGCAACCACAGAGAATAAGAATCGGGGTATTAAGAACATTTGCTGAAATTTCATGATTAGTTTCATCCAAAATGTTCGGATTATTAATTGAGCAGTGTGATAAGCATACAAGATGGAAAAGAGAGGTGTACCCCAGTCCCATTGTCGCAGACGACGACGTTGCGGCTCTCCATAATATGATGGTGCTATTTCTATGTAGCTGGACTGCTACTGAATTCTGCTTTCTTCATCAACCGTTTTTCTTCAACCGCAGGTGCGTCTAAATGCAGGAAAGTGTTCGTTGTAAGTTATATCAGAAGACCAAGGATACGACGCCGCTCCAACTTCGTCTGTGCAGAAACGCTGTCGTTTCAATCTTCTGTTCTGTACTTTGTTCTCTTCGATTTACGAGTTGCGAGCTACGACTCAGGTAAGGAATTTTTTAAAAAAAAAATTTATATACAATAAAACTTTTCTATATTCATAATCAAACTAATTTTATTATTATAAGTAGGTTATAATTTAATAGTAGAATAATTATAAAAATTATTAGTTCAACGAGAAGTTGTTTGTACTGACGAGTTATCACGTATTCGCAGATTCAAAAATATGATAACAACTCTAAAAAATAAATAATTATCTCAAATAACTTTAGAAAATTATTTTATTACTTCTTAAACCTTTAAGATAATATAACATATATTTTTTATAATATACAAATAATTATTATTATGTCGAGGCAAGTTCTTTAAAACGAGATCTAAAAACATTATAACTTATTACAATGTAAAATTTATGATTATATATAACTGGCTCAAATTGGGACTATAATTTTTTATGATTACATTAAAGTTATTCATATATTCCTTTTTTAATAAAAATGTAATACTAATATATCTTTTTTGGTTTCAGAAAATGAAAAATAAAAAATTGCACAGAATTTACTAGTGGAGGTTTACTGACAGATCATTTTCTCTGAGAATTGACAAATATCCCTTTTGCCTTAATGGGGTGTATTCAATCTAGAATTTATTGGAGTTTAATAGATTCTTTTTAAGTTATATATTTTGATGAAGTTTACGGATTCTATAGATTACATATATATATATATTCTATAAATTACATATAGATTACGGATTTTTAATGATTTGTCTTGAAAAATATAGTATTTAATTAATAATAGTTTAAAATCCATCAAGTTTTATAGGAGTAAAACAATATTTATTATATGATTTTTTATTTATATTTTTCATTTTAAAATCCACTAAAATCCATTCAATTTCATCACTTAAACAAAGAGGTTGTATTTAATTTAAACTTTAGATGACTTTTAATGGCTTTTTTTTTTAAGTTAATAACTTTTATAGAATTTATAGATTTCTAATGACTTTTATAGACTTTGTAGAATTTTCATAGACATTTATAGACTTTCATTTTAAATAAATTTTATAAACTTTTCATAATTACAAATCACTTTCATAGACTTTTATATACTTTTATAGATTTTTATAAACTTTCATTTTAAATGATTTTCATATACAGTGATAGACTTTCATTGAATTTTTTTTTTTTTAAAGAAGACACCAGTAGGCTTTCAGTGACTTTTAAAAATATAAATACACTAGGTTAACTATATCAGCCCATTCAAATTTTTATATGTCTCATGATATAATTAAATTATTTAAGTTGTTTATAGAGTAAATCATTATATATGATGTTTTGTTATGTACTAACAAAATACTTAAAATCTACTTTAAAGTCCTGAATAACGAAAAAAGACAGTATATATTTAAAATAGAGCTAATTGCATCGACCTCCCCTGAGGTTTTGCCAATTACAAGTGGAGTCAACTTTATCGTTTATTGACAAGCACCTTCTCTGCCCTTAGTAAAATTTGGTCAAATGTAATAGTTAACCAGGGAAGATCTTTGTAAAAAAAAACCCAAAATTTGACTAATAGTAGGGGATGTCTTTGTCAATAAACCCAAAAATAACTATGTTTGTAATTGAGCAAACTTCAGGGGAGGTATACATTATTTACTCTAAACCCAAAAGTTGACTCTGCCTGTAATTGAGCAAACCTCAAGGTAGGTAGGCATTATTTAATAATGCCTACCTCCCTTGAGGTTTGCTCAATTACAGACGGAGTCAACTTTTGAATTTATTGACAAAAACCTCTCCTCCCATTAGTTAACTTTTGGATTTTTTTACAAAGATCTCTCTTGGTCAACTGTTACATTTGACCAAATTTTACTAAGGGCAGGAAAAGTGTTTGTCAATAAACGATAAAGTTAACTCCGCTTGTAGTTGGCAAAACCTCAGGGAAGGTCGATGCAATTAGCTCTAAAAATAATCTTTCTACACTTTTTTTTTCTTTTTACTTTAAACATGATTTTTTTTTAATCTTGTTAGTAATATTTGTTGGCTTTTAAAATATTTTTCGTCCGCATAATAGGTTACGTGGTGGTTACAATTTTTTTT
This sequence comes from Xanthoceras sorbifolium, assembly GCA_003430845.1. NCBI lineage: Eukaryota > Viridiplantae > Streptophyta > Magnoliopsida > Sapindales > Sapindaceae > Xanthoceras > Xanthoceras sorbifolium. The sequence goes on along the minus strand of CM010608.1, from coordinate 15,959,535 downwards.
GTTAGTTATTCTTTTCGAATAATATGTTTAATACCAAGTGATAATAAAAATTGTCAATAATTATTTATTAGAAAATCTTCAATAGTCTTTAAAAGTCTTTGAGAGAAGTGTGAGAGAAATTGTTAGCATTTTTATGAGGAATTGTCTAAAAAAAGTCTATCATTTTTAAAAGTCATGAAAGTCATTGACATGTTAAATACCCCATAACTTTTATAGACTTTTTTAAAGTCATTAAAAATTTAGATTGAATATCTTATAACTTTTATATACTTTTTGAAAGTATGTAAAAGTCTATATTGAATACCTTATAACTTTTATAGACTCTTCAAAAGTTTTTATTGAATACACTAAAACTTTTAATTCTATAAAAGTCTAAATTGAATACGCCCCTTAAAATCTATAATGTTTATAATTTTTTAAATACACCTAGATTTCGATAGATTCTTTAAAAGTCTGGATTCAATATATCTAGATTTCGATGGACTTTTTAAAAGTTTGTAAAATCTGGATTGAATATACCCAGATTTTGATGGACTTTTTAAAAGTTTGTAAAAGTCTAGATTAAATACACTCAGATTTCGATGTATTCCCTACAAGTCTATATTGAATACACCCAGATTTCGACGCACTTTTAAATTTCAACTAATGTTAGATTGAATACACTCCCCTTAGTGTTCCACAATTACCTTTAATATTTAACAGTATTAAATGGATAAAAGATTTAAACACCTTTATTATTTTTATTTTAATAAAATTAAAAATTAAAAAATATTTTTTGAAAAAAATAGATAAATTTCCACTATCTAATTAAAAGATGGACGGTGAAAATTAAAAAAATAAAATAAACTATAAAAATTAAATAAAAAATATACAATGGAGATTCATCTTTTTTTTTCATAATTTTATTTTTTAATAAAAAAATATTTAATTTATCTCTTGCATTCAGGGGTGGGCACAAAAACCGTATTCGAACAGTATTTTAATCGTAATTTGTAGTTTGAGTCGGTTTTGGGTTTAAATTCGGTTCAGTTCGGTTTTAGATTTTAAAAAACCATATTGAATTCAGTTTGGTTCGGTTTTGGCAACGCAAAACTGGTTTGAACTGTCATATAAAAGGAAAAAAAACCTAACCTAATTTCTCACTAACTCACAAGTCACCACTCACCCAACCTCATCTGCGCTGCTCTTACAAAACCACTTTGGAAAAGGAAAGGTTGTTAAGAAGGGTGTACGGGTAGGTGGTAGGAAGGGTAATAAAAAATCATATTGATTTTAGAATTCTAACTCCATTTGGATTATATTTATTAAGGTATTTTTGACTGATATTTGAATTTGATATGTAATTTTGAACTTTTGGAGTTTGAACTTATTATTTGGATTGTTATTAAATTTTATTATGTGTGATATTGTTAATGGACTGATCAGCAGCTAATGGAAAAATACATGGATAATTATATAAGACTGATCAACAGCTATTTTGACGTGTTGTTTTGGACTGATCAACAGCTAATGGAAAAATGTATAAATTATGAAATAAATAAGTACATAAAAACTATAGTTCAAATGATAAAAACTATAGTTCAAATCAACTTGAATTCTAAAATCAATACCCCAAATGCTAAAGCTAAAAACTATAGTCCAAATTAGCATTTAAACTTATTAAAATTTAAATATATGAAAATGGACTATTTGGCCCAACGGGCCTAAAACCGTATTAAACCGAACCGTATTAATTCAGTTTGGTTCAATTCGGTTCGAGTCAGTTTCAATTTTTAAAAACTGTATAAATTTCAATTCGGTTTGATTTCTCCCAAAACCGTACCAAATCGAACCGTGCTTGCCCTTACCTGCATTCATCTGTGTAGATTTATCTCTCCCTTTTAATTTTTATTTTTTAAATAAAATATTAAAAATTGAATGAAAGATGAAAATATCATTCTAACTATTAATTTTGATCAATTTGACTAAACGTTAGGGGAGACAAAAGTTAATTTTTGAAACAATTATTTTCACCTGTAAATAAACAAACCTTAGATAAGTTGCATGCAATTACTAAAAAAAAAATGATTGAAAGATTCTTTTTTTAATTAAAAAGTAGCATTTGTATTCAATTTAAGAGCATCAACATGAAGGGCAGCCTAAGGAGAGCAATCACTGACTTTGCCTCTGATGCACATCCACTAATAGTTTAATGGTTAGTGCACCTCTCTTTTACCTCAATAAGGAGAGTATGAGTTTTATCACGCGCATTTACCAGCGTGTATAAGTAGTTTCCTCTCCTTATTGTAGGGATAGATATCTCATGTTAAGAGAGTATATATCCAGGGGCGCACATTTAGTGATTATTGACATATCCCGATTGATTTAATTAAAAAAAACTGTCTAGTTGTAGGCTTCAAAGCACTAAGGCCATCTCCAATAGTTAGGCATTTTTTTCAAAATGGAGAAGAGAAACTATCCAATTGTGCTCCAGAGTGGTGTTCCCGAAAAATATCAAATGGAGATTGACAAATGAATCTCCCAATTTGGAGATACATTATTCCAATCTCCATTACTTTTTCAATATTATATATTCCATTATTACTCTTTTATCCATTCTTTAAAAAAATTTCATTCTTCTCATATCTTTTTTAAATTTAAAAAAAAAACTTAATTAACTTATTATAACTTTTTATTTATAAATGTAATTAGTATAAAAATTATCTCATTATAAATATTTTATTGAGATCTTTCAAGTGAGTATAATATTGACTATGTTTTAATCATTTTTAAAAAATTTATTTATCACATTCATTTATTAATCAATAACCTAATAAGTATTTTATTTAAAAATAAATTATTTTAAAACTTCAATATATATATTATGTGAATAAATTATTATCTATAATTAAGAGAAAGTTTAAAAAAATAATTTATAAAGTAACAAATAATAATATTTTATTATTTGGAGATTGTAAAATGGAGAATGGTTGGAGTTGTGAATTTATGAAGATAAAATATTATTAGAATATTCCATTTTGAATCTCCATTTTGATAAAAAAAAAAATGCCTAACTGTTGGAGATGGCCTAAGAGTGTTTTTGGTGCGCGAGACTGGATTATACTATTTTAATGGAATGTAATAGGATATGATAGGATTTGACTAATATGAGAGTAAATATATTGGCCACATATTTAGTGATTGATCTCGGCAGATCCGTAGATTTAATATATAAAAAAAAAAACTCTATAACAGTTGTAGCCTTCAAAGCACTAAGGGTGTGTTTGGTACACGAGAATTAATTAAACTATTTTATGGGATATGATATGAGAAGATTGAATTGAATTGGACTATATTGAAATTATAAGATATTTGGTTGGAGTATGCATTGTATTAAAAGTACTGTTGTCTCTTTGACAAACTCATATTAGATTTTAAAAATAAATATTATTAATAAAATATATTCAATAAATATTGGCTTAATTACACTAATACACCTCTATTATTGTGTTTTTGCACATGCTGGCAAGTGTACCTTTTATTGTACAAATCTTCTCTGGAAAACGTTGACCAAACCATAAAATTAATGGTTTGGTACTGTAGTAAGGGCAAATTCGTTTTTTTCCCATTAAATAAATTAAAATAATAAAAAATTTTAAAAAAGGACCAGGTAGATCTAGTCCATAAGGGAGATGGAGCTTTTTCATGGATACTGCCGGAGCGGTGCCGGCTTTCCGGCCGTTCATGAGATGGAGCCCGACGGTCCATGGAGGCCGGGCTCCATCGCTTCCCTTTTTTTTTTTTTTTTCAATTTGTGGTAGTTGCGGTGGATGTTGGGATGGTGGAAGTGTTAGAATTTTTTTTTATTATTCTGTTTGTTTTCTGGGTCAACTGACAAGATTAGAGATCTCGTCTTCGTCAACCAGAATACAAAACTGGTTCAAAGGTTTTTTTAGGTTTTAAGTTCAACCTTCAAATTTATTATTATTATTATTTTAAATGTGGAGATCCCAGATGATCCCATCTGAGATCTCCACCTTCAATTTTTTTTTTTTTTCAATTTGAAGGTTGAACTTTCAATTTTTTTTTTTTTTAAATTTGAAGGTGGAGATCCCAAATGGGATGTCCACTCTCCATCTCACAAGATGGATGGTGGAGATTCCAGATGTGATCTCCACCTTGATTTTTTTTTTTTTTAGTTTTAAGGTGTAATTGTTTTTTTTTTTTAATATTTTTTATTAAGGGCAAAATAGTTTTTTTGTCCAAACCGTTAGCTTTATGGTTAGTCAACGGTTTGATCAATGTTTTTTAAGGGAGGTTTGTGTAATAATAGATAAATTTGCCAGTATGTGCAAAAACGCGATAATAGAGAGAATTAGTGTAATTAACCCATAAATATAATATTTTTATATAAAAATAATTATAAAAAAAAAGGGGGAAGGACGGGGCTGGAAATTATCCCACGTTTGTTTGTAACACGAATGACGCCGTCTGGTATATGATTTTATTTTTTCTTTTCTATATAAAGGGCTTGTGAATTAGGGCTTTGGCTTTTGCATTTTACGCAGGGCTGTGAAGCAGCAGTAGCTTCGAATAGACAACTGCTCAAAAAATGGTGAGCCCGACCACCTCTTCTCGCACACTGACTGACTGCACTGCACATATTCTCTTTTGTTTACGCTATCATGTTACGAAACTGCTTACATGTTATTTTTTCAATCGCTAGGCCCCAAAACGAGTTGGAAAAGCCCCAGTTGTTGCAGCCAAGAAGAAGACGGTATTCACTCTACTACATGTTTCTTCATGTTTTTTTTGTTTAAGTGGTTGTCTCGTGTTTAGTTTTGACGGTGACGGTATTGATGTTTAAAAGGAGAAGGTGGTGAACCCGTTATTCGAGAAGCGAACGAAGCAATATGGAATAGGAGGCGCATTGCCGCCAAAGAAGGATCTGACCCGGTTTGTGAGGTGGCCGAAAAATGTTAATATTCAGAGGAAGAAGAGGATTCTCAAAATGAGGCTCAAGGTCCCACCTGCCTTGAACCAGTTCACCAAGACCCTAGACAAGAATCTCGGTATAGATTTTATTTATGTTCTTGGATTGCCGATTTTTGTTGTTATAGATAATTGATTTCTTATTTAGTTATTTTTATTTTGGTCGGTTCCTTTTGGTGTTATAACAAGTTGAGGTGGCTAGTTTTGAGTTACAATTAATTATGAAAATTCTGGGTTCACTCATAAAAATCATATTAACTGGCTCAAACGGTTCTGTTGCATGAGATTATGTTTACTGTTTGTTTTTTTAAATTGTTGTTGCGTTCCTTTCAGTATGCCATTTTTTTTTTTATAGATTTCACTATTTGTATAAAATGAGAAATGAGCAGGTTTATGTTTGTCTGACATGCTATCTTCATTTTTGGCTCTTTTATTATTGCAAGACTTTGATTATCCCTGTAAATAGTACTGGTATAGGTGTTCCTTCTCTTGTGGCTCTTAAGTGCTTTGTTTGATCAATCATGCGATCATCTAGTATTAACTGCTGGTTGCGTGTGTTTCATATTTTTTTCCTGCAATCTTATACATGAATTGGTGCAAGTGTTGTATTAGTTACTGGGATTAGAGTATATCTATAAATTGTTGTCCTTTGGTGTAGGAGCATCTTTTGTCACAACTTTTATGTTATACATTGATTCTGTGGTCTTATTAGTTATTATATATGAGTAGTGAACCTAGTGTCAAGCCTAGGTAACTTTAGTCTTCTATCTTCTATGCCATTGCCTCTTTCTTTTTTGCTGTCCAAAATTAATATAGCATATTATATTCCACAGTAGTGGACGACTTAAGTAAAACACATTTTTTAACACACTTGGTATATTGTATTGCATCTAAGTCTTTTGCTTGATCTTCTGAGTTATTATGTGCCATTTTAATTTTACACCCATGTTTGTCATGATACAATTATTGCCTTGGATGCTAATTCATTTTGCTTTGTAAAATGTTTGTAATTTGATTATAATAAAAAAAACTCTTGGCTGTTCTGTTTGTAACCTTTCTGCAGCATCAAACCTGTTCAAGATGCTTCTTAAGTACAGGCCTGAGGACAGAGCAGCAAAGAAGGAGCGCCTCTTGAGAAAGGCCCAGGCAGAGGCTGAAGGAAAACCTGTCGAGTCTAAGAAGCCTATTGTCGTGAAGTATGGTCTCAACCATATTACCTATCTTATTGAGCAGGTATTTTATCAGTGTGTCTATTCTTGCTCGAATTCACTTCGACTGTCTGATGTCTGTTGGACTTACTTTCCCTCTTAACTGATCTCTCATTACATTTGCCTTTTAGAACAAGGCACAATTGGTGGTTATTGCTCATGATGTGGACCCTATAGAGTTGGTTGTCTGGCTACCAGCATTGTGCAGGAAAATGGAAATCCCATACTGCATTGTGAAGGGAAAAGCACGCTTGGGAGCGGTAACTAATGCCCATTATACTTTATCTTCAGCACTTGTTGCTGCAAAAATTATGGATTTGAAAACTAAGTCATTTTGCTTTCTGGTAGATTGTCCACAAGAAAACTGCATCAGTTTTGTGCTTGACGACAGTCAAGAATGAAGACAAGTTGGAGTTCAGCAAAATCTTGGAGGCTATCAAGGTTGTTAAAGTTTAATCTTTCCTAAGTCGTGCAACATTTGGTAGTTTATGGGTGATTTTATTTGATTCTTATGTTTCTCATTGCTGTCTTAGGCAAATTTCAATGACAAGTACGACGAGTACAGGAAAAAGTGGGGTGGCGGAATTATGGGATCCAAATCGCAAGCCAAGACCAAGGCAAAGGAAAAGGTCCTTGCCAAGGAAGCTGCTCAGAGGATAACCTAAGAGCCAGTGTTGTGCAATTTTTGTTATCTAGGATTTGACTGTGAGGTTATTTGCCTCTTGAGATTTTTGTTTTATGGCTATTTGGTTGATTACAGAGGTTTCCTTTCTAAAGGCGGATTAAATTTGACCGAGAGGTAGTGCTGAGTGTTTGAAGGGGGACCTTTTTTCTTGTTATAGCTTTTAAAGTTTTAGAATACAATCCAGGATTCTCTTTCTAGTAGATGCAAATTTGTGACCACCATTTTATATGTGAAAACAGCTCCTGCATGGAATTATTGTTTTGCAATTTTGTAAACGTTTGCAGTGAGTAAATTTTTTATTATAACATACGAATGTTAGACTATCTTCTGAGGACATAAAGATCTGGTTACTTTATGTGGCTCTTTAATGTTTTTCTTATCTCAAATTTGTTTTGACTGCTTTTTAATGGATAGCTGCAGCGGGTGATTGCAATTATAGGTAGGTTTCTGTTTTGCATATACGCCGGCCTTACACCTGCTATTGAACGGTACCATGTAACATTTTCTCAGGTGGGAATATATTGGCAGCCCCTTAGGCGACAGGGCATCTAGGCCAACTTTCTGTATTTTTCATAGAGCTTCCACATGAGGATGGGCAATAGGGTTGTCGAACTCTAATATGATGCAACCAAACCATTAATACATTTAACCTAGCAATGTAAGATTAGTCTATTAGGTGACGCATAGGTCTAACCTATTTATATACAATGTGGTAGTGTGAAATTTAGCATGCATGTTATGAGTAAAATTAACAAGCCAAAAGAGTTATCTTATTGACAACTGCAACCATGGAATTGTGCATTTGCTAAATTCATGAACAAGAAGACAATTTTTCTATTAAAGAGCACGGTTTTAATAGATAAGCTAGCTGGGCTCGCGTTGCTTATGTCAACTTATTTGACATCGTCACTTTGAGAGTTGAGACTGTAAGCAGATGAAGAATTGGGTAGTGTTTGTTTTTTTATCTGAAATATGAAAAGATGTACACACTTGAAATAACACACATAAATTAATAAAATATTCTTTAATTAAATAAAAATGATATTTATATAAAAAATAATAAAATTATTGTTTTAAAGATAATTAAAATACAAAAATGTTCAAAAAAAAAAAACACATTTAAAATATTAAACATAAAAAGACTAAGGGACCTTGGTCTCTGGTAAGAGGCCAATGACCTCCTCTATCTGTAAGGAAGCCAATGGCCTCCTCCAACATAAAACTTTATTTTATTTCAATACTGTAATTTTTTTTTTTTTTTTTAGAGGAAACAAAAACAAAGGCTCAAGAAGAGCCACAAGAACAACCATTCATCCTAATTAACTTTACAAGCCAATCTGGGAATGAAGAAAACCAAGAGCATGAAACACAACCACTAACAGCCCTCTTAGCAATACAATGGGCAACATTGTTTCCTAGTCTAGGAACTAAAGCAACAGAGTAAGAGTGATTAAGACCCAGCAGAAAAATAACATCCTGGACAATATTGTCAACTTCAGCCAAAGAAACATCAGTTCCACCGCAAAGCCTCACCACATTTAGAACATTAAATTCAATAACAACCCTGGACAGTTGTAAAAAACAAGCACAAGAAATACCAAGTTGAATAGCTTTGGCTTCTGCAGATTCAACATCAAAAAAATTGTCAAAAAACTGTCCAGCTGCAAAAACCAGCAAACCTGAATTGTCCCTCACCACAATACCAACTCCAAAACTTTTATTTGCAAGGTTTACCACAGCATCTACATTTACTTTAAAGCCAAAACTAGGAGGACTCTAGCAACCAGCTTCAATCTTCGAAAAATTAAAAGCAGCAGAAGACTGACCTTGAACAACAGAAACCAGATCTGAAGCAGACACAGATCCAGCAGACTCATACTCCATTATCAATTCACCAGCTCTAGCCCAGAAATCTACTAGGCCGCAGCAACCTGTACCATGAATCATAGAATTTCTAACTCCCCAAGTCAGCCATAAAGAAACAATAAACCTCATCAGGAAATTTTTTCCAAAAGAAGAATTTACCCAAATCAATCTATCAAAAATGTCCACTGCCAAAAAACTTTTTAAAGATCTGAAGAAAGGGCATCCTGCCCAACACCTAGCTAACACCTTACATCCTCAGGTGGCATGATCTACCGAATCCTTACACAAACCACAAAGGGAACACAGCCCAGATACTCCAATACCTCTCTTGAACAAAGAATCCTTGGTGGACAGAATATTCTTACAAGCTCTCCAGCAGAAGAATTTTATCTTTGAAGGAATTTTGAGAGACCACAGCACCTTCCACCAAGGAAGAGTCCCTTTCGAACAAGAAGGCATATTGCCTTCCCTCAAAATTAAAGCTAGTTTATACGCACTTTTAACAGTGAATAGGCTTTTTTTGTCAAAATGCCAAAGCACTGAATCAATACCAATCCTTGAGCTTAAAGGGATACCAAGTATGATCTCAGCCTCCTCTTCACAAAAATATTTTTTCACAAGAGATCTGTTCCAAGCATCCACACCATCCATCAAAACTGAAACTGTGGTCTCAGGGGGCAGCAGCTTAGGAGACAAAATTTTAAAGCAAGAGTCACGGGGCAGCCAAGGATCCTTAAAGACTGAAATTTTCAAGCCAGATCCAACCTTCCAACGGATCCCCTTCTCCAAAACCTCCCTACCCCAAAGGATACTACGCCAAACAAAAGAAGGCCTCCAACCCAATATATTATCCATGAAAGAGGAAGAGGGGAAATATTTAGCCTTGAGAACCTTCGCCAAAAGCGAGGAAGGTTGAGAAATGATTCTCCACCCCTGCTTCGCTAAAAGCGTTTGATTAAAGGCATCAACCTCCCTAAACCCCAAACCGCTGGCTTCCTTTGAAAGACACATTCTCTTCCAAGCCATCCAATGCATTTTCTTCTTACCCCCCTTGAAACCCCACCAGAAATCAGAGAAGAGCTGCTGAATTTTCAGACTTAAAGATAACGGCAACCTAAAGCAACTCATTGCATAGGTAGGGATAGCTTGAGCAATGGCCTTAATTAAAACTTCCTTCCCTCCAATCGAAAAAAGCCTAGCCTTCCAACCTTGAATCTTATTCCAAATACGATCCTTCAAACCCCCAAAAAACCTTACGTTTATTTTTGCTAACCGAATAGGGGAGCCCTAGATAATTTTCATGACACGCAACCACTTCAACATTGAAAATTCTCCTAATATCATCAATCATAGGAATTGGAGTATTAGGGCTAAAAGTCAAGGCCGATTTATCGAAATTGATGGACTGACCCGAAGCTAACTCATACTTGGAAAGAATCTCCTTCAACAAAGAGCACTCTAGAACCGAAACTTTGATGAATATTAAGCTATCATCCGCAAACAGTAAATGAGACACCGAGGGAGCACTCCTAGCTACTTTTATACCATGAAGACCACCATCCCTCTTTGCCCTAGTAAGGAGACTAGTCAAACCCTCCGTACACAATAGAAAAAGATAAGGCGACAGTAGACAGCCTTGTCTTAGTCCCCTAGTAGGAAAAACTGACCCCAACGACTCACCATTGATCAGAAAATTGTAAGAAGCCGAAGTAACACAAGCTAAAACCCTTTTAATCCACCTATCCTCGAAACCCAATTTTTCCATAATTTTATACAAGAAAACCCATTCAACCCTATCATAACCTTTGCTCATATCTAACTTTAGAGCCACTAAACCCTTAGAACCAGCTTTACAATTTTTAAGATAGTGTAAACATTCAAAACCCACAACTACATTATCCGTAATAAGTCTACCCGGCACAAAAGCACTTTGACTAGGAGAAACTAAATCACTGAGTATGAATTTAAAGCGATTAGCTATTACCCTAGCTATCAGTTTATAGACGACATTACAAAGGCTGATTGGTTTGAATTCGCTAACCCGCACCGGATTCTTGACTTTAGAGATGAGAGCCACTGAAGCTACACCAATTCTGCTCATATCAGCACTCGAATTCAGCACATCCAGCACTGCCCTCGTAACCTTTTTACCCACAATTCCCCAGAATTTATGATAAAACCCTGCAGGTAACCCATCTGGTCCAGGCGCTTTCCAGGGAGCCATCTGTTTTAATGCAACACAAACTTCAGATTCTGTAAAATCAGCAGCCAAATGATCATTTATACTCACAATAACCTTATTCTCCACAGCTTGCAAAACAGAGTCAATAAGAAAACAAGAAGGAGAAGTGGAATCAAAAAGTTTGTTTTAGTAGTTTGAAACCACTTTAGCAATATTAGCCTCATTTTCTTTCCATACACCATCACAGTCCAGAATACCATTAATTCTGTTTCTTCTTATTCTCTGAGAAGCTTTGGCATGAAAGAATTTGGAATTCTTGTCTCCAGCCTTTAACCATGTAGCTCTGGACCTCTGTCGCCAGAAAACTTCAAATTTATCCACCACAGCATCAATTTGATCCTCTAGAGCTCTGATCTTACCCCAATCTCGGTTACCAACACCATTCTGCAAAGCTGACAGCTGATCCTTCAAATCTCTCAACTCCTGATTCTTACTTTTCTTTATCATACTGTTCCAATCAGCTAACTTGGAAGAAACCAGACCTACACTACTCTGCAAAACCGAAATAACATCTTGACCAACCCCAGAACTCCAGGCTTTCTCTATTACTGACTGACAACCATTCTCATTCATCCAGGCTTCTTCAAAATGGAATATACTACCCTAGCTATTAACCTTTCGAGAATAGACTTCACAACATTATCCACAACCAAAGGCTTGTGATCAGAACCTCAATAATCCACATGCCTAACCATAGCATCAACAAAAATGCCTCTCCAACCAGAATTACATAAAAAACGGTCAAGCCTTTCTTGAATGAGATTTTGACCATCTTGCCTATTGCACCAAGTAAACAAACTACCCTTGAAGCCCATATCGATTAGGTTACAATCATCAATCACCTCCCTAAAAGAATCCATAGCTCTATGACTTCTAACCAAACCCCCTAACTTTTCCTCACTTCTCAAAATTTCATTAAAATCCCTCCTATAATCCAAGGCAACCCACTCATTCCCATTAAACATCGTAAAAGAGACCAAGAAAAATGCCTTAGATCCTGTCTAGACTCCCCATAGAAACCCGTAAACCTCCACAAAACCCTATCATCACCCTTCACAACCGAATCTATATGCCCTTTTGTGAAAGACTTAATACAACATCTACAGAATCTTTCCACAACAACAATAGCCCTCCTCCAAGACCACATCTGTCAACATAAAAACAATTCGTAAAACCCAGACCAAGCTTAATTCTGTCAGAACTCCTACCATCTAACTTTGTCTCGGATAAGAACACCAAATGGGGATTCTCCGTGCGCACTAAGTCGCGCAAAGCCCTGAATGTCCGAGGGTTCCCCAACCCCCGGACATTCCAACACAGGATTTTCATTATTGTCGGCGGTGCTAATATTCAGCAACCGCCGACTCATCAGATGAATCACATCTGACCTTCTTACAACTCTCAATATCAACCAAGTCCTGAACTAAACCCCTCTTCTTCAAAACCGTATCCTCCACAGAATTCCTCTGACTAGCTATCCTCCCCCTAGCTAATCTCTTCCACTTCTTAACCCCCTTAGGAAATTCACTATTCACCAACGAAGATTGGATTGAAGAAAGCTCATCTGATCTGGATGACATCAAAGAGCTCTCTCTATCCACAGAGATCACATTCTGCAGCCCTTGAACACTTTCTTCAACTAGAAGCTCACTGACCTTCTCATCCATAAAGTAGCTCTTTGAAGCTGAACTAACATCCACTTCACCTAAAACCACTATACTTGAACCAACAGGTACCGAAACATCCACCTCCACAGGAGCAACCTCATCAGTCTTCCCTGGCTCTTTTGCAGCATAATCTTCATTCTCCTTGTTAGCCTTAATATCCTCATCTCTCTTAGCATCAAAACCTCCTCTACGATCACTAGCATTCTTCAATCTGCTTGGATTAAGAGCACGCAACCAAGCGCCAAACTTAAGAGAAGAAGTATCAACCAGACTTTTATCGTTAAACATATAATCCCTAACCAAATTACCCATATGCCCACAATAATAACAAAAACTAGGTAATCGTTCATAACAAAGCAGAGCATTACATTCTTCCTCCCCTTCCCCCACAACAACTCTAAGCCCTCTCTTCAGAGGTAGTAACATATCGATCATAACTCTAACTCTAATAAATTTACCCAAGCATTCCCCACTATCCCCTGCATCGATTTCTTTAACACTCCCAATCAAACCCCCCAAATATAAACCAGCCTTCCTATTCATACACACTAATGGTAGATTATAGATTTGTACCCAGAAAGGCACAAGACGAAATTCCAGCTTAGAAATACGACCCACACCATCAGCCTCCTTCAGCACAATCAGGTTCTTGTCAAAAGACCAAGGACCGCCTTTAAGAACCCTTTTCCTATCCCAAGGACAACCAAAACGAAAAATAAACATATTCACCCCAATAGCTTCAGTTTCTACCTCCTTCTTAGTCTTCCAGAATGAAGCGATCGCAGATCTGAAAGCATCTCTGTTGACTTCTTTGTTAGCAATAACCTTCCCAATCACACTGAACGCCAGCTTCTTCAAACCTTCTGCCCTCAGATCACCTCCAATTTTTACTACCGAACCATCAGCATCAGATAGGGATAACTTTGCACACCTCCTCGCTACCTCATCAGAATCCATGACTCGATCTACCCAAAGAACAAAGACCCAAAAAAATAAAAGGTAGAAATGAAAGGAACCGAAGAAATCAAAGAAAAAAACAAGAAAAAAAACAAAATAACACTCAAGAAAGAGTGAGATCTACGTGCATATAGCACGAATTTGACTTTTACAGTCCATACCTCACTACTCTCACAGAGAGCAAAAGGAGGAAAGAGAAAGTATAATTTTGCTGTAATTTTTATAATTGTGTGAGGGTAATTTTGAAAGTAAGTTAAATAAATCTTACTCATATTTAGGTTAAGCTTTCTAGCCTTTTAATTTTAGATTTTTTTTGGTTGTACCTTTTAAGATTTCAAACCACTTAATATATATATATATTTGAACGGATTCTTTTCAAACCCATCCAGACTTAAATAAAAAGACAAAAACATGCCCTTAAATACAGCCAACGACCATGTAAGTAGATAAATAGTTAGCTATAGCCAGCAACCTTCTCCTTTTCTTCCTATTAGAAACTAACAAATTTTCAACACGTCAGCAATTCGAATTAACAAGTTAAAACTAATATATCAATTTGATACCATTTACATAATGGAATGTCAAAATGAGGATGATAAGTTTGAAAAGCCTTGAATAATGAAATTCCTAGATAGCCAACCTAACACCATTATCAGGGCCTAACCAGAAATTTATTTTAGAGTAAATTAAACAGATTTTTATTTTTAATTAAAAATATTATTTAATATGTGACATTAAATAAAAAATTATATTTAAATGATGAGTCATAATAATATGAGTACAAAATTTTATTAATAAAATATATACGCACCTTAATTGTGAATTGAGAAAAAATTTATCAAAAAGAAAATTACAAAACAAGAAAAAAACAAAGATATAAATATATAATACAAAAGGATATGAAATTTGATTTAAACAATAATAAGAATCAAAATGAGCAATTCTTTTAATATAAATTAAATTCCATGACTTATTTTTAGTAATATATATATATATATATATTGTTAAATAAAAAGATTTTTTTTTTGACATATCCCATATTTTGGAAGCGATTTGAACTAAAAATATTATCAAACGTTATTGTCACTGAACCACATTAGACGAGTAATGATAAAGTGTATTTTTAATTTAGATATTAATATATTGATATGTGTTTTATTTTAAAATTTAGATATAAAAGTATTTAATTATTTTTTATTTAAATAAAATAAACTTAAAATATATTTAATTATAATAATAATTTTTTTTTTCAAAAGCTCAAGTTTATACAGGGCTCCGCCCACACCCACGATGATAATTTTCAGATAAGTCAACTTGAGTTTATCAGCAGTCAAGAAGACCACAGAATCGCAAGTATCAACCTGAGAATATAGTTTTCAAAAAGTGAGAAAACAAGAACAGTTTTCAAAAAGTTATCAAAGGTTATGGAAATTGATATTAATTAAAGGATTACCAAATAGAAATGAAGGATTTTTCTATTCCTTCATTTCATTCTCTTGGGACATTTTTCTTGGAACATAGATAGTACCCTGACTTAAGCTTTCACAGTGGTCACACTAGCAACAATGCCAACGCCCTTCATGACAGCTTTGCTCTTTGTGATTGCAGACAGTCTCCTTTTTCGTTGTTGTCAAACTGAATTATAAATTCAAACGCTAAATCTCCAATGGCCCACACACTCTCTCGTCAAAAGCTTAAATCTCTTGCACGATGAAATCAACCTGGACCAAGTTAGACTGTGTACCCAGTCACGCACGTCATTAATTAAGTTAGTGACTTTATCTATTCTTCTATATTATGGGATTTCCAATATTTTGGCTCGTGATCCTAGAGTTCACTCTAATAGGCTTAAGACCCCTGCCTATAAATAAGAGCCTCAAACTTAGTAGCAGAGGCTGAGATATTTTTTCCAAAACAAGGCAAATCCTATCTAAGTAAAAGTATTGAACTATACGTAGATCCCATGATCTACATTCAGCTGCAAGCCAAGTCAAATCAAACTCAAGTCGATCCCACCTCACAACGATTCCATATATGTGCTAGTTTTCGTTTGTCATTACCATCCTTGACCTTCGTTCGAACAACAGGTCCCTCGACATTTAGATCGACCGTAAATCCCATGACTCCTCGATAGACCTCGGTTCTAATAGTCCTCTGTTCCACATCAAGTGTGATGATCCCACGCTTGACACATAAAGTCGACCTACGGTTTGTTTACTTTATCCTCTATACATTCTACACTTTATATCCTACATGTATATTAACTTGAGTGTCGAAGCCCATTTGGTCGGCACCACCTGTGATTTAAGTGTTTTAAGTTCACTTTTTATGTTATTGCATATTGTTGGTCTCACCTTTTACTTGATCGTAGATCTCATCATATATATATATTAGTAATGTTAGACATTTCCATCTTTATATCTCAATCAATGATGTGAATTAGATTCAAATGATATGTGGCAAGTGAGATAAATATTAATGTGAGTGTATTAATTCACCAATACCACATTAATTTAGGAGGGGTAGGAAAAGTGAGATGTCTAATATTATTAATATATACACACGTGAGACCATATAATATCTTTTTTTTTTTAAATCCTAATATTAATATTTTGAAATAATATGATGCAAAATTAGTTTGGAAGCCTTTAAGACTTGCTAAGATTAAACACTACCTAGGATTCATAAATCAACCACTAAAACCATATCAAATTATATGTTGTAATTTACATAAACTTTTCAACCTTTCATTTTCTGTACCTGCCACCAAACGACCTTCCCCACGTAGTAGTAATAGTAAAAAAAAAAAGGGAAGAGAAAAGAAGCAAAGCGTATGAAATAGCAAATAAATTAAAAATTTACGAAAAAGATAGAAATACAAAATTACTTTTCAAGTGGTTTTTGGTGTAACAATTTTAATAATCCACAAATAAAACAAAATCCGTAGCATACGTAGTTGTTATATTTTTGGGCAAGCTCTCTCTTAAAGCAAAAAAATAGAAAAATCACTCACTCTCTCTTAAACTCTGCAATTCATCAAACCCTAGCAATCTCGCTTTCTCTCTCCCTCTCTCTCACGCTCTCAATCTGATCTAGACATATCAATTCGTGTGAATTTTGGTGATGGCTGACGGAAAGCTTGATCTGCCGGACTATCTCCTCTCCTCCAAGACGGTCGTCGATCAACACCCCTCCATAAAAGGTGCTCGTCTCCTTGGTCTTCTTTTCTTAAACTGAATTTATTATCATTTGATCTCATTGTTGTGAAAAAAATCCTTTAATAGCATATCTGATAGCATATCTGGTTGATCTGCGTTATACAATCCGCTTATTGTCAATCGTGAGCAACCGGTGTAGTTATCATATTATATATTTTTGTCGGCCACTGGTAATTTATTTACTCTGGTCGTTCGAATGTCACCGCAACATAATTTATTAAGGATTGAGAGCGGGGGGTTGGTCGATAGTTTTTTCCGGTCCATTTTTCCTTATGTTTATGGATTGGTTAAGGAAGTTCTTATGGTTGCCGCAAATGAACCCGTATATGACCAACATGTAGTTTAAATTGGTGATTGTAGTTATTTTAATTATTAATTTTTTTTCTCTGTTGTATAGTCAGATGTGTTGTGGAAGTGATGGTAGAGTATTTAATGTTAAGTTACTTTTGGTAAATTTCTTTCTTTGCCAGATCATGTTTTCTTTGTTTGATTGTTAAATGGATAGTGTATGTTTAGTGATATTTTGGTTCTTTGTGGTATAGTACTCGACTTTGTTTTTATTTTTTTATTTTTTTTTAAGTCGTTGCTTTGCTAGATCATGGTTTCCTTAATTGATTGTGAATGAATGATATTGGTTTTGTTATGTGTATTAATGATTTGTTTTTTCACCATGTTAGATGAAGCTTGGGAAGGAACTGGTGAGGAGAAGTCACTCATGGGGTTACCTGATGAGTCAAAAGGTGGATATTTTCATTTTAAAGACATGTTAATTTCTAGAATTTCGTTTCACAAAGATTTATGCTAGTGTTTTTAATAGGTGTTCACACATTCATTTTTTACTCTTTTTAAGTCATCTTGTTTACATATGCGCACATGGATTTGGTGGCAGTTTATTATAGTATCACTTTGATTGTGGCTGTAATTGCAGATCAAGCAACTTCGGAAAGCAGCATACCACTGTCTCCGCAGTGGCTTTATGCTAAACCAGTTGATTCTAAGACATTGACTACGGGGATGTCAGGGGTAAGCAAATTTTGATTACTTTTATAGTTGGATATATGTACCATGGTTAGGGCTTTTTGTTTACCATGCGAGGGATGGGCAGGCATGTTTCTAGTTATGTTTGCCAATATTTTAGTATTGCTTGTTATCAGCTATGATTTTGGTTATTCTGTATTAATATTATTGTCTTATTCTGATTTGCATATCTGAAATCCATTTTATGCATCTGTCTTGGAAGAAATGAACTCTGTTTTGTTGAAATATGGAGCCAGGTTTTGTATTTATAAACTATGATTACTTGAAATAACGATCTTGAATTCATTATTTTAAATTATTGCTCTAATGTATAATTTATATTTTTCAATTTATAATTGTATATCAGCCTTTTCTTGATGCTCACTTGGAAAATGTCTATATTATTATACGTTCTCATATTGCTAAATATGTTACGATACCTATCGTTATTTATGAAGTTTAGATGCTTGATGTCATGTTTGAAAATCTCTTTTTGTGCCATGAACCCACAATGCAACACTTTGCTGTGTTGTTTGTGTGTGTCTCCTCCATTTGCCAGTGATTTTGTTGGGCCGTGTACTCATGTTCCTGAGTTGGAGTTTCTGTACAAAATTGAGTTATAGAAATTGTGAGCAAAATATCAATGCTTATCTGTTTGCAGTTAATTATGATTATATCATTAAAATTGGTTTATTAGCTTACTGGTTTTGAAAATTTTCTTGTGAGAGAGAATTCTGGCTAATAATTGTTCTTTATGAGCTCTTCTATCAAACTAGTGGAGATTGAAATACTTAGTGGCATTCTATCTTCTCCATAGACTTATGAATACTCTTCACTGGAGATAATTTAGTCAATTTGCTTTAATTTACTATCTGCTTAACAAGTGATGAATAATGGTGATGAGTACTTCTTTATCATTGTATATGAATTATTTAGTTTATCAAACTCTATGTTTTAGGTGAGGTTAATGATTATTTAGTTTTCACAAGTGCTATAAGAATTTCATTTCAGTATATGTTTGTTGCATACTTTTATAATTGCCTTCTGTACCTAAATAAAATGGCAGGAAATCCGTGCACCAAATCCTTTGCCTCATGGAAACATCACTGATCCAAATCTGAAAGACAGTTGGCGTTTAGATGGATCTCAGGATAAGAGAGACTGGAGGAAGACTGCACCAGATGTTGAGATCAGTCGCCGCTGGCGTGAAGAGGAGAGAGAAACAGGCTTACTTGGTAGAAGAGAGCGCAGAAAGGGTGCCGATGCCATTTCATCTAGGGATATTTCTGACAATAGAGCCTTGTCTTCTGCAGATCGTTGGCATGATCCTAGTAACCGTAATTCTGGGCATGAGTCCCGGAGAGATAGCAAATGGTCTTCCAGGTGGGGTCCTGAAGATAAAGAGAGGGATTCTCGAACTGAAAAGAGGACAGATGCTGAGAAGGAAGATACTCAGACTGACAGGCAATCTTTTGTCAGTGCCAATCGCACGGTGTCTGAGCGTGACAATGATGCTCGTGATAAGTGGAGGCCACGCCACCGTATGGAAGTTCATGTAGTTGGGTCAGCTGCATACCGCTCTGCTCCAGGATTTGGACCGGATAGGGGACGAGTGGAGGGCTCAAATGTGCGATTTGCTCCAGGACGTGGAAGGTCTACTATCAATGGGAGCCTACAAATAGGCAAACCTCCCTCTTTATCTGTGATTGGTTCTGTTCCTGTAGATAAATTGTCTGGCTCCTCTGCTACAAGTACATATTGCTATCCTAGGGGAAAGCTTCTTGACATTTATCGTAAGAAAAAGACTCTTCCAAGTTTTGATGCTGTACCTGATGAAATGGATCATGTATCACCAATAACACTAGTGGGCGCAGTGGAGCCTTTGGCTTTTGTTGCTCCTGATGCAGAGGAACGGGTATATGAATTATTTTATATTTAATTCAGGATTGTATTTATTATGACTGCCTCAAATGGATAATTGGTTCTTGCAGGTTGTTCTTGGGGACATATGGAAAGGAAAAATTAGAGGCAGTGGAGTGTCACAGAACTCATTCAGGGACAAAAATGTGACATCAAATGATAATTATACCGGTAATAACAGTTGCATTTCCATTAGCTGTTTCCTAATAAAATGTCTCATTTATGTGTCTGATATATATTTATTATTTCCAGGCTTTGGCGACATGAATTTCAGTGAGGAGAAATTAAGTCCATCAGTCAACACTGAAGAATTTGTTGAATCATTGAAAAAGGCTACTGTAAATAATTCTTCCTGTGGTGATGGTGCCGGGGCATTAGATACATCTGATCCCGAGGCAGTTATTGCCAAGGGTAAGGAAATGCTGTTTCTTATATTTGATAATTGCTAGTTAATTGATTTAGAATAATAATATTAATGCCATTTTTTGTATACATGTAAATTTTTCTTCATTTTCCAGAAAGAGGTGCTTTTAAAGAAGGCGAAGGGACATTTATGACTGGGACAAGTGATGTGGTAATAAGTGATGGCTTGATATCTTCAGTTATCAAGAAACATGATATCTCCAATTTAGAGGAGATTGGTGGCTTCAATAACAGTGCTAATGAACTTAAATTTTCTAAAAACCAACAAGTGGAAGAGTTCATTCTTTCAAAGCACTCTAAGGGGGAAGATATTGAGCCAAGTACATCTTTTCATGTTGGTAACCAGCTTCCTGATGAGTCAAGTTCTCTATTTGATTTTACATCGGTGCAGCAAACTTCAAACAGTGGTCAACTTCATTTAAAAAGCAATGACGAGGCACATATTGTTATGCCACCAGAGGATTTAAACTTGTTCTATCTTGATCCTCAAGGAGTAATTCAGGGACCATATATGGGGGTAGATATAATTACATGGTTTGAGCAGGGCTATTTTGGAACTGATTTACCAGTTCGTTTGTCAGATGCCCCTGCTGGATCACCTTTTCTAGAACTCGGTGAAGTCATGCCTCAATTAAATATTAAATCTGGATCTGCCGCCAGCACCAATCTGGTTACTGCATTGCAGCTATCTGACGCTGTTGCAGGCAGCTTGGAAGAGAGTGTAGCCTCTCCTGTTCCTGGTCCTGACTTTAAAGGGTCCGCCGTTGTGAATAATCAACAGTTGGTTTCAACTGGTTTGGAGGCTACTTCAAGTGTTCATTTTCAGTCAAGAGTATCTAATCATGGTTATCATTCAGAGCTCCAGATTTTGGATGATCAAAGCTTCCAAAATTTGGCTGCTCAAGATGAAGGTTTGTTACATGGCTTGGTCTTGGTATTATATTTTATAATTTTATCTGTTTATGATACTAGTTCAATTATTTATCTTTTATTTGTTTCAGAAATTGTCTTTCCTGGAAGGCCTGGAAGCAGCAGTGCTAACCATTCAAGGAAATCTGCTGCTGATATTAATAGTTCATTTTCCAGTCCTGCTAGCCACTATTCCATTACAAATGAAGTTTCAGATACTAGCATGTCCAGACATCAGGAGGATGATAAATTGCATCCTTTTGGCTTGTTGATGTCTGAACTCAGAGACAGCTCTCTCTTGAGGCGCCCACAATCTTCCAATATGACTTCAAGCATAGGTGATCAGGGTCAATATATGGATTCTTTGCTTGAGAAAGATGCCACATTTGTCAACCATAGCTCTTTGGGTACAATGGTTGGTCAACCCTCCTTTGCAGAGGCATGCTTTGAAGATCAAAGAACAAACACAGTTTTGAAACCTAACATTCCGCGTGGTTCTTCAGATGCTCACCACTTATTTCAAAGGGAGCAAGAATTGAATGCTTTTGACCTGGGAGAGCACCTGATGTCACAAAAGTTGCAAAAGGAACAACTTCAACCGAAGAATTTATTATCTCTTCATCCTTTTTCACATACAACTGAACTGGGGATAGAACAAATTCCAGGTTTTGCTCTTTCTCAGAGCAAGAACATGAATATGCAGCAGTCCGTCCATCATCCCATAGCAGATATGGAACAACTTTTGGAACTTCAGTTTCAAGAGCAGCGAAACCTTGAGCTTCAACAACAACGGCATCTTGAGATTCAGCAACAGCGGCATCTTGAGATTCAGCAACAGCGGCAGCATGAGCTTCAGCAACAGAGGCTTCTCGAGCTACAGCAGCAGCGATATCTTGAGCTTCAGCAGCAGAGGCATCTTGAGCTTCAGCAACAGAGGCGTCTTGAGCTTCAGCAACAGAGGAATCTTGAGCTTCAGCAACAGCGGCATCTTGAGCTTCAGCAACAGCGGCATCTTGAGCTTCAGCAACAGCATCGGTTACTGCAGCAACAGCAACAACAGTTGCTACTTGAACAATTACTGCAGCATCAGATGTCCGAATCTGGTTATGGGAAGTTGAAGGTGGATCCTATGAGAGAGAATCTACTTGATCCGGTGCAGTTAAGAATGCATATTCTGCATGAACTCCAACAGAACTCTCATACTAGGCACATTGATCCGTCACTGGAACAGATCATACAAGCAAAGATTGGCCAGAGTGCACTTCAAGGACAACCAGCTGATTTATTGGACCTCATGTCACAGGTGAAGCATGGGAATATGCTTCCTTCAGAACAGCAACTGCATTTTCAACAAGAATCCTTACAGGCACAACAGTTATCCATGGGTTTGAGGCAGCAGTTTGGGATGGAGGGGGAAAGGCATATTCCTGGGCCATGGACAATTGATGAGGCTGGTCAGTTTGCTAGGAATCCTTCTGGTCAGCACCAGGCGCATTCTGCAGGCTTTGGCGTATCTGATCTTTACCAGCAACAGCAGAGGCATTCCCAACATGAGGAGCAATTTGGCCGTCATAATTGGAATCATGCTTTACAGGAACGACATCAGCGAGGGTTTTATGAACCTAGCTCTATGACATTGGACAGGTCAATGTCTCATCCTTCTGCTGTCAATCCTGGAATGAACTTGGAAAACATAAATGCTCATGCCCAAGGTCCAGATTTTCCAGAACGACACCTTTATATGCACTCCAGTAGCCAGCTGGGTTCTTTTTCTTCGAGTATCCCCTCTCACTCCCAACAAGTCTCTGATGAGTTTTTTGCTTCTCATCCAGATATGACCGAGAGCCACTCATATGGAAGCAATGGGATGCTAGAAAATAGCTGGATAGAAAGGCAGATGCAACAATTAAATCTGAAAGCTGAACGGCAAAGACAGGAGTCAGAAGTCAATATGACTTATGCAGATTCAAGTATGTGGGCATCTGCTGGAGGTGACGATGAGCATCCAAAGCGACTTCTGATGGACCTCCGCCAGAACTTGGGTATTAAATCTATGCAGTCATCAGAAGTTGATTATCAACATCATACATCATCTTCTAAAACTCGGGAAAGCTTTTGGCCAATTTCTGAGCCACAGAACTCAAATCTTTCTTTTAATCATCTCCCAGATCAAGAAGTTGGTGTGAATAGTTCTTTCATGGAAGGGCGTCAAAATTCCAATTCAAGTGCACAATTTAAGCATTCAGGAAACACTTTGCTCCTAAGATCTAATTCTGGAGCATCAATAGAACAGTCATTCTTGTCAGGCACTATAGAACATTCAAGTTCTATTGGTAAATCAGCTACAGATAAAGAATTGTCAGAGCATGAAGGACCGAAGGTGAAGAGACATGGGTCCAAAGGCACAAGCAGGTCAGTTTCGGAGATCAAGGATGACTTAGTGGAGCAAGCAGAAAATGCTCTGGATGGTGGGGAGCTACCGCTTCATGCCCACAGTAGGCATAGTTCGCTAAGTACTGCTGGTAAGTTTTCAAACACTTGTAGATCTTATTTTTGTTCAAATGATTGTTGACACCACTAGGAAATTGTGCAGGTGGAAATGGAGGCTTATACAGGTACGAGATTGGATTAGAAAAGTCACTTGGAGAAATTTCCAATGATAGGTATGGTTCTTTCTTGCGGTGATTGATATTGTGATAATCATCAATTTTTGATAATTGAGTTGCCAGCAACTAATCTTGTTGATAAAATTTGCTTAGCTAATGTTAAAGGAGTGCATAAGTGCTTTGCTTTTGTAAGAAATTATCCTCATTAATCTTGTTAAAAATTTCTTCTGCTGTTGAAAGGCTGCCTGCTATATACCCCAAAGGGCATGACAATGATTTGAACAAGCGGCCACCTGTATCAAGAGCTGCATCATTCCACGATGTTTTGCCTCAACCAACTTCTGGTTCATTTGTTAAGCAAAAAAGTTCAACGACCACCCTTTCATCTGATGGTAGATAACTTGCATTCCTTATCCATTTTTGGCTTCTGCTTATGGGTTGTGAATATATTAGTTTGTTTACCATTGTTATGTGGTTGCTTTCAGAAGGAAAGCGGGAATGTGTTAGTAATCCTGTGGAGTCCCATGTCTCAGAAACTCAGGCATCTGGCAAGAAAGATCTGCGTTTTAGAAGGACCTCATCTTGCAGTGATGCTGCTGTCTCGGAGACATCTTTTATAGACATGCTTAAGAAACCAGTTCCTCTAGAATCTGATCCGTCAAATGGAGTCGGTTTGGAGTCATCCGATGGTGGTGCTCCAGCCGGACGAAGTGGGAAAAGGAAAGGGAAAAAAGGAAGGCAGATAGATCCTGCACTCCTTGGCTTCAAAGTTTCCAGCAACCGGATAATGATGGGTGAGATCCAGCGCCTCGAGGATTAACCTGGACACAAGTTGTACATTGCTTGTAAATTTTTCTCCATTTTTTATATAGATTTTGTACAGTAATTAAGAGGGCATGGTGCTTTTAGAAGTCCATGCTTTTTCGTTTTTTGTTCTTTTGGTTGCGATAAAGCTAATGATGTAGTTTGCAAATTGCAATCCACTATATTATGTATACCGTAGGAGGGAGAGATGAGAGATGATGCATTGTGTAGACGGTATAAGATAGATTTTTTTTGTAGGAGTATGTACATTAATGAAAGGAATAATTACAGAAAGCTGTCCATTTATTATATTTTGATTATTTCACTTTTGTAATACTGGATAAAACAAACCTTGATTTCCTGATGAAATGAAAATAAAAAGAAATGTCTGGATGATTTCTTTTCTTTGTAACGGCATATGATATTTTTGGCAGTATAATCATAAAATAGCCTGTTTATCAAATAAAAGAGGAAAGAGGTTTTGATTCCTTTTATTCAGGAGCTAATTGAGTCAACATAAAATCTCTACCGGTTACGTTCCGCTTGCCTCTCCAACTGCCTTTCTCTGTTTCCTCCCTAACATTGTTGTTGAATTCTTTTCACCTTGCAGATGGTCGATGGTCAGACTCAGACACATGACAATTGACTACCTTGTTGAGCAACGACAGAGGCAGGGTGTTGCTACCGTTTTTCTCCCTTGCCTGCCTCGGCTCCAGCCGCCACAACCGGTTTGACAATTTGCTGTGGAACTTACTACTTGGCTATGGAACCTGACGATATCGCCACTTACGCCAACCTAACCAACTCCACAACATTTTGCTTTCACTTGGGAAAGATATATTCAACAGGTGTATTCCTTGGCTCAAATCCTCTTGAGTATTCATACCCTCTTTTGTTGTTGCACATGACTTTGTCCTCTGGTGTAATTATCCTTGTCTCCAGCATCCTCAAGTTTCTCGGCCAACCTCTTTTTGTCTCCCAATTCCTAGTAAGTTGTCTCCCCTCTTTCTTCTTTGTTTTCTGTTGCAGAAAATATGATTTTCATTGATTGCTTTTTTGTCTGCCAGGGTGGTTTAATTTTAGGTCCATCGTTTCTCGGACAGACTTTTCCAAATTACAGTAACACAATATTCCCTCTGAAAAGTTTCATACTGCTTGATTCCCTTGCTACCTTCGCGTACATGTTTCACTTCTTCCTCATTGGAGTACAAATGGATGCATCTATTATCAAGAAAGTTAACAAGCATACATTTTCCATTGGATTTTTTGCCGTTACGTGGCCTCTGATCTCTAGCACTGTTATTGCTTTTTTCTTGGGCTCCTTTCTTACCGAAGCAGAAGCATATTTACTTCCCGCAATTGCGCAAGCGGAGTCTGTGCTCACCTTCCCTATGATAGCTTATTTCCTAGCCGAGCTCAGAATTCTAAACTCAGAGTTTGGACAGGTGGCATTGTCTGCTTCCATGGTTAGCTCCCTGATCAGTTTCTGTGTGACGACAACTGCTCTTCTTTCATCTCAATCAGCAGGTGAAAAGATTAGAATGTTAGAAACAATGTGCTTAACTTTTGTCTTTGCAGTTGCGATTTGGGTCGTTCGTCCTGCATTTATGTGGATGATAAGGTTGAACCCAGTTGGAGAGCCATTGAAAGAGAGCTACACAGTTGTGATATTTTTAGCGGTTTTTGTTACCGGGGTTTGTAGTCATGCTCTTGGTTTACATTTCTACTTTGGCCCTTTTATTCTGGGCTTAATTCTACCGGCAGGGCCACCAGTAGGATCAACATTAATGGAGAGGCTTTATCCGATTACTACTTGGGTGTTTTTGCCACTTTTTTTTGTCAAAACTGGATTGGTGATAGATGTCTTCAGCATTAACCTGAAAAGCTTTCTAATAGTTCAAGGCATTGCGCTCACCGCTGCCATTGGAAAGTTCATGGGAGCCTTTTCATTTTCACTCTTGGGCCAATTGCGAGCGAGAGATGCCATCTGCCTTGGCCTGGTCATGAATTTCCAAGGCATTCTTGAGCTTGGCTTGTTTAAATTGATGAAGGAAAATAAAGTATGTTTAAACTCAATTTTACCAATACTATTCTACAAATAACGAATCATGTCTCTGAGAAGCTTGACTTTTCCAATGGTTTGCAGGTGTTAGACAATCAATCTTTTACGGCCATGTGCATCTTCATGGTGCTTATAACAGGTGGTGTCACACCTATCATAAAAACCCTTTATGATCCTTCAAGGAGGTATTTAGTTTGCAAGAAAAGGACTGTGATGAATTTACGACCCGACACTGAACTCCGAGCACTCGTCTGCATACATGACCAAGAGAGTGTTCCGGTTGCTATCAATCTCCTGGATGCTTTGAATCCCACCAAGCAGAGCCCTATTACTATCTACATGATCCACCTTGTTGAACTTGCTGGTCGTGCAAACCCACTTCTCATCCACCACAAGCTAACAAAATGTAGTTCTTCCACTGCCAGTGCCTCAGACAGAATTGTCAAAGCGTTCAGATACTTTGAGCAAAGCAGTCATGGTCTGGTCTCCGTTTCCCCCTATACAGCAATTTCTCCTATTAAAACAATGCATGATGATCTATGCAGTATAGCGCTTCACAGAAAGACTTCCCTCGTTATTGTTCCTTTCTACAAGAGGTTTCGAGCTGATGGTAGAGTGGAGTCAGCTAAACAGGCTATCAAGATCACCAACCAAAATGTCCTCAATAAGGCACCTTGTTCTGTTGCCATCCTTATTGACAGAGGGCTCCTCAAAATGTCCAGGTCTATCTCTGAAAGCTGGTATGAATATCGTGTTGCTGTACTCTTCTTGGGTGGAGCTGACGACTGTGAGGCTTTAACTATAGGTGCAAGGATGGCTGGACATCCCTGCGTCCACTTGACACTTATACGGCTTCTCGAAAACAATAACTGTTGCTAATGATGATGCCACAGAGAAAAAAACTAAGCTTGATAACCAAGTGGTGAATATCTTTAGGACCACCATGGAAGACAATTATCGGGTGACTTATAGAGAGAAAATGGTCATGGATGGTTCAGGGACTGTTGTTGTGATTCGATCATTGCAGAGCCAATTTGAGCTTATAATAGTGGGAAGGAATCATGATAATCAATCGCCACTCATTTCAGGGCTCACAGTTTGGAATGAGCACACGGAGCTAGGAGAAGTAGGCGATGTTTTGGCTTCAGCAGATTTCATGGGCAGTACAACAATCTTGGTGGTGCAACAACACAACAATGTACGCACTGATAACCCATCCAATCATATGGAATACTCTAGCAACCACAATCAAGTAGAGAGTGAAGCAGAAGATATGCCGATTCATAGAAGTTTTTAGTGGTCACTTAAAAGCTGAAATTAAGTTTTGCACATCGTACTTGATAGCTGTACATTTTCTGTAAGAGAATACTGACGATCTTATAAATGGCTTTTAAAAGTCGGATTCAAGGTCGGATTTGGAATGAAATCATCTCGAAGAGAACAAAACTTGTCACAGTAAAGATGCTGCAATGCATGGTGGTTTTTGTGCAGATTCAATCGTTTGGACCTCCATTTGCATGTTTTTTATAATGTTTCGAGTTGTATAACTTTTGAGTAGAAACTCCTTTTTCAATGCAGTTTGTTTCATTAAGTTTGAGTAGAAGAGTTTTTTCCAGATTAGGTTAACATAAATTTGCCTTTTAAGAGTTGGCTTGCTATGTTTTATATGTATTCATGGTTTATTTTTTCACCTAGAATAAAAGCAAATTGTTGTGACGTTGTAGCCATATGACATGCAGACCAATATTTTTATTTCATTGATCTTTCTCCACAGCTATATGGGTAGGATGGGTAGGAAACCAAGAACAAAAACTACAGGAAATCTGCATTTGGTTAGTCTTTATTGTCACGTTAACGATTCCCAAACTAGCAAATTGAACTTGAGCACCTCCTTCAGGGTTCTTAAAACATGCCACTAAATTGCCTGCTGTTGTTCAGTGTATGATCTGCTGCAAAATCTCTTCCAAGCATCTACCCTGGAACTAGGCATCTTTCCTGCACTGCCTGTAGCAACCGTACAATGGAAGCTGGTTGAGAATAAGAAGAAATCGGTGCTAATAGTTCATTAGATATAACTTCCAACGTTGAAGGCGAGTTTTCTTGAATCCACTTTATATGTTCAATGGCAGCTTGAACCTCGTCAGCATTAACTAAACATTTCAACAAAATAACATGGGAGTCTGAATGTACAATATCAGATGCTAGACCGCGGAGTAACTTAGCAGCAGCAAAAAAATGACCTGCATGGAGCATAAATGAGAAAGATATGAAAAACTTCCAACTCATATAATATATAAAGATAACTTCTCATAAATAAATTGCATATAACCCCATCAACATTCGCAAATCAACTCAGAAAATAACTCGGAAAAAGAAAGGTATTGTAGCAGTTTTGGATATTCTGTATAATAAATCCTAGAGCAAGTTTTAATAGTATACCTTTTCTACAGAGAGAAAGGATAAATGTGCTCAATATGCTATGTGCGAGCTTTGCATCATGGTTAACAGACTCATCAAATACTTCAAAAGCATCTTGGAGTTTTGTTTCTTGACAAAGTCCTTCAAGGAGTGAATTGTAAGTTATAGCATCGGGTGCCACCCCTTTCTCCAACATATGACGGAAAAGCCTAAGAGCATCTTCAACTTCACCCACTTCTGAGAACTTCCTAATAAGTATATTGTAAGTGTTCAAATTCGCAGCACAGCCACTAGCAAACATCTCATCCCACAATCTTTTAGCAGGACGTAACAAATCTTCTCCACAGCATGCTTCCATGAGAGAATTGTAAAATGAGACATCTGGGAATAACCCTTTCTTCTTCATCTCTTGAAGAACCCCATAAGCTTCTCTTACTCTCCCCGCCCTGCACAAGGATAAAACCATGACATTGTAACTTTCCACATCCATGAAATAGTCATTTGCAGACAAAACCTTAAAAATCTCCACCAATTCTTCATTCTTGCCAAGCTTACATAAATTCCTACTCAAATTACTCAATGTTAATAAAGTCGGTACTCTCCCTTTTTCAATCATAAAATTAAAAAACACAACTGCAGAACTAGGATCACTGCCCGATACTGATCCTATCAACGTGTTTAAAACATCATCATCAATGGGAAAATTCCCACTAACAATCACTTCACCCAATTGTTTTGCTTCAAGTATCCTTCTCTCTGAAATCAAACCTAATATAAACTCCCTATAATCAGTAGTTCTTGGAGCAACCCCTAGCTTTCTTTTCTTCTTCAAAACTGCTTCTCTTTCGACCACAGTCCCCATTAATTTAAACTCTTCGGCCACGATCCTATACGCAATAAAATCAGGTTTGCACTCTCTAATCCTCAACTCATCCAATACTAGATATGCATCTTCTACTCTTTTAGCTTCACAGAGCCCATGGACTATCAAAACCGCAATAACTGACCCATTAACAACCAAATTATGACTACTTTTAACGTCATCTATCATACTTAAAACTTGACCCAGTTCAGCATTTCTGCAGAACCTCCATATGAACACACCAAAACCGATAGTACTAAAACCAATACCTCTTTGAGTCATTTCGTCAAACATCTTTAAGGCATTTTCAAAATACCCATCTGAAGCCAAAGCAGCTAATAGAGAGTTGCAAATTTCAAGCCCAATTTCTCCCCTTTTCAATTTAACTTCACTGAAAATCAAAAACGCCTTCTGGGTATTTTTCCCTTGAATCAAAGAACCGATTATGAAGCCATAAACTGAAGAATCTAGAGTTATTTTGTTTAATTTCACTTGTTTTAGAACAGAGTCAATGGCGTTGAATTGGCGGGAAAGAGAAAGAGATTTGAGGATTGATTGGTAAGAAAGACAGGAGTGAGTGAAATTTGGCTGTTGAGAGGCCCAGTTGAAGAAGCCAATGGCGAGAGAGTGGTGAATCAAGAGATACGGGTCTATGACTCGAGCCACGAGTGACGGACTCAGTGAGTCTCGGAGGCCGATTTGATGGAGGGTTTTTTCCAGTGACGGTGTCCATGTCCGCGCAGGATTTGTGTGGTTCGATGCCGAGATAAGTGCTCGGCTTATCCGAGTAGCCAACTCAATTGCCGGTCTCATACCACTCATCCGAGTCAATAACTCAGTAATGAAAGATGTCAAATATTGTGGATTGACTTTTGAATAACATGTGCACCGATTTTTTTTTTGTTTGATTTGTCAAAAAGGTGATTGAAGAAAAATATAAAAGGTGCCAAAATTGTTGAATGAGTTGGTGCATCCGCCGAAAGCAATCACTTGTGCCAAATTTTTCTTCTCCTCATTTGCCTATAAATAGGCTTGTATTCAGCACACATAGAGGACACAGAGAGAGTGAAAAATTAGTGAGAAGAAAAAGAGAGAGAAAAGAGAGAAATTTTGTGAGAATAAAATTGAGTGCTGTGAGAAAATTTTAGGGGGTGTGAATTATTGTAAGGGGTATTGTGAGTTATCCTCTTGGGTATTAGAGTGTGATCTCTAATTGTGTACACACCATAAAATTTTCTGATATAGTGGAATTGCTCCTCCTAGTCCGTGGATGTAGGCTTGTTCTTAGCCGAACCACGTAAATTCTTGTGTCATTTATTTTTCTGCTATTTTAATTTTGTCGTCTATTTTATTATATGTACTATCTGATCCTGCTCCTGTAGTAGCCAAAATATGTCTGGCCCAAAGTATGGCCCAAAGACAAAGCCCATAGCTAAAAGTGGGACTACACTCTCATGTAGTACGACGGTGGCTCAGCATGAAGATCAAGTCGCACGACATGAAGTACCATCATATAGACGTACTAGTTCGAAGATCTTGTCGTACGACATGAAGCACTCATGTAGTACGACGACGTACTAGTTCGAAGATCTTGTCGTACGACATGAAGCACTCATGTAGTACGACGACGTACTAGTCCGAAGACTATGTCGCACGACATGAAGCACTTATGTAGTACGACCGTGCTACATCACCCAATCGTGGTCCAGATTGACAAGAAACCTACATGTCGTACGACATAGCATCTCCGTCGCTCCGAGGGAAACCAGATTGTGATCTACTTTAAAACAGGTCCTACAAAGTCATAATGACACTTGATGGCAGCCCAATCAAAAGGAGCACCCAGATGCTTTCTTGGTGGAAGACAGAGAAGAGAGAATGATGAGATCCCTCAAAAAGAAGAAGCATCAGTCTCCTATAAAGAGAAAGATAATCCCTCATAAAAAGGGACGGCCGAAAAACTGAGATCCAGATATTACGGAGAAAGAACCACACCCTCCGGCCATTGCTCATCTTCTCCGATCACCCTCCGACCTTACATCTCCTTTGATCAAAGAAACCCCAACTGTGAAGATAGCAGGAAGTATTTCTCACTCATCTCCATTTACAAACATTACACTTTTACTAGCACTCGCTAACTTGACCGTCGGAGTGACTTTGGCCGGCACCACCCCGGTGTCCCAGACGTCCTGCGGGTCACGTGCGTTCTGTCTTTGCAGGTTGTAGTGCCCCGTGTCCCCGAGTGATTTTTGAGGACTACAATTTGGCGCCCACCGTGGGGCACGACAATCTCTAAGCAAGCAAAGGTAGAACGCGGCAACCCCGACTATGTCATCTGACGATTTTCATCACGACGCGATGGAGGTTAGGGTACAACTCCTCATATCCCAGATGCAAGAGAATACCCAAAGGCTCCAAGCACTCGAACAAGAGAATCAACGAGTGTTGGCAGAGAACCAAGAATTGCAGAATAGGATCAGTTCGCTCACTGCCGTACGACCGTTTGGAGACGCTTCGACGTCCCAACCCGTGCCATTTGAGCAAGCCATTCACGCTACTTATTACGCGCCAGTCCGCCCGGACGAACATGGTACTACCGTTAGAGACCTCGATCCAACCCACGTGGGCTCAGAGCCCAACATTCGAGTTACTAGTGGACCCCATATCGTCGCACGACATACGACAGAGAATATACCAAATAGGATGGGAGGACATCGATCAGACGACGTGGCAAGAGCAATACAAGGAGTGCCACCTATATCCACTCCCAATGGCAACGTCGGCTCAACCCAACCAACCATCCCGCTACAAGGAACGTCATCCGGCCCTTCGCATTCAGCGCCGTCAGACTCAAACCGAGTGAGCGCCGAGCCGACCTTGGCCAACCGAGACTTGGCACGAAGGTTCACAGAGATGGAAGCACTCATCCAACGCATTCCGGGAATGCCCACTCCTATAAAGAAAAGTGCGGCCAATAGTTTTGCCGACTCTCCCTTCGTCGACACAATAGCATTGGTGGAGATGCCAAGGAAGTTCAACTTTCCAGGTATGAAGCAGTACGACGGTACGACGGATCCCGACGACCACATTGCGCAGTATCGACAACGGATGTTCACAGCCGCCGTCCCGCGTGACCTTAGGGAAGCATGTATGTGCAAAGGTTTCGGTTCAAGCCTCGTAGGACCTGCCCTACAATGGTACACCAACCTTCCCAATGTTTCCATCAACTCTTTTGCTCAACTCACTGACACCTTCGTAGAGCAGTTCGCTAGTAGTCGGAAGTTAGAAAAACAATCCGACGACCTTTACACAGTCAGCCAAAGGAGGAATGAACGCCTACGTGACTTTGTTGGCCGTTTCAACCATGAAAAAGTGTCCATCCCTCATTGCAACCAGGCGACAGCCATATCAGCCTTCCGCAAGGGTCTACTCTATAATTCCGATCTGTACAAGGAGCTCACCAAATACCCTTGTAAAACCATGGAAGACGTCCTCGCCAAGACATGGGCACAGATAAAATGGGAAGAAGACGAAGTAAACCATAAACCTAATAGAGCGAACTACAAGGAGGATAAGTCGGAGAGGATGGTCGAACAACGAATCAACACCCGACGCAGCGGGCCATATCCAGCCGTACCCCGAAGGGACAGCCGTATGATGTACGAGCGCCGGCGCGACGACAGACCACCAAGGCCGTTCGTTCGTCCAAAAAACATAACACCAGAATACAACTTGAACATCAGACCAACGGAGGTAGTTGCCATACTGAAAGGAATGGGTAGGTCGGTTCGTTGGCCAGACAAGATGATGAGCCCGCCGGATCAAAGAGACAACTCTAAATGGTGCGAATTCCATGGAGACCACGACCATCGAACTGAGCATTGCGTGGCGCTACGATTGGAAGTGGCCGAACTACTCAAGAAAGGCCACCTTAAAGAATTCCTGACTGATAAAGGTAAGCAAACTTTTATGAATAAAGAGGGGTCGCGCGACATTGCTTCAATACCACCACCAGAACCTCCCAAACACGAGAGAACTGTGAACGTCATCTCTGGCGGGTCTGAAGTGAATGGAGTAACCTACTCGGAGGCAAAGCGCCACTCACGACAGGCCGGTCGTACGAACGTCCAACGAACTCGTACGGCGGATCCCACGTGTAACTACCCAATCAGTTTCAGCAGCGATGAGCACATGGATCTATTCAATCCCCACCACGACGCACTAGTCATCTCACTGACGGTGGCCAATTGTTTGATCAGACGGATCCTAGTGGACAATGGAAGCTCGACAAATGTACTCTTCCTCGACGCATTGAAAGAGATGCATATTGACGAGTGTAACATCATACGTCGCTCTACAATCCTTGTAGGATTTAGTGGGGAACACAAGAATACTCTGGGAGAAATCACCCTTCCAGTATACGCGGAAGGTGTCAACTTAAACACACGTTTCCTCATCCTGGACTGTCCGTCGTCCTACAACATAATCATGGGTCGCCCATGGATTCATGAGATGAGGGCAGTGCCCTCAACATATCATCAGGTCATCCGTTTCCCTACCAGATGGGGAGTTCACGAGATCCGAGGGCAGCAAAAGATCTCGCGTGACTGCTACCAAAACACTCTTAAAAGCAGGTCGTCCGACTTATAGCAATTACAGAATGAGAGCACCCCCACCAACAAAGACGAACCTGATATGGAAGAACTCGACGAAGTATCCATACATCCCGATTTTCCAGACCACAAAGTTAGTATCGGATCTCGCCTTCCACAAAATATCCGAGCAAGACTACTCAGCTTCTTGACAGCGCGGCACGACAGCTTTGCATGGTCGCACGCAGACATGATCGGAATTAGCCCAGAAGTCCTAGTGCATAAGTTGCAAGTCGACCCGGATCATCCACCTGTGAAGCAAAAAAGGAGGAAGTTCGCGCCCGAGCGCAACAAGGTTATAAATGAAGAAATCCAAAAGCTAATCGACATTGGCTCGGTGAGAGAAGTAAGTTACCCAGACTGGCTCGCGAACGTAGTGGTAGTGAAGAAAAAGAATGGGAAGTGGCGAGTTTGCATCGACTTCACAGACCTCAACAAAGCTTGTCCAAAGGATTCCTTCCCTCTCCCACACATCGACATGATGGTAGACGCTACGGCAGGCCACGAACTATTGAGCTTCATGGATGCATTCTCCGGTTACAACCAAATCCTTATGCATCCAGATGACCAAGAGAAGACTTCTTTCATCACGGAGCGCGGCATTTTTTGCTACAAAGTAATGCCATTCGGTCTCAAGAACGCTGGGGCAACCTACCAAAGATTAGTCAACAAAATGTTCGCAACCATGCTTGGACAGACTATGGAGGTCTATATCGACGACATGCTAGTGAAGTCATTAGTAGCAGACCAACACCTCGATCACCTCCGACAGTCGTTCGACATCATCGACGAGTATGGGATGAAGCTTAATCCAACCAAATGCTCCTTCGGCGTTTCCTCGGGGAAGTTCCTTGGCTATTTAGTAACCAAGAGAGGCGTCGAGGCCAACCCAGATCAACTCCAGTCCGTCATGGATCTAAGGTCCCCCAAAAGCATCAAAGACGTACAAAAGCTAACTGGACGGCTCGCGGCCCTCAACCGATTCATTTCAAAGTCGTCTGAAAAATGTAAGCCTTTCTTCGATGCTCTAAAAAAGAGCAAGTCATTTGATTGGAATCAAACAAGCGAGGACGCCTTCCAAAATATAAAAAGGTATCTAGCAAGCCCGCCTCTACTGTCCAAACCCAAGGAAGGCGAGACCCTCCTGCTCTACCTCGCTGTATCCGAAACGGCCATTAGCGCTGTATTGATAAGGGAGGAGGATGACAAACAACTCCCCGTATACTACATCAGCAAGACTCTACTCGATGCAGAGACAAGGTACGCCCAACTCGAAAAATTAGCCCTCGCACTAGTCACGGCCGCAAGGAAACTACGGCCGTACTTCCAATGCCACACTATTAGTGTACTCACTGCCTTCCCCTTGAAGAGTGTCCTACATAAACCTGAACTATCCGGCCGTCTAGTGAAATGGGCCGTAGAGCTGAGTGAGTACGACATCAGCTACCAACCTCGCACGGCGATCAAGTCGCAAGTACTGGCGGATTTCATAGCAGACTTCACACCAGGGATTCTACAACGAGCGGAGGAAGAACTTTGCACTATGTTGTGCGACACGCCAAGGGAGGAGTGGAGTTTAGCAGTTGATGGATCAAGTAACGCTAGAGGCAGCGGGCTGGGAATAGTACTTACCTCCCTACGGAGCACGTCATCGAGAGGTCCATCAGATGTGGATTCAAGACCACCAACAACGAAGCCGAGTACGAAGCCCTCATAGCCGGGCTCACCTTGGCAAAGGACTTACACATAGAACGAATCAAGGTACGCAGTGACTCCCAATTAATTGTGAGACAATTGCAAGGGTCCTATCAAGCCAAGGATTTAAAAATGTCGGCCTACTTGACCTTGGTAAAAGAGTTACAAGCTTCATTCAAGTCATTCGACATCGAGCAAATACCCAGATCCGACAACGCGCATGCTGACGCACTGGCCAATCTTGGGTCCGCACTAGCTACCACAATTGAACGAACTATTCCAATGGTGTTCGTCCAATGGCCAGCCGTATGGAAGCCGACAAAGCTGGAAATCAAACCAATTTCGGACAAGCCCACTTGGATTACCCCGATCCACGACTATTTGAGGGACGACACCCTCCCATCTGACAAGGTAGAAGCTCGAAGAATTAAAATCAAAGCCGCCCGATTGTCTATAATAGAAGGTCAACTTTACAAGCGATCCTACTCCGGGCCCTACCTCAAATGTGTCGACCCAGTCGAAGCTCAGCAAGTACTCAAGGACTTACACGAGGGACAATGTGGAAATCACTCGGCCGGGAGAAGCCTAGCCAATAGAGCAATCACGGCCGGGTATTACTGGCCTACCATGCGATCCGAGTCGCACGACCTCGTCAAAAGGTGCGACCCCTGTCAGCGCTTCGCCCACGTTTCACATCAACACCCGGAAAGAGTCCACCCCATCTCAGCACCATGGCCCTTCATGAAGTGGGGCATGGACATAGTAGGGAAATTGCCCGTCGCTACCGGAGGAAAAGTCTACATGCTAGCCGTAACCGACTACTTCACAAAATGGGTCGAAGCCGAATCATATGTAAGAATCAAAGACGCCGAGGTAAAAAGCTTCATTTGGAAGAATGTCATATGCCGCTACGGAGTTCCACAGGAAATAGTCACCGACAATGGCTCACAATTTATTTCATATGATTTCCAAGACTTTTGCGACAAGTGGAGCATCAAACTAAGCTATTCAAGCCCAAGATACCCTCAAGCTAACGGACAAGCAGAATCCACTAACAAGACAATCATGTCCACCCTCAAGAAGCGACTCGACCAATGCAAAGGGAAGTGGGCCGATGAGCTACCAGGTGTGCTATGGTCTTACCGTACGACGGTCAGGACGTCAACAGGAGAAACACCATTCTCTCTATCTTACGGCTCAGAAGCCGTCATAGCAACAGAAGCTGACTACCCTTCTTATAGGATACGACACGCAACAGAAGAAGCAAACGACAGAGAATTACTAAGCGAACTCGACACAATCGACGAGCGCCGCGACAAGGCCGCAATCAGATTGGCCGTATACCAACAACGAGTCGCCCGCCATTATAACAGAAGTGTTCGTCTCAAGTCATTCCATATTGGAGATTGGGTTCTTCGCCGCGTCTTCCAAAACACAAAGGAAAAAGGAGCAGGCAAATTCGGTCCTACGTGGGAGGGACCATATCAAATCACCAATGTATTTGGAAATGGAGCCTATAAACTACGATGTACAGATGGCATGGAGATCGGCAACAGCTGGAACGCGTGCCATCTAAAACAATATCAGTTTTAGAAATATATATATATATATATATATATATATATATATCTATCTATATATTTCGAATTTTATCACTCTACAATATTTTTTACGCAGGTCAGCATTGCACAGTCTATCTTAAACTACATCACAAGTTGCAGTGTGCAACTGAGCAGTTACACACTCCAACTGGGGCAATTCAATATCACAAACAACAGATCACGACCTGCATTCATGGTCGCCATCTCCACACGGTCACATGACCCGCACTCAAGGTCATGAACCACGACCTGCATTCATGGTCGCCATCTCCACACGGTCACATGACCCGCACTCAAGGTCATGAACCACGACCTGCATTCATGGTCGCCATCTCCACACGGTCACATGACCCGCACTCAAGGTCATGAACCACGACCTGCATTCATGGTCGCCATCTCCACACGGTCACATGACCCGCACTCAAGGTCATGAACCACGACCTGCATTCATGGTCGCCATCTCCACACGGTCACATGACCCGCACTCAAGGTCATGAACCACGACCTGCATTCATGGTCGCCATCTCCACACGGTCACATGACCCGCACTCAAAGTCATGGATTTTCCATCTCCAACATATCACGCAATCAGAAAAAGAAATTACTATCATAAAAAGCATACGACATCAAGGAAAAATTAACATACTTCATATATTAAGAAAAATTGTTGTTTAAACAGAGCATACATTAAAGCAAAACTAAAAATAAATAAATACGTTCAACAAATTTTTACAACCCCTTATGGGGCAAGGTCATCATGCTCTCCAGTCGGCTGGACAGCCAAGGCTACGATGGCCGAACCTTCTGGAGGAGGAGGAACAGGTTCTTCACCAGGCTTCTCATCGGCTTCATCCTCATCATAGCGCGACAGTTCCTCGTGGTCGGCGATCCAGCTATCAACCTTCCACTCAGTCGCGCGACCGTCCCTGTACTCCCTCATCAAATCCGCGCGAGTCTTAATGACTGCATTGAGGACGTTTAGCCTCCAGTTTGTCGACGCTCGATTTGAGCCTGTTCAACTCCAAAGTGGCCTCCACCGCTCGACTCGAGGCTTCAAGGGCAGTTTTCTTGGCCTCTACATTCGAAGCCTTCAGCATTTCATTGTCAGCCTTCAAGCTCTGGTTGCTCACCTTCAGGTCCCTCACCTTCTTGAGGGCGACGCCCAGCTCCTCCTTCAGGTGGATGTGCGACTGAAGAGCCTACACAAAATAAAAATACAAGTCAAAACAAATTATAAAACAGTTAAGACAGAATATACAAATGAATATGTCGCACGACCATACCTGGAAGAGATGACCAAGTCCCCAGTCAGCAGCTTGGGAAAGACCCATCTCCCTTAGGCGACTCTTGTCCTCAGGCAGCAGCAGCCGCTCGACTTGTGGAAGGATCGACCCCACATTGGAGTATGCAGAGGCATCCTGTGGGAAGACTAGGTCGACCGAAGCGTCGACCCCAGATGCCGAATCCTCCCTTCTTCTTTTCCTCCCAGCAGAAGAAACATTTTGGGAGGTCTTGGTACGACTAGAAGGAGGAGGTGGAGGAGTGGAGGCCGCTTGATCGCTCGACTCAGTTTTCTTCTTGCCCTTTCTCTTCTCCCTCAGCCTCTTCATTGCGTCATCAGCAGCAGGTGCAGCGATCTCTCCAGCCATAATATCAACTGCAAAGCGTCGCTCGACGTATAAAATGGGAGTCAGGAATCGAGTGCCGTACAGTCGCTCGACACAATGCCTGACCCTGAAAAACTCCACTAAATTTTTGAAGGCAGGGTAGGGAGTACCTGGCTCGTTTATAATGCTAAATTTCCAGAGATGACTCGGCCGCAAGTTCTCCTCCGATAGTATACTCCTCCAACTCCTATCTTTGACGTCGTACGACAGAACCTTTTCCGTACGCGTCACACACGTCAACCCAACTACTGATTGAGGCGCTCCTGTGTTCACTACAAAACAAACACAAAAGGAGTTAGTAAGAAAAAATTGCAAAGACAGTCGCACGACGCTACTAACATAAAGACTCACCAGCCTTAGACCAAGTCGCACGGACAACGGTTTCCCCGAGAGGCCAATCAACAAGCAGGCCCCTCGCGAAGAAATACCTGTCCTTCCACAACCTATCATTTGTGGTTAGCTCCGTGATTAAATGCGTCCTGTTAGGTCGAAGGTTTAAATTATAGCGCCCTTTCTCTGTGTCGTGCTCCCGCACGGTATACGAGTTGAAAAGATCGGGGAGCTCGAAGACTATCCCTTCTCTCGTACACAACAGATCCAGCGCCAGCAGGATCCTCCAGCTGTTGGGCATCAGCTGCCCTGGGGCAAGCTCGAAGTGATCTAGCACCCTCCTCAGTAGTCCGACTACTGGCAGCCTGAATCCCACCCGCTGGAACGGGAACTCGTACAAACAGGTCCATCCTGGGACGTCCCAGTCTGGCCTCTCCTCCTTATAAGGTGCCCTCAGCGCGACACCATCAGGAATACCATAGGTGAATCGAAGGCGCATGACGTCGTCCTCAGTCAACACGCTAGCCGGGTTATTCAAAAGCAACCCTAGCGGCCTACTGGGTCCCATTGGACACGGGCCTGCTGCGTCGCCCGGCAGCTCGACTAAAGGCACTCCCATTGCTACGTCGTCCGTCACTCGCGATGTACCAGCAAGAGAAACTGTCACGGTGTCGTACGACGAGGAAGCAATGGTTACTTCAGCACTCGCTGCCTCTGACTCTCCCCATGAGTCGTACGACAGATCTATTGGATCATCGTATCCACGCCCAGAGGTACTGGGAGGACTTTCATCTCCTCGACTCGACATCAGACCTACAAGTCGAACGACAGTAGCCAATGGTTAGTATTATAACCTAGATCAAAGACTTGGCACGACCTGATATCAGCTCCCAAGACTGTTAAGAAGGTCGTGCGACCTATACGTCTTGGCTACTGTCGTGCGACCTAGACTCTACAAACAATTTGTGCCTAAACCTAACTCTAGATTTTCGATCTAACAAACTTTAAAAACTTTTTTAAAGTTTTTCTTAAAGACTATTCGAAGAACATAAGAAAAACCCAGATTTTACACAAATAAAAAATCAAAAGAACGAAGGAACCAAGAAAAACTTACCAAATGGAGCAAAATAATCACTACTTCGCCGGAATACGCGTGAAAATGTCGAAAAAACGATCAAAAAACACCGGAGGAGCTTGCACAGGCGACTGGTTCCCAGAGAGAGAAAGAAAATGAGAGAGAAAGCTAGAAAATTGAAAATAAAGAAGAAAAGGAAAGGGCGGCAATTAAAAGAAAGCATTGCTGACGTGTCAGCTTCTCATTGGACACATACTCCCATAACCTATCATGAGCCAGGCATGCACGCTGCCCATAAAGACTGCATTTATTTCGGCACGGATATCGAGGAATCATTTGAAGACCAAACGCTCCTTCTCTAAGTGACATTGTCGCACGACAAATGGCAAAACTTACGCGTTGTCATCCACTCACCAAC
The DNA here is from genome assembly GCA_003430845.1 of Xanthoceras sorbifolium. NCBI lineage: Eukaryota > Viridiplantae > Streptophyta > Magnoliopsida > Sapindales > Sapindaceae > Xanthoceras > Xanthoceras sorbifolium. The sequence goes on along the minus strand of CM010608.1, from coordinate 15,918,262 downwards.
ACTGATACACTCTCTCAGAAGGACAGAGTCGTGCGACAATGTCGAACCAGCCTTAGAATTCACACATACATATCCATGTCTACATGTCGTACGACACAAACCCCTTGGCTTTTTTAAATCCAATGCGTTTGGGGGCAAACTGTAGTAGCCAAAATATGTCTGGCCCAAAGTATGGCCCAAAGACAAAGCCCATAGCTAAAAGTGGGACTACACTCTCATGTAGTACGACGGTGGCTCAGCATGAAGATCAAGTCGCACGACATGAAGTACCATCATATAGACGTACTAGTTCGAAGATCTTGTCGTACGACATGAAGCACTCATGTAGTACGACGACGTACTAGTTCGAAGATCTTGTCGTACGACATGAAGCACTCATGTAGTACGACGACGTACTAGTCCGAAGACTATGTCGCACGACATGAAGCACTTATGTAGTACGACCGTGCTACATCACCCAATCGTGGTCCAGATTGACAAGAAACCTACATGTCGTACGACATAGCATCTCCGTCGCTCCGAGGGAAACCAGATTGTGATCTACTTTAAAACAGGTCCTACAAAGTCATAATGACACTTGATGGCAGCCCAATCAAAAGGAGCACCCAGATGCTTTCTTGGTGGAAGACAGAGAAGAGAGAATGATGAGATCCCTCAAAAAGAAGAAGCATCAGTCTCCTATAAAGAGAAAGATAATCCCTCATAAAAAGGGACGGCCGAAAAACTGAGATCCAGATATTACGGAGAAAGAACCACACCCTCCGGCCATTGCTCATCTTCTCCGATCACCCTCCGACCTTACATCTCCTTTGATCAAAGAAACCCCAACTGTGAAGATAGCAGGAAGTATTTCTCACTCATCTCCATTTACAAACATTACACTTTTACTAGCACTCGCTAACTTGACCGTCGGAGTGACTTTGGCCTGCACCACCCCGGTGTCCCAGACGTCCTGCGGGTCACGTGCGTTCTGTCTTTGCAGGTTGTAGTGCCCCGTGTCCCCGAGTGATTTTTGAGGACTACAGCTCCAAGCTTAACAAACTGGTATCAGAGCTTCCGGTCGTGTTCCAGGCTGATAGAAAATTCTTAGTATGCTCTGTGGTTGCAGAATTGTCTGATCTTCCACATCAGAAAAGAATTATTCTTGAGATTTGCTGATTTTGTGTTGTGGTTTCGTACATTTCTAGGAAAAGTTCTGGCTAAGGAAAGACTTGGTACTTAAGCGTGTCCGTTGTGACCCACCTCTCTTTCCTGGGAACTTACCTGGTGTACTGTTCACTACTACGTACACTATTCAGTATACAGTGTTCGTGAATAGTGCATTGCCTAGTGGGCCCTACGCGGAATAGTACCACAGTGAATAGTGCACTGGTGAACAGTTGTGTTGGTGAATAGTGAATTGTCTGGTGGGCTCTACACGGTGAATAGTGCCACGGTGAATAGTGTGCTGTGGGCCCCACGGTGAATAGTGACAACGGTGAATAGTACATTTATTTTGTTCCTATCCTTGTTAAAATTAAGGATGTCGACGGCAAAATTTGAAGTCGTGAAATTTGATCGAAAGATTAATTTCACTTTATGGCAAGTTCGGATGCGTGCTGTTCTTGTTCAAAGTGGAGTTCAGAAAGCTTTGAAAAGTGATAAACCAGCTGATATGAAAGATGCAGATTGGGAGGACATCGATGAAAAAGCCCGTTCCGCTATTCAGTTATCTCTCTCTGATGAAGTTTTACGTGAGGTCATTTCTGAAAAGACCACAAAGGCGTTGTGGGAGAAACTTGAATCTCTCTATTTGAAAAAGACCCTCACAAATAAACTTTACAAGAAGCAGTGTTTATATTCACTCCGCATGAGTGAAGGTACATCTCTTGGTTCTCATATTGATGAGTTTGAATCTCTCATCATGGATTTGCAAAATCTTGATGTCAACATAGAAGACGAAGATCAGGCGCTGCTGTTGCTGTGTTCGCTACCTTCCTCATATAGACATTTTAGAGAAACTATGTTATATGGAAAAGACACAATTTCTCTGAAGGATGTCAAAACTGCTTTGGAGACTAAAGAGAAGATTGACCATGATATCACTGGGCAATCTTCTAATAGTCAGGCACAAGGTCTATATGCTAGAGGAAGACCTGAACAAAAGGGAAGACCACAAGATCGAGGCAAAAGCAGAGGAAAGTCAAAACACAGATCAAAATCTAGAGGCAGAGATGTCATATGCTGGTACTGTAAAGAACCAGGTCATGTTCGAAGTAAATGTGACAAGCTGCAAAAGAAAAGAGAAAATAAGGTCACTCCACAGAATGAAGAGACCGCCCAAGCTAGTGTTGCTAAAGAAAGAACTGATGTTCTGTTCGTGACAGAAGACTGTTTCAATTCCAATAATGAATGGATTATGGATACTGGTTGCTCCTATCATATGTGTCCCAACCGAGATTGGTTTTCGACATATGAATCTATTGATGGAGGTATTGTTTTAATGGGAAATAATGCCCAATGCAAAACTGTTGGCATAGGAACAATTCGTATCCGAATGCACGATGGCATTGTGAGAACATTGTCTGATGTGAGACATGTTCCAGACCTAAAGAAGAATCTCATCTCTCTTGGCACTCTTGATTCAAATGGGTGCAAGTTTTCAGCTGAAGGTGGAGTACTAAGAGTTAGCAAAGGTGCATTGATCGTGATGAAGGCTAAGAAAGCTGGTAGCCTTTATATACTGCAAGGTTCCACTATTACAGGCTCTGCAGCTGTTTCAGAATCATCTATGCCTGATTCAGAGGTTACAAAATTATGGCATATGAGGCTCGGGCATATGAGTGAAAAGGGTCTAACTCTGCTAAGCAAGCGAGGACTTTTGTGTGGCCAAAGTACCGGTAAAATGGACTTCTGTGAGCACTGTGTGTTTGGAAAACAAAAGAGGCTAAGCTTTGGTACTGGAATTCATAGAACCAAAGGGACGTTGGATTATATTCACTCTGATCTATGGGGTTCATCGCCAGTTCCATCAAAAGGAGGAGCTCGATATTTATTGACCTTTATTGATGATTTTTCAAGAAAGGTCTGGGTGTTTTTCTTGAAGAACAAAAATGATGTTCTTGACACTTTCAAAAGTTGGAAAACTCTGATCGAGAAGCAGACGGGAAAGCAAATCAAAAGACTCCGAACTGACAATGGTTTGGAGTTCTGCAGTGGAGATTTTAATAGATTTTGCGAAGACGAGGGGATCGTTAGACATCGTACAGTAGTCAAAACTCCTCAGCAGAATGGTGTTGCTGAACGCATGAATAGGACTCTTTTGGAAAGAGCCCGGTGTATGCTTTCAAATGCTGGACTGTCCAAAGACTTTTGGGCTGAAGCAATTTCCACAGCTTGTTTCTTGGTAAATCGCTCACCGTCTACAGCAATCGAGTTCAAGACTCCTGAAGAGGTATGGTCTGGTAAACCTGCTGATTATTCAAATTTAAGAATATTTGGATGCCCTGCATATATGCATGTTAGTGAAGGAAAACTAGAACCAAGGGCAAAGAAATGTATTTTTCTTGGTTATGCATCTGGGGTCAAAGGATATAGATTGTGGTGTTTAGATCCTAAATCACCCAAATTTGTTATTAGTAGAGATGTTACTTTTGATGAATCTGCTCTACTAACGTCGAAAAAGGAGTCTCCAGTTTCTTCTGATACAGATAAGATAGATGGTGCATCGAAGCAGGTGGAGCTTGAAGTTCCGTGTTCACCATTGATGCCTCAAAATCCTAATATTTTAGAATCTCAATCAGAAGAGGAGATTGATGTTGAAGATGTGCCTCAAGAGGCAAGTCATAGCATTGCTGAAAATAGACCACGAAGAGAAATAAGACCACCACAAAGATACACAGACTTTGTTGCATATGCTTTAACCATTGGAGAAGAGACAGACTCTGTTGGAGAACCTGTCACATATACTGATGCTATTTCTTCTGTTGATTCTGCAAAATGGTTAATTTCTATGCAGGAAGAAATTGAATCACTTCACAAGAATGATACATGGGTACTTGTGAAACCACCAGCAAAGCAGAGGATTGTTGGCTGCAAATGGATCTTCAAAAGGAAAGAGGGAATTCCAGGAGTTGAGGATGCAAGGTATAAAGCACGGTTAGTAGCTAAAGGCTACAGTCAGGTACCAGGTGTGGATTTTAATGATATTTTCTCACCTGTTGTAAAACACAGTTCTATTCGTGTCTTGCTTGCATTAGTTGCCATGCATGATTTAGAGTTAGAGCAGTTGGATGTTAAAATAGCATTTTTGCATGGTGAGCTGGAGGAACAGATCTATATGCAACAGCCACAGGGTTTTATTGTTGAAGGTAAAGAAGATCATGTTTGCTTGCTGAAGAAATCATTGTATGGTTTGAAGCAGTCTCCAAGACAGTGGTATAAACGATTTGATTCGTTTATGATTGGTAATGGATACTCAAGGAGTAACTATGATAGTTGTGTCTATTTTCGAAAAACGGATGATGGCTCATTTGTATATTTACTTCTTTATGTTGATGACATGTTGATTGCAGCTAAGAAGTTGTCAGATATTGACAAGTTAAAGAAGCAGTTGAAAAATGAGTTCGAGATGAAGGATCTTGGTGCTGCGAAGAAGATCCTTGGCTTGGAAATAAAGAGAAATCGAAAAGAAGGAAAATTATTCTTGACCCAGAGAGGATATATTGAGAAAGTTTTGGAGAGATTTGGCATGAAAAATGCTAAACCGGTATCTACTCCATTGACCGCACACTTCAGATTGTCAGCAGATTTATCACCCAAGACAGAAAGTGAAAAGAGGTATATGAGTCGAGTTCCCTACTCCAGTGCAGTTGGTAGTATTATATATGCTATGGTTTGTACGCGTCCAGATATTTCACATGCAGTTAGTGTTGTTAGTAGATATATGTCTTGTCCCGGGAAAGCGCACTGGAATGCAGTGAAATGGATTCTGCGATATCTACGTGGAACTTCAGAAGCATGTCTGGAGTTCAGTCGGAGTAGCAGTTCTCTAGTCGGGTTTGTCGACTCTGATTATGCAGGTGATCTTGACAAAAGGAGATCACTTACAGGATATGTATTCACTCTTGGTGGAAGTGCAGTTAGCTGGAAAGCTTCTTTGCAACCTGTTGTAGCATTATCAACAACAGAGGCAGAATACATTGCTATTACAGAGGTGATAAAGGAAGCACTATGGCTTCGAGGATTGTATGGGGAGCTTAGTTCCTGTTCTGATGCCACTACTATTTTCTGTGATAGTCAAAGTGCAATTCATTTGACTAAAGACCAGATGTTTCACGAAAGAACTAAGCATATTGATATCAAATTTCACTTTGTTCGAGATATCATTGCCCAAGGAAGAGTTACAGTGAAAAAGATAAGTACTCATGATAATCCTGCAGATATGCTGACGAAATCTCTTCCAAATGTGAAGTTCAAGCACTGCTTGGACTTGATTAGTATTTCAAACTACTGAAGTACTTTGCCAAGGTGGAGCGATACTGCTGTTGATCAAAATTCAATCCAAGGTGGAGATTTGTCAAATATTGTGGATTGACTTTTGAATAACATGTGCACCGATTTTTTTTTGGTTTGATTTGTCAAAAAGGTGATTGAAGAAAAATATAAAAGGTGCCAAAATTGTTGAATGAGTTGGTGCATGCGCCGAAAGCAATCACTTGTGCCAAATTTTTCTTCTCCTCATTTGCCTATAAATAGGCTTGTATTCAGCACACAGAGAGTGAAAAATTAGTGAGAAGAAAAAGAGAGAGAAAAGAGAGAAATTTTGTGAGAATAAAATTGAGTGCTGTGAGAAAATTTTGGGGGTGTGAATTATTGTAAGGGGTATTGTGAGTTATCCTCTTGGGTATTAGAGTGTGATCTCTAATTGTGTACACACCATAAAATTTTCTGATATAGTGGAATTGCTCCTCCTGGTCCGTGGATGTAGGCTTGTTCTTAGCCGAACCACGTAAATTCTTGTGTCATTTATTTTTCTGCTATTTTAATTTTGTCGTCTATTTTATTATATGTACTATCTAATCCTGCTCCAAGCTTAACAAAAGACACACACACTGAGACGACAACTTAAACGCTACAAAGGAACCAGGAATGGATCGGCCGCCGTGACCTTCTCTTAATTGTAAAAACTTCTGTCGTGGTGTCAAGCGAAAGTGTAGTGATGATGTGATTATTATGACAAGTAAGCAGATCCATTTCCCAAAGGAAACTTCACATTTATTTGGAGGCATTTCCACAAGGACAGATCTAAGTATATCTCCCATGATAAAAAAATCATCCAAGTACAGAATTTTAAGTATATAAATATAATAATATTCACATGATTTTTCCTTCTTTCCTTCTTTCCTTTTCATTAAGCTGAAATATCACTATACAAACTCCTAGTTTTTCTACAAAACAACCCATGTAACATTACACTGTACAGAATATAAACAAAATATACAAACCACCACCACCTTCTTGTAGTATTCACAGCATAAGGTGGTAATCAGGAGTTTGATTTGATAGCAGTAGCACTTAAGATAACCCTCCCTACTGCAGGGAGATACCTATGTACAGTGTCTTCCTCCCCGTGTATTTCTGTTGAGTTATTAACATATTCTTATATTTCTGTACACCATTTACTTGTGAGAATATACACCAAATGATTATGAGTAGGATCTAATCAACTTAAAATTTTGAAAAGATCTAACTTTGAAGAAATTCCCGAAGAAAAATCCTGTTGTTGTCTCTTGAGGTGGCTTTGCTGCAGTGATTCCGTTATGCTTCACCTGCAGTTTGGTTTGTCCAATTTGTCGGCGGATTGAATCAATAATCTTGGGATCAACGGGGTTGCCAGTCACATCTGTGACATAAAAAGTATCTTTGACCTTCCCGCCTTTTGTTGAAATTTCAGCTCTCTTGATACATAAACTATTTTCACGGAATATCCTGGTGATGTCGGAAAGGAGTCCAACACGATCTTCTGTGCACAATTCTAGCTCCAGTCCCTGCATATGACCATGCAACTATCTTTAGAATATAATTCTTAGCATGACCATGATTTCATTTTCAAATACGTTTTTGCATATACCTCATATGCCCGCCTTTCAATTGCTGCTTCAATACACTGTATAACACGTTCTCGCTCGGCATCTGAGCTTACAGGGAGCCCGTCAACATGTCGAATATAGAATTCCTACAAACAGAATTGCCATCTATTTAATTGGAAAGAGAAAATGGTTATTGTCATTGGCCTTTAAGTCATGCCCTATCCACTAGACCAATATCATTCTACAAATTGTGATTATTGGCTAATACAAAATATCGTCAATATCTATACTGGGTCCAGTCATCAAGATCTTGCCTGGGTCAATTGTCATTTAATCAAAGCATTTTCGATGTCTTACCTGATAAGCTTCCATCGTCCTTGTGTGAACCATTCCATGAAAGACCACATACTGCATGTCCGTTAGAGTGCAAACGATGTCAAACAATAGTTTTGGACGATCTTTCGATCTCATAGTAATCACCGTGTAATCTTTCTCAATATTCAACACAGTAATTTGGGGTCTTGAGCTCTTGTCCTGAACTATGCCTACAGCACTCTCAACCCTTTCATAGTCCCTATCATCAAACATAATCTGATGTAGCCTTCTCTCCCTATTCATAACACCAGGAGGTGACAGTGTCGTCTTTGCTGCTTTGAAGTCATTGTTTCCTTTAAGGACATTGCAAAGCAATTCTTTTATTAAAGAAAGACGTTTTGGATCTTTAATTGCACACCCTGTGGAATTATCCGTGACATGAGCTACAGCTGCAGCTCTTGCATTGTGTGTCCATATCTCAGCACTTACCACATTGCATTGAAGGTCTGCAAGAACTGCACATACTTCTGATAATAAACCAGGCCTGTCAGTGCCAGCGAGTTCAATGGAGGTGTGCTCTTCTGAAGGCATCACCCCAACAGAGCCTCTCAATGAGGGAGCCAAGCTAGCATCAGTTTCAAGCCTCTGCAAAGAAATGAGCCAAACGATGAGTTTATTCAACATCTTAATGGCTCAAGGAACCATATCGTAGAAGACAGCAAAAGGGAAGGTGAAGTGTGTAAAAAAAAAAATAAAAAAAAAATCTTAAAGTTTGACATGGAAAAATAGACCTAAAAAACCATTATTTCTTAAAGTCACTTAAAATGATAAACAGAACAAGGAAATGCATGACCAAGGAAAAGATTCAAATTCCTGTGACCAAACAGAATTATGTATTATGATTGATACCAACTCAAAGTTCAGCAATACTAGGCTTGAAATTATTGATTTGATAGGAAAAAAAAAAGAATTCAAACTTCTACCTCTTAAAACTTTGATAAGATCTAAGAGAACAAAGAACTCCGTATTATTTATACTAACCACATTACGCGTGGTAGATGATATAATTTCAGGAGTTCAATACTTGAAAATGCAAATTGACAAAGTACGGACTACAATTTTTTTTTTTCTCCTCTCACTCTGACTGCTTAGCATACAAACAAATGATTGTACAAAATATATTATGCAAACATGAAAATCATCAACCAAAGAAAACTTCTTACCCTTTGAATATGGTTTATGACTTCCTTATCTCTAATTTTGTTCCCATCGTGATCAATCACATTAAACACTGAAATCACAAATTTCAACACGAAGATAAGAAACAAATAGAGGAGATCTCAACTGTTGTACAATTCAAGCAACTGAAGAAGAGACTTTACCATCCATAAACCATCCCCCATCAGATGATATGTATGCTTTTGTTATTACAAGGTTCATATCGTTAAGCACTTGAATAACTTGCAGGAGGATTCCATGTTTGTTGACACTGTCTACCTGAACATGAAATCAACTTCAGACAAGTTCCAAGAAGCCCAAATTTGATGTAAATTTGAGAAATTTAAGCAACTGATAAACCAATCAAAACAAACCCTTATATGGCTTTACCGCTTTAACCTAATTTTGGTAAAGCAAAACCAAATCAACTAAAAAGGATGAGCTTGATTACCTGAATAACAGTGGCATCCTCACAACTATCATTGTCAATCACAACTCTGCAATAACAAGCCATAAAATGAAAATCACCATGACTATCCACCAAAATGGAATCAAAATAAAGGGCAAAAGAATAAAAAGAGCAATAAAAAATGAGAAGAAAACAATTGCTTAAAATTTCAAAAAAGATCCACTGAGCTCACTTAATTATTACTAGGGTTTATATTTTATTTCTAAGATAAGGAAAGGAAAAGGAAATATTAGTTGAAATGAAACTTCTTCTTTTTTTTTCTGTTTTTGCTGTTAATTCCTCACAGAAGCAAAAGACTTCGTTTATAATTATATAACAAAAGCTTCACAAAAATGTCTCTAAATTTTGATAGATGAAAGGGGGTTAAATCTTCTTTCTCGTCACTTTTCCAATAATTTCCCAACAGCCAAATTGAGCCAAAAAAAAAACCTTAATTCCAGAACGAACACAATCTAAGTGAAGAACATGAAAAGAAACCAAAAAAGAAGAAAAAAAAAAAGAGTGCATCTTGCAAATACTGTGAACTTTACAACTTCAAGGAAAATATAGACATGAGAGACTCTGCTGAAATAAAAATCATATGATTTAAAACCCACAAAAACGCAAAACAAACATAAATTCAGAACAACAACAAAAAAATCAACCATAAATTCAAAACAAAATACCTGGGTGGGTTCATCCTCCTGATCAACTTGGCATACTCATCATCCATTTCTTCAGATTATCAAATTTTTTTCAATGTACAAACCACCCAAAAGACTTAAAAGTTGAAAACGAACGGAAAAAAAATGCTATTTTGAAAGTAACCCAACAATCAGAATTTCAACAAAATCAAATAATAACAATTAAAAAAAAGACTTTATCCCCAATTTTGTATTCACTATACAACGGTGCCTACTCCAACATTCAAGGAAAATACAAGGAGGGTGGGGTGGGGGGGAAGAGAGAGAGAGAGAGAGAGGGGGGGGGGAGCGGAACAAAAAGTACTGTAAAAAGTCATGTATGGGACCTAGGCCGTTTAAGAAAAACACGCACAAATTATAGTACAAAAGCCTCCATCAGTGTGACGTGGCGATTTGTTATTGGGTTGATGGACGGTTGATAATAAAATCAGAGGGGTGCAGTGGCATTGGGTGGACGGTAGTGGGAAAGTTAAAGTGAAGTGTGAAGAGTGTGTTTTCTAGTTGTTTTGACGATTTCGGGTCTCTGTGTGTGCACGTGGCGCCCGCATAATGGTGGGGGCATTGCTGGTATTTTGGGCAGCAATTCCAGCGTGACCCGACTCCTCACTTTTGCCCGCGGTTCTCTCACTCTCTATAGTATTCACTGCTTCTTTAACGGCTCAATCTTCAGTATCAAAATATGTAATTTTAATATATAAAATAATACTATTAATGAATTTGAATATTTACTCATATAACAAGAGAAATTTACTTTCATAATAAAAAGTGAAAATTACCCATCACATTGCTAAATATATAAACAATAACTACCGCGCAATATGATAAAATGGTGAAGACACTTATTCAGTGGAGTAACTACGTTTTAAGGGGTGATTGCTCGGATCCGAAATAAATCATTATATGATATACAAATTATATATTAATTAAAATTTGGTATAAGATTTTTAAAAAGAAAAAAATGACAAATGTGGAGTAATAAAAACTAGTTTTTTGGTCACAAACATAGCTTCCTAGTAACTACATTTCACAATGAAATTAAACTCCCCCAGTTCGAATTTTCCTACCCAAAATAACAAATAAAAAAAAGTTTTACTTGGATGTACTCATAGAAAACGACTACAATTACCCAAAGCACCCAATTTCAACGTTATGTACCATAATAATACGTAAAAATAAATATTTAAATTACGTGAAAAATTAATTTATAACTACCATATCATTAATACATCATCTTATAATTAATATAATTTGTTATAAATCAGTTTGCCACATTATTTGGATAAAAAAATTTACTCAGTGTAACATTATTTATAATATATAGTGATATTATTAAAATCTCCAATCTAGTTTAGTATATTAGTTAAAATCTCTTATGTAGTTTTATTTATGGCCAACATCTTCCTATAATTTTATTTTTTAGTCAACTTCTCCTATACTATCAGTTTTAATTACTAAAATATCATTAACTGTTAACTTTTCTATTAAAAATTTTAAGACATAAAGGGTATAAAGATAAGTGCCTATAAATATTAAATTATAACATTTTAATTTACAATATTAATGAATCTCTAATGTCCATCATATAATGGACGATAAAAATTAAATATAAAATAATTAAAAATAAAAATTAAAAAATGGATCTCCACCGTTCATCTCTATAGACAGAGAGTGAAAATCATAAACTAAAAAATTAAAATTAAAAATACATAAAAAAAATTAAAAAAATTAAGAAATAAATACAATTAAAACAATTTAAAATAAAAATATGTATCTCCACTATCCATCTAGGTTATCCACAATATTTTCTTAATTTTTTTTAAATTTTTAATTTTGTTTTATGATCTCTACCTTTTAATTTTTTTAACTTTTTTTTTAACTTTTTTTTGTTTATGATTTTTATTGTTCATCTATAGAGATGGACAGTGGAGATCCATCTTTTTATTTAAATTTTTTAAATTTTTATTTATTTCTTAATTTTTTAAATTTTTTATGTATTTTTTTTATAAAAATATTTGTGTTTATAATATCCATCCATCTACCATCTATGGAGATGGACAGTGGAAGTCAATTTTTTTATTTTATTTTTCTTATTTTTTAAAAAAAAAATTATGTATATTTTCTAAAAAAATTTGTGTTTATGATCTCCATTTATGGAGGTAGACGTTAGAGTTTATCTTTTTAATTTTTAATATTTTTATTATTTTATATTTGATCTTTACTGTCCATCATATGATTGACGGTAGAGATTCATTGATATTATACATTAAAATATTTTAATTTAATATTTATAGAAATTTACCTTTATACCTTTGATTCCCCAAAATTTTTAACATAAAAGTTAACAATTAAGGGTATTTTGGTAATTAAAACTGACAATAAGGGAAAAATTGACTATCAAATAAAATTATAGGGAGATTTTACCTATAAATGAAATTAGAGTGGGAATTTAACTAATACACCAAACCAGAGAGGTATTTTAATAATACCACAAATAAATAAATAAATATATATATATATATATATATATATATATATATATATATATATATATATATATATATATTAGTCTTGACTAGTTGGCTAGTTGGCCTAACGTAACCACTAAAGGTTTACTAAAGGTTGTTGAAACAAAAGAAACCATTTCTCTCTTTTTTTTAAGATTTTTGTAGCCTTTCTCTCCATCACCTCTGTTGAGGGAACAAATGTGATGTGAGTAAGCTAGCTGCCTGCTTTCATAGAGTTAACCAAAGACCACTTTCAAACGGCAAACTTATTGGTGACACTGACAGTAATATTAAAAATGAAACCTTTTTTTCTTCTTTCTGTTTTATTGTTTACAAACACAAACACTCCACGTCTCTGGCTTCTATATCAAATGTTTTATCTCTCTCTCTCTCTGATTATGTCTAAGCTATATGCATATTATGGCGATTTTTTAACAATTTTTTAAGATAAATAGTATTTAAAGAGGTGTTAGAGCACAAGGTCTTCAATATTTTATAAATTAAAGATTATCTAATAAAATTGAGGTGTTTAAAATTGAAGTATTTTAATGGTAAACTCCTCAAATGGTTAATATTACTATTTAAGGCTTTTTTTTTTTAATATATACAATATTTTATTAATTTTATAAAATTTAATTAAAATATAGACGCTGCAAATACTGTTTAAATATTTACTCATATTAAAGTACTTATTTTTTACATGAATAAGGGGAATCTTGAATCCATCTCACGAACTGGAAAAAAAAAATATATATATATATATATTGACAATCTTATCAAGTTATCAACTAAGACGTAAACAGATATTTGTGACATTATTCTAAACGACAAAAATGAAAAATCAAAGTAGACAGCAATACTTGAAAGATTGAGACACAGTATCCCAAGCAAATCTAAGCGATTTGGTATTTATGGGAGAACAAACCTTTGACAATGGCTTGGCCACCATTCGCATGGGTTGCTATCTAAGGAGAAGAGCATCAATCCATTTGCACAGTGTCACGTGTCCTCCCCCATCAAATATCTGACCAGAAAAGCGTTTTAGTATTGGTGGGAATAAAGACTAAAAAAAAAAGTCTTTTGGGATACTTGGAAGGCGATCCAACGAATAGCCGCCGCCCCCGTAAGGGCACCTGTGCCCGCTCAACTCGATAGCTACCATCACTATTCACATTGACTTGAGTTTCACTCTATTCAAATTGTATTATATGATATTGATATATATAACACAAAGCCACTTATTTTGGTGGGTAGATATTTTAAAATTCTTCAAACTATCAGGATTAAATTTTTATAAATGTATTTTTTACTATTATTTATAAAATATAATTATATGGGTAGACTATTTTTTCTATTGTTGGGAGTAGTTGTTCGAATCATTAATTTCAGTAGTTATCGTCTCCTATTATTATAAATAGTTATCCGGACCATATTTGTATAATTTAATCTCAATTGGTTCCCGTAATCGTCTGACCTGTAAAGACATCAAATTTTTTTTTAAAAAAAATTTACATATAATTGTTATTATACAATAGGTATATTATGTTTGTCACATTTAATTTATATTTTAATTTGTATGGCAGTTAAACTAACGTGTGTTTATATATTATTTGAATAATATTGGAAAAAAAAAATAATAATTTTTTCAAATCTTAAGCAACATACTATCGTGATTTCATTCATATATGACGATCAGATCGGACACTGATAAACTTGATATACCATAGATTTTCTGAAACGGGATAAATAAAAAGATGGAACAATACAATTGTGGGTCCCTAAACTCTAATATTGGAATAATATAGAAGAGAGCCGAGAGGTCTCCAAATTGACAGCGGCAATGTGAACGCTCTTATTATAAATATTGTAGTTTTTTTTTTTTTTAAAAAAATTATAGATATTATAGTTTGTGCAGCGTTATGGGAATTTGGAAAGGAAAAGCAAGCAAAATGCACCTTTGTAGAATTTTTTTTTTTTTTTTTACCTTCTTATTTTAATGTTTATTTATTGATATGAGAATGAGAAATTTCTGAGACCATCCACTTAACTTGGTGGGGATAAATATGTATCCATTTAAGAGTCAAATGGTTGTTGACTTTAAAAAAAATAATTAGAATAAGAATTTGGATATTAAGAAAGCTAGCTTTTTAATGGATAAGAACGGTAAGATTCATTTGTATCTTGTCGTATGTAATTTGATTGTATATGGTATATGTCCTATGATTTATTTTTGTGTACCATAACCTCTGCTTTATACGATTTAAGAAAATTAAAAATATATGTAATTAATTTTCAAAAATCAGTAATATTTTCTGTTCTTACAAAATTATTTAGGTTACTGTTGCATTTCAAATTTTTTTAAGAGCAAATTATAATAGAATACTCGGACGTTTGATCATATTGTAATGAAGTCGCATTTTCCCTTTAAACTACAACCAACTAACTTGAATAATTATCAATTTTATTCCTTAATCTATTTAAAAATATCACTTTTTCATCTATTTTTAAAGTTAAACTTATTTTCACCATTTTTTTAGAAAACTTTCAACCTATTTTTTAATAAAATATCATTTTTTTACTTATATTTCATTTTTTAGTTTGCGTGGTCTCTGACATTTCATAAATAGATTAAATTGGTTATTTTACCAACTATTTAACGGTCAACCATCACTATTCGACAGTTTTACCTTGAAGAATTAATAAAATTACAATTTGATCCTTCAATTAAAATATAATAAAACTAAATAAATAGAAAAATAAATAAAATAATATTAAATTAAATTATAAAAACTTAATAAAAAATAACCAAATTATGTTATGTTATTAGAAAAAATTAATATTTAAAAAATAAGGAATAAAAAAGGTTAAAAATTGTTAAAAATAAAATAAAATAAATAAAATTGAGAATTAAATTTTATTCTTTAATTTTTTAAATGTTAATTTTTCTAATAAAATAAATTATTTTCAATATTTTTTTATTTTTTTATTTTTATTATTTAATTTTATAAATGTTAATTTTTCCTAATAAAATAATTTAATTTGAACATTTTTTAATAAATTTTATATTTTTAAGTTTTTATAATTTAGTTTAATATTATTTTATTAATTTTTCTATTTAATTATTTTTATTATATTTTAATTAGAAGGTAAAATTCTAATTCAATTAATTGAATTCTTTAAAGATAAAATTATCTTTTAAAAAAATTTATGATGATTGACCATTAAAAAGTTGGTCTAATGATCAATTTAATTGATTTAAAAAATATTAAGGATCACGTAAATTAAAAAATAATATTTTATTAAAAAAATATGAACTAAATTAAAGGTACTTCCATCTTTAATTTTATATGTATATTTTCTAACAATATGAATATATTAAAGTAGCGATTGAGAATTGAGTATTACCTTACTGTTACTCCACGAAAGGGTTTGTGGTTGGGTCCAATATAGAATAAAGTGAATTTGGAATGGGAATAAGAATAATATCAACTATTTCTTTGTGACATATGTATGTATATTTACAGGTATGTTTATCAAATATCATTCTAGAAAATATCTAGAGTATTTTTATTTTAAAATCTATTAAAAATATATGTATTAACACAGAAGAAGTTGAGTTTAGTTTTAACATAATGTATTTCACATCAACGTCAATAAAATTATATATTCAAATTATATTATACCCGTTTTGCAACTTAAGACAAAGAAACATATGTATTAGTGATTAATTTAAAAAGTAATATTATTTAAATCTAATAAAAATAAAATGATGATTAAAGGAAGGATAAGAGTGCACATCATCCAGTTAGTCTACTTTACTCACATTTTAGTAGTGAGGGTTCAATTTCTACCATGTATATTTATCAATATGAGTGGATAGTTTTATTTTCTTATTATTGGAGTAGATAGCTCCTGGTATGAGAGTAAATATTCGGACCATATATTTAACCATTAATTTTAATAGATCCCAATAATTATTATTATTTTAATTATACTCCCTTAAAAAGAAAGATGAGATAAGAGTAATACATTATACATCATACACACATGACATGATTGTAAATTAGTATAAATGCTTACTTGTTGAACAAGATTTGAGTTTGGTCAGAAAGAATCAACACCCAATAAATCTAGTAGCAGTTGAAAAGCAAATAAAAACATATAAAAATTGGATAGTATAACTAATCGGGCATTGACTGATAATGACTACTAAATTGCAAGTAATTTTAAATGTTTGATTGATGTTATCTCTATGCCTACTTGGATTTTTTTTAAAATTATTAATTATAGTGGTTTACTGGAATCTACTACTTCATTATTAAAATATAATTGATGGGAAATTGAACAAATCAAAAGTCGCATTTCATTTTACACAACTTGAGACAGATGCAAATTTTTGCAAGAATAATTTTTTATTCAACCCTAATTATATGACTTTGTTGGAAAACCTATCTTCTAATTTTATTTTATATTTTTTTTTGGGAGAAAAAAAAAAGAGTGAGTAAAATTAGATATTTAATTAAATACATATTCAGATATTTTTACTCTAGTTGCCTATAAATAATTAATTCTTATACATTAATTTATAGTAAAGTAGTTAATACATATTCTTCTCACTTTAGTATTGAGGGGTTCAATTCTCACCATACACATACCAGCATGTGTGAATAATTTTATCTCTTTATTGTAGCAGTATATGTCTTCCCTTATTATGGGAGAAAATATCTCCCGTTATAGGAGTAGATATTCAGACTACACGTTTAGTAATTAATCTCGACAGCTCCCGATAATTATTAATATTATACTCATATTCCTTTAAAAAAAATTAATTAATTCTCTTATCTTATAATACAAGTTAAGAACTTAAAAATTTAATTAATAAAAAACTCAACTATATAAATAATCATTCTTTTTATATCTTTAAATAATTAATAAAAAGTATTTCACCGATTATACACTCGCGCAGACAGCACAATCCATAGATTTTAAAATCAAAATTCTAGCTCCATGAAAGCAAGTTGATATCATAAATATGATGGGCACCAGCTGCGAGAATAACAGTCGAGTCCGCCAATGGTGATTATCCAACGATTGGGCCCCATACCATTTTTTATTATTTTTTGTTTTATCAAAAAGCTTATTGGATGAGACCAAATCCTTGTGTGTGGAGAGGGAATCACTCCCCATTAAAAACAGTTTTTAATGGATTGGATTATCGAAGACTTGTGGAGGAGGAAACCATGCATTAAAAGTATTAGTATCATAAGTTTTTATTTTTTATTTTTTTTTCATTAGTTTTTTAATCTATAGTTTATGCTTTATACATATAATAATTAGGATACCCAAGAGAAATAATTCAAAAAAATAATTTAAAAATAAAAAGAAACTTTCATGCCTATACACGTGCTTTGTATGACTTTATTATTAGTCGGTAATAAATATTTATAAAAGTTGCTATCTATAAACAGAAACAAAAATATTTTTAAAATATTTGTTGTATATTTTCACGTTACGCATGAGAAATAGTGTTAATATATTATAAATCACATCAACCTATATTTTATATACTATACTTATATTTTTACCTATCAGTTTTACCTTTTATATTTAGCAGTGAATAACACATTCACATAAATAATATGTAAGGCGTGATTAGTACTTCATTTCATGTTCTAGACAATATATATACTTCACTTACAATATATTATTTATACATAAATTTAAGTAAAACGTTTAAACAGTCAAGCATTATTTATTTATTTATAAGAGTATCATTATGCTTCGGATTTACAAAAGGGAAAAATGAAAGGTGGAGTTTTTCTAACATGCCTTCACTGTTTCTTGTCAATAAGGTAAGCCAATAAGGTAATAATTCGTCGTAAAGTATAGTGTTGGGTTGGCAGGAATGCTATTGAAAATACTTTCGAATAATATGAAACGTACTTAAGGCCTGTTTGAGATAGTTTATAAAAGTGATTTATTAGCTTTTTGGATCCAAAAGTTACTTTTGGACTCGTTTGAATATTTCATGGAAGAGCTTTTAATGTTTGAGATAGTTTCTAAAAGTGATTTATTAGCTTTTTAGATCCAAAAGTCACTTTTGGACTCGTTTGAATGTTTCATGGAAGAGCTTTTAACTCTTCCAGATAAAACTAAAATATATGACTTTTGCAGAAAGAGCTTTCAAGAAGTCAAAATTTCAAAGTAAAAGCCCTACTGTAGTAGCCAAAATATGTCTGGCCCAAAGTGTGGCCCAAAGACAAAGCCCATAGCTAAAAATGGGACTACACTCTCATGTAGTACGACGGTGGCTCAGCATGAAGATCAAGTCGCACGACATGAAGTACCATCATATAGACGTACTAGTTCGAAGATCTTGTCGTACGACATGAAGCACTCATGTAGTACGACGACGTACTAGTTCTAAGATCTTGTTACACGACATGAAGCACTCATGTAGTACGACGACGTACTAGTCCGAAGACTATGTCGCACGACATGAAGCACTTATGTAGTACGACCGTGCTACATCACCCAAATCGTGGTCCAGATTGACAAGAAACCTACATGTCGTACGACATGGCATCTCCGTCGCTCCGAGGGAGACCAAATTGTGATCTACTTTGAAACAGGTCCTACAAAGTCATAATGACACTTGATGGCAGCCCAATCAAAAGGAGCACCCAGATGCTTTCTTAGTGGAAGACAGAGAAGAGAGAATGATGAGATCTCCAAAAGAAAGAAGAAGGAAGAAGCATCAATCTCCTATAAAGAGGAGGATAATCCCTCATAGGAGAGAGGGCCGAAAAACTGAGATCAAGAGATTACTAAGAAGAGAGAATGATGAGATCCCTCAAAAAGAAGAAGCATCAGTCTCCTATAAAGAGGAAGAGAATCCCTCATGAGAGGAGGAGGCCGAAAAACCAAGATCCGGATATTATAGAAAAAGAACCACACCCTCCGGCCATTGCTCATCTTCTCCGATCACCCTCCGACCTTACATCTCCTTTGATCAAAGAAACCCCAACTGTAAAGATAGCAGGAAGTATTTCTCACTCATCTCCATTTACAAACATTACACTTTTACTAGCACTCGCTAACTTGACCGTCGGAGTGACTTTGGCCGGCACCACCCCGGTGTCCCAGACGTCCTGCGGGTCACGTGCGTTCTGTCTTTGCAGGTTGTAGTGCCCCATGTCCCCGAGTGATTTTTGAGGACTACAATTTGGCGCCCACCGTGGGGCACGACAATCTCTAAGCAAGCAAAGGTAGAACGCGGCAACCCCGACTATGTCATCTGACGATTTTCATCACGACGCGATGGAGGTTAGGGTACAACTCCTCATATCCCAGATGCAAGAGAATACCCAAAGGCTCCAAGCACTCGAACAAGAGAATCAACGAGTGTTGGCGGAGAACCAAGAATTGCAAAATAGGATCAGTTCGCTCACTGCCGTACGACCATTTGGAGACACTTCGACATCCCAACCCTTGCCATTCGAGCAAGCCGCTCACGCTACTTATTACGCGCCCGTCCGCCCGGACGAACATGGTACTACCGCTCGAAACCTCGATCCAACCCACGTAGGGTCAGAGCCCAACATTCAAGTTACGAGTGGACCCCATATCGTCGCACGACATACGGCAGAGAATATACCAAATGGGATGGGAGGACATCGATCAGACGATATGGCAAGAGCTACACAAGGAGTGCCACCTATATCCACTCCCAACGGCAACGTCGGCTCAACCCAACCAACCATCCCGTTACAAGGAACGTCATCCGGCCCTTCACATTCAGCGCCGCCAGACCCAAACCGAGTGAGCGCCGAACCGACCTTGGCCAACCGGGACTTGGCACAAAGGTACACAGAGATGGAAGCACTCATCCAACGCATTCCGGGAATGCCCACTCCTATAAAGAAAAGTGCAGCCAATAGTTTTGCCGACTCCCCCTTCGTCGACACAATAACATTGGTGGAGATGCCAAGGAAGTTCAACTTTCCAGGTATGAAGCAGTACGACGGTACGACCGACCCCGACGAACACATTGCGCAGTATCGACAACGAATGTTCACGGCCGCCATCCCTCGTGACCTTAGGGAAGCTTGCATGTGCAAAGGTTTCGGTTCGAGCCTCGTGGGACCTGCCCTACAATGGTACATCAACCTCCCCAATGTTTCCATCAACTCTTTTGCTCAACTCACTGACACCTTCGTAGAGCAGTTCGCTAGTAGCCGGAAGCTAGAAAAGCAATCCGACGACCTCTATACAATCAGCCAAAGGAGGGGTGAACGCCTACGAGATTTTGTGGGCCGGTTCAACCATGAAAAAGTATCCATCCCTCATTGTAACCAGGCGACAGCCATATCAGCCTTCCGCAAGGGTCTACTCTATGATTCCGATCTGTACAAAGAGCTCACCAAATACCCTTGTAAAACCATGGAAGACGTCCTCGCCAAGACATGGGCACAGATAAAATGGGAAGAAGACGAAGTAAACCATAAACCTAATAGAGCGAACTACAAGGAGGATAAGTCGGAGAGGATGGTCGAACAACGAATCAACACCCGACGCAGCGGGCCATATCCAGTCGTACCCCGAAGGGACAGCCGTATGATGTACGAGCGCCGGCGCGACGACAGACCACCAAGGCCGTTCGTTCGTCCAAAAAACATAACACCAGAATACAACTTGAACATCAGACCAACGGAGGTAGTTGCCATACTGAAAGGAATGGGTAGGTCGGTTCGTTGGCCAGACAAGATGATGAGCCCGCCGGATCAAAGAGACAACTCTAAATGGTGCGAATTCCATGGAGACCACGGCCATCGAACTGAGCATTGCGTGGCGCTACGATTGGAGGTGGCCGAACTACTCAAGAAAGGCCACCTTAAAGAATTCCTGACTGATAAAGGTAAGCAAACTTTTATGAATAAAGAGGGGTCGCGCGACATTGCTTCAATACCGCCACCAGAACCTCCCAAACACGAGAGAACTGTGAACGTCATCTCTGGCGGGTCTGAAGTGAATGGAGTAACCTACTCGGAGGCAAAGCGCCACTCACGACAGGCCGGTCGTACGAACGTCCAACGAACTCGTACGGCGGATCCCACGTGTAACTACCCAATCAGTTTCAGCAGCGATGAGCACATGGATTTATTCAATCCCCACCACGACGCACTAGTCATCTCACTGACGGTGGCCAATTGTTTGATCAGACGGATCCTAGTGGACAATGGAAGCTCGACAAATGTACTCTTCCTCGACGCATTGAAAGAGATGCATATTGACGAGTGTAACATCATACGTCGCTCTACAATCCTTGTAGGATTTAGTGGGGAACACAAGAATACTCTGGGAGAAATCACCCTTCCAATATACGCGGAAGGTGTCAACTTAAACACACATTTCCTCATCCTGGACTGTCCGTCGTCCTACAACATAATCATGGGTCGCCTATGGATTCATGAGATGAGGGCAGTGCCCTCAACATATCATCAGGTCATCCGTTTCCCTACCAGATGGGGAGTTCACGAGATCCGAG
The DNA here is from genome assembly GCA_003430845.1 of Xanthoceras sorbifolium. Classification (NCBI taxonomy): domain Eukaryota; kingdom Viridiplantae; phylum Streptophyta; class Magnoliopsida; order Sapindales; family Sapindaceae; genus Xanthoceras; species Xanthoceras sorbifolium. Next base: position 15,896,456 of record CM010608.1, on the reverse strand, counting down.
GGCAGCAAAAGATATCGCGTGACTGCTACCAGAACACTCTTAAAAGCAGGTCGTCCGACTTATAGCAATTACAGAATGAGAGCACCCCCACCAACAAAGACGAACCTGATATGGAAGAACTCGACGAAGTATCCATACATCCCAATTTTCCAGACCACAAAGTTAGTATCGGATCCCGCCTTCCACAAAATATCCGAGCGAGACTACTCAGCTTCTTGACGGCGCGGCACGACAGCTTTGCATGGTCGCACGCAGACATGATCGGAATTAGCCCAGAAGTCCTAGTGCATAAGTTGCAAGTCGACCCGGATCATCCACCTGTGAAGCAAAAAAGGAGGAAGTTCGCGCCCGAGCGCAACAAGGTTATAAATGAAGAAATCCAAAAGCTAATCGACATTGGCTCGGTGAGAGAAGTAAGTTACCCAGACTGGCTCGCAAATGTAGTGGTAGTGAAGAAAAAGAATGGGAAGTGGCGAGTTTGCATCGACTTCACAGACCTCAACAAAGCTTGTCCAAAGGATTCCTTCCCTCTCCCACACATCGACATGATGGTAGACGCTACGGCAGGCCACGAACTATTGAGCTTCATGGATGCATTCTCCGGTTACAACCAAATCCTTATGCATCCAGATGACCAAGAGAAGACTTCTTTCATCACGGAGCGCGGCATCTTTTGCTACAAAGTAATGCCATTCGGTCTCAAGAACGCTGGGGCAACCTACCAAAGATTAGTCAACAAAATGTTCGCAACCATGCTTGGACAGACTATGGAGGTCTATATCGACGACATGCTAGTAAAGTCATTAGTAGCAGACCAACACCTCGATCACCTCCGGCAGTCGTTCGACATCATCGACGAGTATGGGATGAAGCTTAATCCAACCAAATGCTCCTTCGGCGTTTCCTCGGGGAAGTTCCTTGGCTATTTAGTAACCAAGAGAGGCGTCGAGGCCAACACAGATCAGCTCCAGTCCGTCATGGATCTAAGGTCTCCCAAAAGCATCAAGGACGTACAAAAGCTAACTGGACGGCTCACGGCCCTCAACCGATTCATTTCAAAGTCGTCTGAAAAATGTAAGCCTTTCTTCGATGCTCTAAGAAAGAGCAAGTCATTTGATTGGAATCAAACAAGCGAGGACGCCTTCCAAAATATAAAAAGATATCTAGCAAGCCCGCCTTTACTGTCCAAACCCAAGGAAGGCGAAACCCTCCTGCTCTACCTCGCTGTATCCGAAACGGCCATTAGCGCTGTATTGATAAGGGAGGAGGATGACAAACAACTCCCCGTATACTACATCAGCAAGACTCTACTCGATGCAGAGACAAGGTACGCCCAACTCGAAAAATTAGCCCTCGCACTAGTCACGGCCGCAAGGAAATTACGGCCGTACTTCCAATGCCACACTATTAGTGTACTCACTGCCTTCCCCTTGAAGAGTGTCCTACATAAACCTGAACTATCCGGCCGTCTAGTGAAATGGGCCGTAGAGCTGAGCGAGTACGACATCACCTACCAACCTCGCACGGCGATCAAGTCGCAAGTACTGGCGGATTTCATAGCAGACTTCACACCAGGGATTCTACAACGAGCGGAGGAAGAACTTTGCACTATGTCGTGCGACACGCCAAGGGAGGAGTGGAGTTTAGCAGTTGATGGATCAAGTAACGCTAGAGGCAGCGGGCTGGGAATAGTACTTACCTCCCCTACGGAGCACGTCATCGAGAGGTCCATCAGATGTGGATTCAAGACCACCAACAACGAAGCCGAGTACGAAGCCCTCATAGCCGGGCTCACCTTGGCAAAGGACTTACACGTCGAACGAATCAAGGTACGCAGTGACTCCCAATTAATTGTGAGACAATTGCAAGGGTCCTATCAAGCCAAGGATTTAAAAATGTCGGCCTACTTGACCTTGGTAAAAGAGTTACAAGCTTCATTCAAGTCATTCGACATCGAGCAAATACCCAGATCCGACAACGCGCATGCTGACGCACTGGCCAATCTTGGGTCCGCACTAGCTACCACAATTGAACGAACTATTCCAATGGTGTTCGTCCAATGGCCAGCCGTATGGAAGCCAACAAAGCTGGAAATCAAACCAATTTCGGACAAGCCCACTTGGATTACCCCGATCCACGACTATTTGAGGGACGACACCCTCCCATCTGACAAGGTAGAAGCTCGAAGAATTAAAATCAAAGCCGCCCGATTTTCTATAATAGAAGGTCAACTTTACAAGCGATCCTACTCCGGGCCCTACCTCAAATGTGTCGACCCAGTCGAAGCTCGGCAAGTACTCAAGGACTTACACGAGGGACAATGTGGAAATCACTCGGCCGGGAGAAGCCTAGCCAATAGAGCAATCACGGCCGGGTATTACTGGCCTACCATGCGATCCGAGTCGCACGACCTCGTCAAAAGGTGCGACCCCTGTCAGCGCTTCGCCCACGTTTCACATCAACACCCGGAAAGACTCCACCCCATCTCAGCACCATGGCCCTTCATGAAGTGGGGCATGGACATAGTAGGGAAATTGCCCGCCGCTACCGGAGGAAAAGTCTACATGCTAGCCGTAACCGACTACTTCACAAAGTGGGTCGAAGCCGAATCATATGTAAGAATCAAAGACGCCGAGGTAAAAAGCTTCATTTGGAAGAATGTCATATGCCGCTACGGAGTTCCACAGGAAATAGTCACCGACAATGGCTCACAATTTATTTCATATGATTTCCAAGACTTTTGCGACAAGTGGAGCATCAAACTAAGCTATTCAAGCCCAAGATACCCTCAAGCTAACGGACAAGCAGAATCCACTAACAAGACAATCATGTCCACCCTCAAGAAGCGACTCGACCAATGCAAAGGGAAGTGGGCCGATGAGCTACCGGGTGTGCTGTGGTCTTACCGTACGACGGTCAGGACGTCAACAGGAGAAACACCATTCTCTCTATCTTACGGCTCAGAAGCCGTCATAGCAACAGAAGCTGACTACCCTTCTTATAGGATACGACACGCAACAGAAGAAGCAAACGACAGAGAATTACTGGGTGAACTCGACACAATCGACGAGCGCCGCGACAAGGCCGCAATCAGGTTGGCCGTATACCAACAACGAGTCGCCCGCCATTATAACAGAAGTGTTCGTCTCAAGTCATTCCATATTGGAGATTGGGTTCTTCGCCGCGTCTTCCAAAACACAAAGGAAAAAAGGAGCAGGCAAATTCGGTCCTACGTGGGAGGGACCATATCAAATCACCAATGTATTTGGAAATGGAGCCTATAAACTACGATGTACAGATGGCATGGAGATCGGCAACAGCTGGAACGCGTGCCATCTAAAACAATATCAGTTTTAGAAATATATATATATATATATATATATATATATATATCTATCTATATATTTCGAATTTTATCACTCTACAATATTTATTTTTTACGCAGGTCAGCATTGCACAGTCTATCTTGAACTACATCACAAGTTGCAGTGTGCAATTGAGCAGTTACACACTCCAACTGGGGCAATTCAATATCACAAACAACAGAATCTACGACAAATCTCGAACATGACCCGCACTCAAGGTCATGAACCACGACCTGCATTCATGGTCGCCATCTCCACACGGTCACATGACCCGCACTCAAGGTCATGGACCGCGACCTGCATTCATGGTCGCCATCTCCACACGGTCACATGATCCGCACTCAAGGTCATGGACCGCGACCTGCATTCATGGTCGCCATCTCCACACGGTCACATGACCCGCACTCAAGGTCATGAACCACGACCTGCATTCATGGTCGCCATCTCCACACGGTCACATGACCCGCACTCAAGGTCATGGACCGCGACCTGCATTCATGGTCGCCATCTCCACACGGTCACATGATCCGCACTCAAGGTCATGGACCGCGACCTGCATTCATGGTCGCCATCTCCACACGGTCACATGACCCGCACTCAAGGTCATGGACCGCGACCTGCATTCATGGTCGCCATCTCCACACGGTCACATGACCCGCACTCAAGGTCATGGACCGCGACCTGCATTCATGGTCGCCATCTCCACACGGTCACATGACCCGCACTCAAGGTCATGAACCACGACCTGCATTCATGGTCGCCATCTCCACTCGGTCACACGACCCGCATTCAAGGTCATGGATTCTCCATCTCCAACAGATCACGCAATCAGAAAAAGAAATTACTATCATAAAAAGCATACGACATCAAGGAAAAATTAACATACTTCATATATTAAAATTGTTGTTTAAACAGAGCATACAAAACTAAAAATAAATAAATACGTTCAACAAATTTTTACAACCCCTTATGGGGCAAGGTCATCGTGCTCTCCAGTCGGCTGGGCAGCCAAGGCTACGATGGCCGAACCTTCTGGAGGAGGAGGAACAGGCTCTTCGACAGGCTTATCATCCGCTTCATCCTCATTATAGCGCGACAGCTCCTCGTGGTCGGCAATCCAGCTGTCAACCTTCCACTCGATCGCACGACCGTCCCTGTACTCCCTCATCAAATCTGCACGAGTCTTGATGACTGCATTGAGGACGTTATCCTCTGCCTTGTCGTACAGGGAGTCATAATCTGCCTCTTTAGCCTTCAGCTTGGCCTCCAGCAAGTCAACACGCGACTTCAACTTATTTAATTCCAAAGTGGCCTCCACCGCCCGACTGGAGGCCTCAAGAGCAGTCTTCTTGGCTTCAACATTCGAAGCCTTCAGCATGTCATTGTCAGCCTTCAAGCCCTGGTTGCTCACCTTAAGGTCCCTCACCTTCTTAAGGGCGACGCCCAGCTCCTCCTTCAAATGGACGTGCGACTGAAGAGCCTACACAAAATAAAAACACAAGTCAAAACAAATTATAACGCAGTTAAAACAAAATATACAAATGAATATGTCGCACGACCATACCTGGAAGAGGTGACCAAGTCCCCAGTCAGCAGCTTGGGAAAGACCCATCTCCCTTAGGCGACTCTTGTCCTCAGGCAGCAGCAGCCGCTCGACTTGTGGAAGGATCGACCCCACATTGGAGTATGCAGAAGCATCCTGTGGGAAGACTAGGTCGACCGAAGCGTCGACACCAGATGCCGAATCCTCCCTTCTTCTTTTCTTCCCAGCAGAAGAAACATCTTGGGAGGTCTTGGTACGACTAGAAGGAGGAGGTGGAGGAGTGGAGGCCGCTTGATCGCTCGACTCAGCTTTCTTCTTGCCCTTTCTCTTCTCCCTCAGCCTCTTCATTGCGTCATCAGCAGCAGGTGCAGCGATCTCTCCAGCCATAATGTCAACTGCAAAGCGTCGCTCGACGTATAAAATGGGAGTCAGGAATCGAGTGCCGTACAGTCGCTCGACACAATGCCTGACCCTGACAAACTCCACTAAATTTTTGAAGGCAGGGTAGGGAGTACCTGGCTCGTTTATAATGCTAAATTTCCAGAGATGACTCGGCCGCAAGTTCTCCTCCGATAGTATACTCCTCCAACTCCTCTCCTTGACGTCGTACGACAGAACCTTTTCCGTACGCGTCACACACGTCAACCCAACTACTGATTGAGGCGCTCCTGTGTTCACTACAAAACAAACACAAAAGGAGTTAGTAAGAAAAAATTGCAAAGACAGTCGCACGACGCTACTAACATAAAGACTCACCAGCCTTAGACCAAGTCGCACGGACAACGGTTTCCCCGAGAGGCCAATCAACAAGCAGGCCCCTCGCGAAGAAATACCTGTCCTTCCACAACCTATCATTTGTGGTTAGCTCCGTGATCAAATGCGTTCTGTTAGGTCGAAGGTTTAAGTTATAGCGCCCTTTCTCTGTGTCGTGCTCCCGCACGGTATACTAGTAGAAAAGATCGGGGAGCTCGAAGACTATCCCTTCTCTCGTACACAACAGATCCAGCGCCAGCAGGATCCTCCAACTGTTGGGCATCAGCTGCCCTGGGGCAAGCTCGAAGTGATCTAGCACCCTCCTCAGTAGTCCGACTACTGGCAGCCTGAATCCCACCCGCTGGAATGGGAACTCGTACAAACAGGTCCATCCTGGGACGTCCCAGTCTGGCCTCTCCTCCTTATAGGGAGCCCTCAGCGCGACACCATCAGGAATACCATAGGTGAATCGAAGGCGCATGACGTCGTCTTCAGTCAACACGCTAGCCGGGTTATTCAAAAGCAACCCTAGCGGCCTACTGGGTCCCATTGGACACGGGCCTGCTGCGTCGCCCGGCAGTTCGACTAAAGGCACTCCCATTGCCACGTCGTCCGTCACTCGCGATGTACCAGCAAGAGAAACTGTCACGGTGTCGTACGACGAGGAAGCAATGGTTACTTCAGCACTCGCTGCCTCTGACTCTCCCCATGAGTCGTACGACAGATCTATTGGATCGTCGTATCCACGCCCAGAGGTACTGGGAGGACTTTCATCTCCTCGACTCGACATCAGACCTACAAGTCGAACGACAGTAGCCAATGGTTAGTATTATAACCTAGATCAAAGACTTGGCACGACCTGATATCAGCTCCCAAGACTGTTAAGAAGGTCGTGCGACCTATACGTCTTGGCTACTGTCGTGCGACCTAGACTCTACAAACAATTTGTGCCTAAACCTAACTCTAGATTTTCGATCTAACAAACTTTAAAAACTTTTTTTAAAGTTTTTCTTAAAGACTATTCGAAGAACATAAGAAAAACCCAGAAAAAAGCACAAATAAAAAATCAAAAGAACGGGGGAACCAAGAAAACTTACCAAAATAGCGAAGGTATGCAAATTCTTCGTCGGAATAGATATGGAATGGCAAAAATGAGCAGCAAAGACGCCGGAATAACACGAAAGTGGCGAAAAAACGGCGACTGGTTTTTGAGAGAGAAAACAAGAAAGAGAGAGAGAGCAAAAAATTGAAAATGAGAGAGAAAGGGAAAGGGCGGCAACTAAAAAGATGCCTACGCTGACGTGTCAACTTCTCATTTGAGACATACTCCCATGACCTATCATTTGCCATGCATGCGCTCCACCCATAAAAACGGCATTTATTTCGGCACAGACGTCAAAGAGTCATTTGGAGACCAAACACTCCCTCTCTAAAGTAACATTGTCGTACGACAAAAACACAACTTACGCGTTGTCATCTACTCACCAACACTGGTACACCCTATCAGAAAGACAGAGTCGTGCGACGATGTCAACCCAACCTTGGAGTTTACCTATACATATCTATGTCTGCATGTCGTACGACGCAAACCCCTTGGCCTTTTAGATCCAATGCGTTTGGGGGCAAACTGTAGTAGCCAAAATATGTCTGGCCCAAAGTGTGGCCCAAAGACAAAGCCCATAGCTAAAAATGGGACTACACTCTCATGTAGTACGACGGTGGCTCAGCATGAAGATCAAGTCGCACGACATGAAGTACCATCATATAGACGTACTAGTTCGAAGATCTTGTCGTACGACATGAAGCACTCATGTAGTACGACGACGTACTAGTTCTAAGATCTTGTTACACGACATGAAGCACTCATGTAGTACGACGACGTACTAGTCCGAAGACTATGTCGCACGACATGAAGCACTTATGTAGTACGACCGTGCTACATCACCCAAATCGTGGTCCAGATTGACAAGAAACCTACATGTCGTACGACATGGCATCTCCGTCGCTCCGAGGGAGACCAAATTGTGATCTACTTTGAAACAGGTCCTACAAAGTCATAATGACACTTGATGGCAGCCCAATCAAAAGAAGCACCCAGATGCTTTCTTGGTGGAGGACAGAGAAGAGAGAATGATGAGATCCCTCAAAAAGAAGAAGCATCAGTCTCCTATAAAGAGGAAGAGAATCCCTCATGAGAGGAGGAGGCCGAAAAACCAAGATCCGGATATTATAGAAAAAGAACCACACCCTCCGGCCATTGCTCATCTTCTCCGATCACCCTCCGACCTTACATCTCCTTTGATCAAAGAAACCCCAACTGTAAAGATAGCAGGAAGTATTTCTCACTCATCTCCATTTACAAACATTACACTTTTACTAGCACTCGCTAACTTGACCGTCGGAGTGACTTTGGCCGGCACCACCCCGGTGTCCCAGACGTCCTGCGGGTCACGTGCGTTCTGTCTTTGCAGGTTGTAGTGCCCCATATCCCCGAGTGATTTTTGAGGACTACACCTACCAAACATGGCCTTACAATTGTTCGCGAAAGAACATTGAAAAATGTTTTCATACATTCAAAGGTTTTTGTATTTAAAAATATTTCATAAAAGAAATTCATTGAACACTTCTCAAATACGCAATCTATTTATTGATATTAAAATGTTGTTTTAATTATTTTTTAATCAATTTTTATGAAGTATAAATAAAAATATTTATTTTAAATATGAATTTAGAATTTAAAGAAAATAATATGATTTGAAACTCATAATTTTACCGTGTGGGTATAAAAAATTTACCGTCCAATTACATTATCTAATTTCAAAGTGCTTTTAATGATAAGATGCAGTAATAATCATAATATTTATATGGATTATGTTAATTTAAAATTTTTATTTTTATTTTATGATTTCAAAAAAGTGGAAATTAAGGTCACAAAATCAGTCAAAATATTAAATTAATATAATCATATTTATAACAATCAAGTGACCTCTCAAATTTATTTTGCACATCCACATGTAGTAAAGTGGTTAGTGCACTTTCCTCCCATCTCAGTGGTGAGGAGTTCGATTCCCACCATATGCATGTATAAGTAGTTTTCTTCTCTTATTGTGGGAGTATTATTCTTCCACTATGAGAGTAGTTATCCGGACCATGCATTTAGTGGTTAATCTCGGCAGATCCCATAGTTGTTGATATTGTAATTGTACCCCTTAAAAAAAAAAAAAATCAAGTCACTATTATTAAATTAATTAATTTAAATTTTACTTGTAGTTTATTCAATAACACTAAAAATAGCAAATTATAATCAAAATAAGAAGTTGCTAACCAAACCAATTTAATCTTCTTAATCTTTTCTCTTTCTTGGAGGAATTTAATCTTCTTAATCTTGTACCTAACTAAAAATGCTAAATGGTATCTAATCAATTGTCTCCACTCTCAATTTTGCTAACATCATTTTCAGCCATTTCAAAACTATAAGTCCAATGCATTATATGAAGAATTGCTATCATTGATACGAACCCAGAATTAAACTACAAAAAAATTGAAATTAATTAATTAAATAAATGGATATTTGCAAAACCTTCCCCTAAGATTTGATTTTTTTATTTAAAAAAATTAAATTAAAATAAAAATCCTTTATTATAGACCAAAATCACATTATAATTTTAAATTTTTTTAACAATCTGTTGCGTACCAAAAATCCAAGCAGGACAAGATTTTTATCTACTTTCAAAACAAAAGGATTGAGACGGGCCTGACCCCAGCCTGAACAATCGTAGAAACAATTGTCCATTTTCTTTATTCATTATTTCTCTTTAAAACTTGCAAGCCACCAACTTGTATGTTAAGATTTGTTGTTTTGGTCTTTTTGGTAATGCTAGATAATCACAAAAATATAATGATACTGTGAATATGTGATGTGCGATTAGGGAGGGCAATCGAGCGGAATGGGAATGAATATCCCAATATGTCTATCTCTCTATCCATTTGAGATATATTTTTTCATTCCCGCATCTATCCCCGTTTATAAGTAAGTAGAGCAAATCCTGATAATCTATGAATTGCGATAGGGATATCCACTCCAATATTTGATGAAAAAATATATTAAAACCATATACTTCACATGAGAAAAATGTAAGTAAAATCGATAATAACACATTCATAATTAATATCAATTATTCAAAAATGAAATAAATTTGTAAAATTTTGTCCCATAAAGCTTAACAAAGAGGTTGAAGCACACAAATACATCCATTAAAAGTTGAAAATAACATAAAATATGAAGGGGGTGTATTCAATATAGAATTTATTAGAGTTCGGTGAATTTTTTTAAGTCATAGATTTTGGTGGAGTGAGGATCGGTACTGATCCAGGACAAACAAGGTAGTCGCCTAGGCCCAACAATCTTAGGGGAACCAATATTTTTATATACTTTAGTGTTGGGCTGATTAATAAGGTATACATTTTTTATATACATTGCCACTTGATTTCATTGTCAATAGTGTTGGGCTATGTGGTGGCCCAGACAGCCTTTCATATATTAATACAAGTTGAGCTCAGGGTTGATCACTTGGTTGGGCTAATTAATAACAATCATTAGGTTCAAGTTGAGTCTATAATTGAAAAAGAAACCATAAACTTTTAATTGAAAAATTATTGAGATGAAATCAATAAAAATATCTAAAAGGTATTTAATTGAACGAGGGTGCTCTGAAAGGGTACCTTTTTTTTTTTTTTGCCCAGGGCCATAAAAAGCAATGAGCTGACCTTGGGTGGAGTTCACGGATTCTATAGATTTTATGTAAATTTTGTAAGAATCCTGTGTAGAGTTTGTTGGACTTGTCCACACACACATATATATATATATATATATATGGAATTTAATGAATTTTTAATAATCTATCTTGAAAAAAAAATATTTAATTAATAATAGTTTAAAATCCATCAAATTCCATGGGAGTAAAGCAAGATTTGTCATGTGACTTTTCATTTTAAAATCTAGTAAAGTCCATTCAATTTCATCATTTAAACATAATATGCAAAGTCTATGTGTTTTTTTAATACACCTAGATTTCGATGGATTCTTTAAAAGTCTGCATTCAATACACTAGATTCTATGGACTTTTTAAAAGTTTGTAAAAATCTGGATTGAATACACCCAAATTTTAATGGACTTTTTAAAAGTTTATAAAAATCTGGATTAAATACATTCAAATTTCGATAGATTCCTTGATTGAATACACTCAGATTTCGACGCACTTTTAAATTCCAACCAACTTTAGATTGAATACACCCCCCTAAATTTGATAATGGGGCTGGGTGAGAGGATATCCATAGATCAATATTCATCTCATTCCCAAAAATAAAATGAATATAAGAATAGTATCCCTCTGCGCTCCAAATTTGATATAATAGTATTCATCCCTGCTCCAAATGGAGCGAATCTTTAACCATCTCTATATGTAATAAATGATATGATAGTGATAAATTAATTATCGCTTAGATAGAACGAAAAGTTTGGAAAATCTTATTAGAGGTGTAGCTTCATTACTCTTTAGTTATCATTTTATATTAATTTCTTTTTCAAAAAAAAAAAAGAGAAATTTAACGTTAATTTTTGTAATATCATTCTTGCAAATAGCATATTATGAATTATATTCCCTCCACGGTCGGTGCTCTCAATAAAAATAAAAAATAAATTAAAAAACAGGAATAAGAAAATGCAAATTCAGTTTCTCGATCAAGCAGTTTTTTTCATTTTTCTTATCCTTAGAAGCTATGATAACTTAAATGCATGTCCATTTATTTTATGATCACTACCACTACTCGTTTTTTCGCGTGTACCATCCACGAAATACTACATGCTGTTGCATGCCTGCATTGATTGATCCTTCACATTTTCTGCTCTTATGAATTGAATTACCAACTATATTTCCCCTTCTTTTTTCTTGTTGATAGTTTCTCAACTTCTTCAGCAATTTGGCCAAAACCCTTGTTGTTTTTGTTATGATCCGCTATCGATCTCAATATTATATTGGTCTCTTAGTGTTGCTTCATAATTTTTCAATATAAAATTCGTCTCATCTTTTATTAATTTTTACACGCGGATCAACTTATTTAATTCCAAAGTGGCCTCCACCGCCCGACTGGAGGCCTCAAGAGCAGTCTTCTTGGCTTCAACATTCGAAGCCTTCAGCATGTCATTGTCAGCCTTCAAGCCCTGGTTGCTCACCTTAAGGTCCCTCACCTTCTTAAGGGCGACGCCCAGCTCCTCCTTCAAATGGACGTGCGACTGAAGAGCCTACACAAAATAAAAACACAAGTCAAAACAAATTATAACGCAGTTAAAACAAAATATACAAATGAATATGTCGCACGACCATACCTGGAAGAGGTGACCAAGTCCCCAGTCAGCAGCTTGGGAAAGACCCATCTCCCTTAGGCGACTCTTGTCCTCAGGCAGCAGCAGCCGCTCGACTTGTGGAAGGATCGACCCCACATTGGAGTATGCAGAAGCATCCTGTGGGAAGACTAGGTCGACCGAAGCGTCGACACCAGATGCCGAATCCTCCCTTCTTCTTTTCTTCCCAGCAGAAGAAACATCTTGGGAGGTCTTGGTACGACTAGAAGGAGGAGGTGGAGGAGTGGAGGCCGCTTGATCGCTCGACTCAGCTTTCTTCTTGCCCTTTCTCTTCTCCCTCAGCCTCTTCATTGCGTCATCAGCAGCAGGTGCAGCGATCTCTCCAGCCATAATGTCAACTGCAAAGCGTCGCTCGACGTATAAAATGGGAGTCAGGAATCGAGTGCCGTACAGTCGCTCGACACAATGCCTGACCCTGACAAACTCCTCTAAATTTTTGAAGGCAGGGTAGGGAGTACCTGGCTCGTTTATAATGCTAAATTTCCAGAGATGACTCGGCCGCAAGTTCTCCTCCGATAGTATACTCCTCCAACTCCTCTCCTTGACGTCGTACGACAGAACCTTTTCCGTACGCGTCACACACGTCAACCCAACTACTGATTGAGGCGCTCCTGTGTTCACTACAAAACAAACACAAAAGGAGTTAGTAAGAAAAAATTGCAAAGACAGTCGCACGACGCTACTAACATAAAGACTCACCAGCCTTAGACCAAGTCGCACGGACAACGGTTTCCCCGAGAGGCCAATCAACAAGCAGGCCCCTCGCGAAGAAATACCTGTCCTTCCACAACCTATCATTTGTGGTTAGCTCCGTGATCAAATGCGTTCTGTTAGGTCGAAGGTTTAAGTTATAGCGCCCTTTCTCTGTGTCGTGCTCCCGCACGGTATACTAGTAGAAAAGATCGGGGAGCTCGAAGACTATCCCTTCTCTCGTACACAACAGATCCAGCGCCAGCAGGATCCTCCAACTGTTGGGCATCAGCTGCCCTGGGGCAAGCTCGAAGTGATCTAGCACCCTCCTCAGTAGTCCGACTACTGGCAGCCTGAATCCCACCCGCTGGAATGGGAACTCGTACAAACAGGTCCATCCTGGGACGTCCCAGTCTGGCCTCTCCTCCTTATAGGGAGCCCTCAGCGCGACACCATCAGGAATACCATAGGTGAATCGAAGGCGCATGACGTCGTCTTCAGTCAACACGCTAGCCGGGTTATTCAAAAGCAACCCTAGCGGCCTACTGGGTCCCATTGGACACGGGCCTGCTGCGTCGCCCGGCAGTTCGACTAAAGGCACTCCCATTGCCACGTCGTCCGTCACTCGCGATGTACCAGCAAGAGAAACTGTCACGGTGTCGTACGACGAGGAAGCAATGGTTACTTCAGCACTCGCTGCCTCTGACTCTCCCCATGAGTCGTACGACAGATCTATTGGATCGTCGTATCCACGCCCAGAGGTACTGGGAGGACTTTCATCTCCTCGACTCGACATCAGACCTACAAGTCGAACGACAGTAGCCAATGGTTAGTATTATAACCTAGATCAAAGACTTGGCACGACCTGATATCAGCTCCCAAGACTGTTAAGAAGGTCGTGCGACCTATACGTCTTGGCTACTGTCGTGCGACCTAGACTCTACAAACAATTTGTGCCTAAACCTAACTCTAGATTTTCGATCTAACAAACTTTAAAAACTTTTTTTAAAGTTTTTCTTAAAGACTATTCGAAGAACATAAGAAAAACCCAGAAAAAAGCACAAATAAAAAATCAAAAGAACGGGGGAACCAAGAAAACTTACCAAAATAGCGAAGGTATGCAAATTCTTCGTCGGAATAGATATGGAATGGCAAAAATGAGCAGCAAAGACGCCGGAATAACACGAAAGTGGCGAAAAACGGCGACTGGTTTTTGAGAGAGAAAACAAGAAAGAGAGAGAGAGCAAAAAATTGAAAATGAGAGAGAAAGGGAAAGGGCGGCAACTAAAAAGATGCCTACGCTGACGTGTCAACTTCTCATTTGAGACATACTCCCATGACCTATCATTTGCCATGCATGCGCTCCACCCATAAAAACGGCATTTATTTCGGCACAGACGTCAAAGAGTCATTTGGAGACCAAACACTCCCTCTCTAAAGTAACATTGTCGTACGACAAAAACACAACTTACGCGTTGTCATCTACTCACCAACACTGGTACACCCTATCAGAAAGACAGAGTCGTGCGACGATGTCAACCCAACCTTGGAGTTTACCTATACATATCTATGTCTGCATGTCGTACGACGCAAACCCCTTGGCCTTTTAGATCCAATGCGTTTGGGGGCAAACTGTAGTAGCCAAAATATGTCTGGCCCAAAGTGTGGCCCAAAGACAAAGCCCATAGCTAAAAATGGGACTACACTCTCATGTAGTACGACGGTGGCTCAGCATGAAGATCAAGTCGCACGACATGAAGTACCATCATATAGACGTACTAGTTCGAAGATCTTGTCGTACGACATGAAGCACTCATGTAGTACGACGACGTACTAGTTCTAAGATCTTGTTACACGACATGAAGCACTCATGTAGTACGACGACGTACTAGTCCGAAGACTATGTCGCACGACATGAAGCACTTATGTAGTACGACCGTGCTACATCACCCAAATCGTGGTCCAGATTGACAAGAAACCTACATGTCGTACGACATGGCATCTCCGTCGCTCCGAGGGAGACCAAATTGTGATCTACTTTGAAACAGGTCCTACAAAGTCATAATGACACTTGATGGCAGCCCAATCAAAAGAAGCACCCAGATGCTTTCTTGGTGGAGGACAGAGAAGAGAGAATGATGAGATCCCTCAAAAAGAAGAAGCATCAGTCTCCTATAAAGAGGAAGAGAATCCCTCATGAGAGGAGGAGGCCGAAAAACCAAGATCCGGATATTATAGAAAAAGAACCACACCCTCCGGCCATTGCTCATCTTCTCCGATCACCCTCCGACCTTACATCTCCTTTGATCAAAGAAACCCCAACTGTAAAGATAGCAGGAAGTATTTCTCACTCATCTCCATTTACAAACATTACACTTTTACTAGCACTCGCTAACTTGACCGTCGGAGTGACTTTGGCCGGCACCACCCCGGTGTCCCAGACGTCCTGCGGGTCACGTGCGTTCTGTCTTTGCAGGTTGTAGTGCCCCATATCCCCGAGTGATTTTTGAGGACTACACCTACCAAACATGGCCTTACAATTGTTCGCGAAAGAGCATTGAAAAATGTTTTCATACTTTCAAAGGTTTTTGTATTTAAAAATATTTCATAAAAGAAATTCATTGAACACTTCTCAAATACGCAATCTATTTATCGATATTAAAATGTCATTTTAATTATTTTTTAATCAATTTTTATGAAGTATAAATAAAAATATTTATTTTAAATATAAATTTAGAATTTAAAGAAAATGATATGATTTGAACTCATAATTTTGACGTGTGTGTATAAAAAGTTTACCATCCGATTATATTATCTAATTTCAAAGTGCTTTTAATGATAAGATGCAGTAATAATCATAATATTTATATGGATTATGTTAATTTAAAATTTTTATTTTAATTTTATGATTTCAAAAAAGTGGATATTAAGGTCACAAAATCAGTCAAAATATTAAATTAATATAATCATATTTATAACAATCAAGTCACCTCTCAAATTTATTTTGCACATCCACCGGTAGTAAAGTGGTTAGTGCACCTTCCTCCTATCTCAGTGGTGAGGAGTTCGATTCCCACCATATGCATGTATAGGTAGTTTTCTTCTCTTATTGTGAGATAGTATTCTCTCACTATGAGAGTAGTTATCCGGGCCACGCGTTTAGTGGATAATCTCGGCAGGTCCCGTAGTTGTTGATATTGTAATTGTACCCCCTTAAAAAAAAAATCAAGTCACTATTATTAAATTAATTAATTTAAATTTTACTTGTAGTTTATTCAATAACACTAAAAATAGCAAATTATAATCAAAATAAGAAGTTGCTAACCAAACCAATTTAATCTTCTTAATCTTTTTTCTTTTTTGGAGGAATTTAATCTTCTTAATCTTGTACCTAACTAAAAATGCTAAATGGTATCTAATCAATTGTCTCCACTCTCAATTTTGCTAACATCATTTTCAGCCATTTCAAAACTATAAGTCCAATGCATTATATGAAGAATTGCTATCATTGATACGAACCCAGAATTAAACTACAAAAAAATTGAAATTAATTAATTAAATAAATGGATATTTGCAAAACCTTCCCCTAAGATTTGATTTTTTTATTTAAAAAAATTAAATTAAAATAAAAATCCTTTATTATAGACCAAAATCACATTATAATTTTAAATTTTTTTAACAATCTGTTGCGTACCAAAAATCCAAGCAGGACAAGATTTTTATCTACTTTCAAAACAAAAGGATTGAGACGGGCCTGACCCCAGCCTGAACAATCGTAGAAACAATTGTCCATTTTCTTTATTCATTATTTCTCTTTAAAACTTGCAAGCCACCAACTTGTATGTTAAGATTGTTGTTTTGGTCTTTTTGGTAATGCTAGATAATCACAAAAATATAATGATACTGTGAATATGTGATGTGCGATTAGGGAGGGCAATCGAGCGGAATGGGAATGAATATCCCAATATGTCTATCTCTCTATCCATTTGAGATATATTTTTTCATTCCCGCATCTATCCCCGTTTATAAGTAAGTAGAGCAAATCCTGATAATCTATGAATTGCGATAGGGATATCCACTCCAATATTTGATGAAAAAATATATTAAAACCATATACTTCACATGAGAAAAATGTAAGTAAAATCGATAATAACACATTCATAATTAATATCAATTATTCAAAAATGAAATAAATTTGTAAAATTTTGTCCCATAAAGCTTAACAAAGAGGTTGAAGCACACAAATACATCCATTAAAAGTTGAAAATAACATAAAATATGAAGGGGGTGTATTCAATATAGAATTTATTAGAGTTCGGTGAATTTTTTTAAGTCATAAATTTTGGTGGAGTGAGGATCGGTACTGATCCAGGACAAACAAGGTAGTCGCCTAGGGCCCAACAATCTTAGGGGAACCAATATTTTTATATACTTTAGTGTTGGGCTGATTAATAAGGTATACATTTTTTATATACATTGCCACTTGATTTCATTGTCAATAGTGTTGGGCTATGTGGTGGCCCAGACAGCCTTTCATATATTAATACAAGTTGAGCTCAGGATTGATCACTTGGTTGGGCTAATTAATAACAATCATTAGGTTCAAGTTGAGTCTATAATTGAAAAAGAAACCATAAACTTTTAATTGAAAAATTATTGAGATGAAATCAATAAAAATATCTAAAAGGTATTTAATTGAACGAGGGTGCTCTGAAAGGGTACCTTTTTTTTTTTTTTTGCCCAGGGCCATAAAAAGCAATGAGCTGACCTTGGGTGGAGTTCACGGATTCTATAGATTTTATGTAAATTTTGTAAGAATCCTGTGTAGAGTTTGTTGGACTTGTCCACACACATATATATATATATATATATATATGGAATTTAATGAATTTTTAATAATCTATCTTGAAAAAAAAATATTTAATTAATAATAGTTTAAAATCCATCAAATTCCATGGGAGTAAAGCAAGATTTGTCATGTGACTTTTCATTTTAAAATCTAGTAAAGTCCATTCAATTTCATCATTTAAACATAATATGCAAAGTCTATGTGTTTTTTTAATACACCTAGATTTCGATGGATTCTTTAAAAGTCTGCATTCAATACACTAGATTCTATGGACTTTTTAAAAGTTTGTAAAAATCTGGATTGAATACACCCAAATTTTAATGGACTTTTTAAAAGTTTATAAAAATCTGGATTAAATACATTCAAATTTCGATAGATTCCTTGATTGAATACACTCAGATTTCGACGCACTTTTAAATTCCAACCAACTTTAGATTGAATACACCCCCCTAAATTTGATAATGGGGCTGGGTGAGAGGATATCCATAGATCAATATTCATCTCATTCCCAAAAATAAAATGAATATAAGAATAGTATCCCTCTGCGCTCCAAATTTGATATAATAGTATTCATCCCTGCTCCAAATGGAGCGAATCTTTAACCATCTCTATATGTAATAAATGATATGATAGTGATAAATTAATTATCGCTTAGATAGAACGAAAAGTTTGGAAAATCTTATTAGAGGTGTAGCTTCATTACTCTTTAGTTATCATTTGATATTAATTTCTTTTTCAAAAAAAAAAAAGAGAAATTTAACGTTAATTTTTGTAATATCATTCTTGCAAATAGCATATTATGAATTATATTCCCTCCACGGTCGGTGCTCTCAATAAAAATAAAAAATAAATTAAAAAACAGGAATAAGAAAATGCAAATTCAGTTTCTCGATCAAGCAGTTTTTTTCATTTTTCTTATCCTTAGAAGCTATGATAACTTAAATGCATGTCCATTTATTTTATGATCACTACTACTACTCGTTTTTTCGCGTGTACCATCCACGAAATACTACATGCTGTTGCATGCCTGCATTGATTGATCCTTCACATTTTCTGCTCTTATGAATTGAATTACCAACTATATTTCCCCTTCTTTTTTCTTGTTGATAGTTTCTCAACTTCTTCAGGAATTTGGCCAAAACCCTTGTTGTTTTTGTTATGATCCGCTATCGATCTCAATATTATATTGGTCTCTTAGTGTTGCTTCATAATTTTTCAATATAAAATTCGTCTCATCTTTTATTAATTTTTACACGCGGATCCCTCATACAGATTAAAAAAAACTCTCAGATTGGTAAGCTACCACCTACGGATTATGTTGTTTTAGCCAGTTCTAAGTGGGTCTCTGTATAGTTCATTATGTGTTTGATAAAAGCTCCTCTACTCCTGAATCCTAATAAACTTTATAAATTCATTTGACTCATTGTCGTGTTTATTCAAAGGAATGTTTCTATTGGATTGAATGCATCAGAACCAACACAAACAAGTGAAAAAGATCAAGGATTTGCAGAGACATGACACCATGTAGTATTTCAAGAATTTGTTTTTGTTTTCTATTGGATTGTATCACATAGATCAAACAGTGACAAGACAAGTGACAAAAGAAATGGCCATCTTTTTCTCGTGAGTTACACTCCAATAAAACATACTTCTAAGGATAACCAATGAAGAACTTTCCTGGAAATAACAGTCCCGTGAAAAAAACTAACGTATATATAATTACATACCTTCAACTTCAGCTGCTGGCTTTTAAACGTTAATGGTCATGTTCAGTTAAAGCATATACAACCAAGACTGGTTTCATTTAAGCTTTGAATAATCACAATAAATCCTTATATATAAAAACAAATGTGAGCTGTGTCCCGAAATAAAAAAGTAAAAACAAAAGTGATGATATCAATTTTAATTAGAAAGATATGTTTTCAGGATCCATGAACCTATCAGTACTACAGTAATCATCAACAACTAATGAAGCAATTGTGACGCAATCTTTAGAATCTTAATGTTGATATTTTCTAATAAGATACTAGAAATTACTACAGGTGAAAATGGAACCAAGCTGAGAAATCTGGCAAGTGCAGTTGACGACAATCTAAATGGAATTAAACGCAGGAGAGCGGTGACGGGTCAAAGACATTTTTAATCCTGATCATTATGTTTGATCCGAGATACATCACTAATTCAAAGGTGATGGCTTCCTCAAAGGTATATGTGCGAGGAGAAAATCCCATCTTCACGACACAAACACAATAAAGCTTTTATAATGCAGTGGTCATGACTGATTACATGCTGTTAAAGGCAGCAACAACACAAATTAATCAAATGCTCAACTATGAAAGGGTAATTCTGCTCTACCTTGGTATCTATCTCACAGTATTAAGTACAAACGTGTTAACAATTTTAAAAGCAATAAAAAGGTTACAACCAAGGCAATTCCAACAGCCGCAAGAAAGGAAGATTGCAACGAACTAAATTATATATGGATGCAAAAGTTTCAGACGGATGGGAATTCGATATTTTACGAGAAAATTAGGTTCAAGCTCAAGCATATCAGGTTTTTATCATGACATTTGGTATGTAATCTGAATTTAATAGACAGACTAATTTGGCTGAGTTGATCGAGTGTAGTTTGTTTGTCAGAAGGGGTTAAGTGGCAATTTATACCAGCAAGTGTTAAATCAACTAGACAGCATGGCTGGGTCACTGGGTCATGTGTCATGGAAAGCATGAGTGATAATAAATGAGGAAGTGCAAAACATAAGCAGAAAGGAACTACACCATGAAGAACAGTAGGACAGAGACTCCATAGCCGACTACAGATAAAGTTAACAATTGATCGTACCACCTTAGATATCAATCTCAGAACAACGAATCAATCTTTTAAGTTCTCTATCTTCAAACTTCATCACAATATGAGCTTGACTAATACTGTTCACCAAAAATTATCTCATTATTTACAGATTTGACAATATGGTTATTTGTCTTTCGCTAAAACCTTTTCTGCTCTCTCAAACTTACATTTTTTTCAGTAGAATTGACATGTCAAGAGCTCTTAGATGAAAGATTGCAGATTTTCCAGCTAAGCTTGATGTATAGTAAGGAAACTGTTATATTTTTTGGAGATGTATGAATCATTATACTAAATACCGAGACCTTGCTATATTCTCAAAACTATAGGTAGAGACAGCAAAACTGGGCAACTGACCACGTAGTGAAAGTAATGATACTCAAATACTAGATAATTTTCATTCTCAATTGGTGACAATTGAAAGACAAATGTTATGACACTCCTAGTTATATATGATGATGACCTGAACTACTATGGTTGTGCTTTCGCTTGATACTGCCAGGTCAAGGAGTGATACATAAGACATGCCATTGGCCTATTATGCACAAATACATTCTGAAATTCTGTGTACTGGCCACGGTACACAATTATACATAAGAACACTTGAGCAGTAACTCATGGTCCATGTGCCAAGGCAATGTTAGTTGGGAAGAAATATCTATCAAGTTCGTATGTATGGATAAGTTAATTATGGGAAGATTCTTTGGCAGCTCTGAGTAATAGATTTATTAAATGTCTAAATTAGGATCTACTTGAGAATGCAAACTTTAAATTGCAAGATGTTCCCTACGGTGCTGGCCTTAGAAAGAATTAGCTTTGGCAGCTTAGGGTAGTTGACAGAAGCTTTGCGGTGCTACATGAGATGCATGTACTTGGAAGAACTTGATTCACAAGTACTAGTTCTTCTCAAGAATATAGAGGGCACTCAACTAATACTATCACTAGTGCTACGAAGTCGAGAGCAGGGCTGTTCATAGAGGTTTTGAGGTCTAACCAAGCAAACCATAAAATTATGACTGTGAAGAAGAAGAAGATGTTTCAATTGCCCTGTTATTGACTGGTACAGTACATTATAAGAACATAGAATAAACTATGAAATCATACATACAACTATGACATTTGATTGAATTTATATCCATTTCCAAACACAATTCGGGGTGATAGTTATTGACAGAGAAAAGGAGAAAACTATTATAATCCTCTCAATATTAAGTAGATGGAGGGTATTGATACCTGAACTGAGAGTCATTCGTCTAGATGAGATTGGGAAGATAAAAAATGAGGAAATTTTTTTGAGAAATAATATTAGGCAATTGAACCAAAGTAGTTTCCTGTATAATCCTGAAGTGGAGACAAGGACAATGGAATGGATTGCATATAAAGATTACAAACCAAGAAAACTGCATGAATGAAACAGCCAAGTGTGCAAAAAAAATTCCCTTTCTATGCAAGGCATACTTTTTATGTTAGATAATTGAGTGAGAAGCAACTGGAGAAGTATTGACTATAAAAATTTTCTGTTTAATTAACAAACAAACTGATCACCACTCCATCCAGACCTACAAAAGAACCAAAATAATAAAAGATGACTTACACTATAATCAACACACCTCTGAATTAAACAAGCAGTTAAGCCCAAACTCAAGCAATTTGGCTGTGCATAGTTCCACCTGCACCTTCCACACCAAAACCAACACTATAGCAATTAAGACCTCTACAATATATACAACCAAAAAGAAATCCAATAGCCAAAATGACCTGAAAGTAGCACCTGTATCTGATGTTGATGCAGTGGATCGAAAGAAGGGACAAACCAAATCCATTCCCTATTGAATTCTCTCTCAAGTATCAATTTTTTTTTTCTTTCTTTTTTTTTTCCAAATTTATACAATACTTTAAAGCATTACAACAAGAAAACACCGGAGCCTCTGAACAATGCTACTCCTTGAATCTACTGTCCAGACCCTTGAGAATCATCCTTATTAGGAGGAGCTTGTTGCTGATGTTGCTGTTGCTGGTGCACCCTAGCCTGACCCATTTGCTGATAAATTTGACTCAAAGCTTGTGGGTTCAAAACCCCAATATGACCATCTTGAGACAATCCAAGCTCCAACCCAGGTACCTGCGGGTTACTAGCACCACCTAAAATGGAGGTAAAACTCATAGGACCCATATTAGTCCCAGGCAAGTCAAATCCAGGGAACCCCATTTTTTGCAAGTAAGTAGAATTTTCACTGCCTAAATTTGATGTGGATGGACCAGAAGATGATGACTGGAATCCAAAGCCACTAACAGTTGGGGGCCATAACCCAGCGGGCACATGATGAGTCCTTCCTAAATTACCACCAACCATTGACCAACTGGTCCTACTAGAGCCACCAATACTGGACCCTCCTAAATCATCAATCTTTTGGTGCAAACCAGCAGTCAGAGAGGCCCCTTGTTGAGAAACAGAACCGCCGGCGGCTGCTAAAGCTGATGCTGGTATGGTTCCAGTCCCAGTGGCGGCAATTATGGATGGCTCAGCTTGTTGTAACAACCACTGGATGGTTTCACCATCAGATTTGTGACCCAATTCTCTGGTTAACTGGAAGATTCTAGCAGCACACAGAGCAGGCATCCTGATTCTTCTTCCTCTTCCTTCAACTTTGGTATGTCGGTCTTTATTTGAGCTTCTCTTGGGAGCCAACTGTTTCTTGCTTGCTTCTTCTTTGTCAGCTATCACAATCTGGAAATCTTTGATCTCAGCTGGTTTATTCTCACCCATATTAAGTTGTTGTTGTTGTTGTTGTGGTAGGCTCAAGAAGTTGGGTACTTGTTGTTGTTGTTGTTGCTGCTGCTGCTGCTGCTGATGATGATGATGATGTTGTGGTGGCTGCTTAGAGCCCTTGGGATCCATGAACAGGTGGGTTTGATGGGGAGGGTGCCCGAAAAAAAAAAAAAAAAAAAAGAAATAGTAGAAAATAAAGGGTGGTGTTTGATTGAAGAAGGTGAGCTGAAAAGTCCTCCAACACTTTGATCAGTTTTCACTGTTTTTGGCAAGTAATGAGACACAAACACATTATAATATTCATTTCCTATTTCTACCCATTCCACCATTTCTTTTTTTCAACTTTGTGTTTACTTGCTTTTTAGTTTTTACACACATTCTTTGTGACTTTGTGCTATTTGTACTTGTCTTCTTTTACCTCTTTCTACTAAATTTTTTTACCGGAATGAGGTTTTGACTACCATTTGTGACATGATAGCTACTTGAACTGCTCATTTCACCCCCAGGTCACATACGTCAATATTATTTTCACACATTCCATGTTTTCCAATCTCCTCCTAGTGTTTTTCAAGGTTTCTTACTATATTTTAACTTATATTAATACCCACCAACAAACATTGAATAAACCAATTAATTAATATATCAAAACACTGGGGGATTAAAATTTAAGTATATACCCAATAAATATAAAATCAAATCCTTAAATATGAGTTCTTTGAATGGCAATGCTATAATAATTAATAACATCTCCTCCACGGCATGTTATCATAACAAGACCAAAATATGATGCCTTATTATCTTGTAAGGGACTCAATAATTTTCACTTGAGATGACTGATATGTTGACACGTGGCATACCAAGAATGGATAGTGGGTTTGCTTCTAACCCACTCTAGGCCTATCCTTTATGCTATTATTAAAAATCACAATTATTAGATGAAAAATTCATCATGGAATCAGCAAACCCAGCAGAAGGAAAAAAAAAAAAAAAAAACTGGTGGAGTTGCATGTAAAAGAGTTGAGGTTGATAGTATCAGAGTGGACCCCCTTGGACTTGAAGTCAAGGGTTCTCATTCTGACAAGTTGATGGTCCAATCCATAAAATCTTCCATTTCTAATGTGACAATGAATTGTTCTGAGGATTTTTATTTTATTTTTTCCATGTTTTCATGCTATTTGATACTTTTCTGTTCAGGTTCTATACACTTAAGGAAATATAACAACATTTTTAGAAATTTGAAGACAAGAAAAAAATAAGATGCATGCGTTTCTGCTGAAACATCTACAAGATATACCATCACACTCCCAATAACTTGGAGGTGTAATTTAGTAGTAACAAAAAAGTATAAATTATTTTCGAGAAAAAAAAAAGTATATATTCTTAGCAGAACAGTAAAAACATAAAAATAAAACAAGTTTCATCTAACTAATTGGATCTAGATTTTGTTAAACTGAGGATATCCCATATCACAAAAAAAAAGTATAAATTTTATATACAAACAAGAAAAAAAAAATGAGAGAGAGAGAAGAGTAGTGGAAGAATACATGATTTAATAATGGTAAGGGAAATGATGACTTGTCAAAGAAATCAAAGGCTTAATAGTATATGAGTGGATAAAATAAGAGGTATAGAAAAAGACAGGAAAAGTGGTTTCATTTCTTCTATGACAAAGATGCCCAATTTCTTTTAATAAGCTAATCTTCTCTTTTGGTTTGAAAGCGACTTTTTTATGTCTCATCCTCAATTATTTATATAATTTAATCATATTTAAATGATAATAATATTAAACCAAAAACAAGAGAGAATAATTATTATTGCCGAGGGGGTAGGTGCATGTGTGTGTGTGTGTGTGAGATTTGCACTGTTTATATCAATTTGTTTTTAATTTATTGTAATATGCATAATTGAAGGGATAATATTCAATTCAATCTAACATTAATGGCTGGCAACCGATATTCAAATGCCAATGAAACAAACAAGCAACAAACAATCAAACATAGTATTCACCAGCTTATATTGTTTTGTTTATAATTAATTATTTTATAATCGTTGAGTTTATCTCAAAATCTATACCCATTTAATACTATACATTTTTTTTTTATAGAATTTAACTTTACTTTAATAAAATTTAGACAATTTAAAATGATTCACGAGGCATTTACTCATTTTATATAATTTCCCATCATTATTGTATATTGCACTATCAAATATATTATTTACATAAAAGTAGCAAGTGACATAAAATCCAAAAATCTTCTATATTAAATTAGTTGAAATTAAAAAAAAAAAGTTATAAATAAGTTGGAGGAGAATCATGAGAAATGCTAGTAAATATGAGAAATTATAATTTTAGATAAAACATTTTAAATGAAAGTTATAATAATTAAATAAATTACTAAGGTTCGACTTGCTCCCCCATTTTTTTTTTTTTAATAAAATCGAACGTTAAATTAAATACAGATATAACATAAATTTATAAAATCCAACGTTAAATTAATTATGATTTATAAATTAGTAGACATTATATATATATTGTACATTTACTATGATTTTGAAACCAATCCAAAAGAATGAATAGTGGGATAATGGTCCAAAGCAGCTTTAAATTTTAAAAAATTCAAAAGTTGGCAGGTTGGTATGATTATTATGTTTACTTTTACTGTTGTACATAAAATTAAATTCTAAAGACTAAAGGAAATTCAACTGATTAAGTATGCATTTTCACGATGATAAAGACACAAAATTTACATACACTATCGAAGTATTAAGATCAAGAGAGAGACATATCAAGAAAATTCATTAAAAACAGTAGGTCATCAAATTCTCTGACTTCCATTGCTTGAAAAATCCATGCAGTTCTTGGTCACCATAGTGGGGATCCTTGTGTATTTAGATTTCTTTCAAGTTTTAATGAGTTGATTTCCCTTTTCTTCTTTTTTTTATTCATTTATTTATAGTTCTTCTTCTCAACTTGATCACTAAGCAACAACTTTAGGGTTTTTGGCATGATAAGGGGTTTTTTTCTTTTCTTTCTTTTTTTAATGAAAAAAAAATAATAAATAGGTTTGCTTTGATGTGGGAGAAGACCAATTTTTCTTTGCTGTATGGTGATAATTAAAATAGTGGTATGTGTGTGTTGGTGATTGAATTGGTGGTCACATTTGCTTCCCATCATGGAGACAAAGGAGGACCCATCTTTGAAAGATAGCTGTTGAAATATCATACCCAATCTCTCATGAATTCAAAGCTTCAATGGGAAAAGATCTTGCTTTTTCATTTGTTTTTTTCTCTTTTTTATTTTATAATAAAGAAAATATTTGCCATAAGAGATAAGATTGGATCTGTGTTTTGTGTTTTAATCATTTAAGCCTTCCCCAACTCCCATCTTTTTCAAAAGTTATGTTTAGAGCATTTTGAATGGCAAAAGCTTTTGAGTGGGATTATGATTAAAACTAATTTCAATTGTAATTTTCTGTTATTAAATTGGATATTGAGATCATCTCCATCTTTGTCCTCACTTATGACTTCAATAAATTTGATAATATACACAATTAGTGGCTGACATTTATTTATTTATTTTTCACTTTCATTACTTTTGAATGAAGTATATTATCTTTGAATGTTAGATTGTTGAATTTTTTTTTTTTTTTGGTCCAAATTCATGTGAAAAGTACTATATGTGAATTATTAATATTATATAAATTAATAATATGTTAAATAAAGTGGCAAGTGACAACTCATATGTCACATTATTTCAGTATGAATTTAGGCAATTTAACATTACTCTAAAGATAATGAGTAATGTTAAGTTGTATAAAAAATTTACCAAAATTCATACCACATAATGTGACCCATTAGTTGTCATCACTACATCATTATATGGTGTTAATAACTCATATGTCATATCATTTAAAAATTTTATTTGTGATAATTTATCATATTATTTGATAATTTGTTTTTAACAACCTAGCATTACTCGTACTAAATTATCTAAAAAATTTACTCAAGTAATGTGACATGTGAGTTATTAATAACATATTACTATTTAAAAATTGATAAAATATCAATATCTATCCTTTTTAATTAAGTTTGGGGCCCATAAGTATTATTGAGCAAGCAAGAATCCTGTTAAGAGAATTTAATTTGAGCACCTTTTAAGGGGTATTATTAAAATTCATTATATAATTTATTATATTAGTTAAAATCTTCCTTTTATTTTAATTTATTGCTAAATTTCCCTCATAATTTAATTTTAATTATTAAAATATTATTGACTGATAACTTTTCTATTGAGATTATTATTAAAATCCCCTATAATTTGGTGTATTGGTAAAAAATCTCCCATAATTTTGTTTATGATCAAAATTTTGCTCGTGCTTTTATTTTATAATCAATTCCTCCCTCCCCCCACCCCTACCATAAGTTTTAATTACCAAAATACCATTAATCGTTAACTTTTATATTAAAAATTTTAGAACACCAAGGGTATAAAAGTAAATGTCTATAAATATTAAATTAAAGTATTTTAATTTATAATATTAATAAATTTCTACCATCCATTATATTAAATATAAAATAATAAATAATTAAAAATAAAAATGATGAATCTCCACCATTCATCTTCATAGATGGATGACAGAGACCATAAATACAATTTTTTTAAAAAAAAATTTAAAAAATTTAAAATAAAAAATATGGACCTCCACCGTTCATCTTTATAGATGGACGGTGGAGATCATAAACAAAAAAAATGTAAAATATATATATATATATATATATATAAGGTAGAGATCATAAAATAAAATTTTAAAAAATATTGTAGAGATTATGAAGGTGATGATCTTCAGTGATGGAGACGATGTCCATCGCCATCTCTATCGATGACGATGGCCATCGTCGACCACGACGACCAGATCTCCGGATCCATCGTCATGGTATAGTCCAGATCCATTATCGTGGCTGATGATGGCCATTGCCATCGCCATCAATAGAGATGGTGATAACCGTTATCTCCAACGATGTAGAAGAATCTTCATCGATGCTGGAGATAGTGGAGATCCCATTTCTTAATTTTTTTTAATTTTTTAATTTTGTTATATGATCTCTACCTTTTTATTTTTTTAAATTTTTTAATTTTTTTTTATTTATGATCTTCACTGTCCATAAATGGATGGTGTAAGTCCATCTTTTTTTTAATTTTTTTTATTTATTTCTTAATTTTATTTTCAATTTTTTTTTTGTATTTATGATCTCCACCATCCATCTATGGAGATGGACAGTGAAGATCTATCTTTTTATTCTTTAATTTTTTTATATTTGATCTCTACCGTCCATTATATGATGGACAATAGAGATTTATTAATATTATAAATTAAAATATTTTAATTTAATATTTATAGGTATTTACCTTTATACCCCTAGTACCCTAAAATTTTTAATAGAAAAGTTAACTGTCAAGGGTATTTTGATAATTAAAACTGACGGTAGAAAAAAATTTGACTATAAAATAAAATTATGAGGAATATTTTGACTATAAATGAAGCTACGAAGGATTTTGACTAATACATCAAACTAGAGGGAGATTTTAGTAATATTTATAATAGAAAAATTAATGGTTAATGATATCTTAATAATTAAAATTGATAGTAAAAAAAAAATTAACTATATAATAAAATTATGGGGAGATTTTGATCATAAATAAAATTTAAGAAAAATTTTAACTAATATAGAGATTTTAATAAAATCTGAATCCTTTTTAATTAAGTTTGGGGCCCATAAGTGGCAAGAATGTTGTTGAGAGAATTTAAATTGAGTACCTTTTATTAATTACCTTGACAAAAAGCGAAAGGATGCCATTTGGTCACACACGACACGCCGCCCGGTTCACACGGCACAAACTCTTGCAAATAGACATTAAAGACCTAAAATAAGATTTGACAATTTAATTTATTAATTCTCCCCATAAAATATTATTATAAAACTTGAACAATTTTAAGAATTTTTTTTAAAAAAAAAGAAAAAGAAATAACAAATCTTAAAGAATTTTTAATAAATATATTACTAAATCACTAAAATATGTTTACTTTCAATTAGTTGCGAAAGCTTTTACACTTATATTAGATCGTTAAATTTATTTAATAAAATGTATAATGAGATTAAAAAAATTTATGTACTGAAGATGTAATGAGATAATTGAAAATGAAACTTATATTGAATAATTTGGATATATATAACTATGTTTTTTCATCAATAAATACATTTAGTTCATATTTTATTAAATAATAACCATTTAAATAAACCAAAAATAGATCCCGTTGAATAATAAAAAATTAAAAAAAAAACCTGTTTGGAATGGACAAACACTTATTTTTTTTCTTTTACAGAAAAAACACCCATAAATAGAATTACTTGCTTAAACAGACACAAAAATAATGGAAAAGTTTGGTTAAATCCGTTGTCTGCTCAACCATGGCAACCACTTTTAAATAAATTTCAGGGCTTTCTTGGAGAATATCAACTCTTTCCATTGACTCTATGCATATATATATTCATGTCAGTTTTCCATTGATATTCATGTCCTAACACTTAGTTTGCCGGTCCAGTGTAAGCTGCCATAAATGCATGTGTAATTGTGTTTAGTCACACACACATATTAATTTGACACGTCAATTATTAAACACCCTGTTACGTTAATCTATCAATGAAATCAATTACTATAATTTAAGATTAATTATTAAAAGCGCTGTTTAAAAAATAACTATTGATATTAAAAATGATCACCCATATGAATAAGAAGTGTATTAATCATCTTAAAGCAATATTTTTCATTCATTTATTCATTCAATTTCTCTTTTATATCATTCTTTTACCTTTTTCAACTCTCAATTATCCAAGTGTTGAGACAAAAAAGTAGCGTGACACATTATTGAATGGTAACAGGTATTCAGGTTTGTCTTTATTGTTCTGATCTAGATAATAATAATTATTATTATTTACATAAAATTACAATGTATATAGTGGCCATTATATACTATACACATTTGTATTTGTCATGGTATCTTATCTTAAATTTCCCAAGTTATTATTATACATGTATTTTACAGATAACCTCTAAAATGTAGTCATTTTCTTTATTAATTTGAATTACTATTAATATATAATACGCAAACTGATTAAGTAGTTTGCGAGTAATACTAAATGTACGTATCTAATTTTAAATTCAGTTTAAAGTTGAGAATATGTAGAAATTATAGTTGTTGTACATTGAAGAGTGAATCATGATTCATCAAGCATATATACATAGTTTAATGTACACAATGTAAGAAATGTCCTTGTCTATCTAGATTAAAAAGATAATTGTATAATTAATGGGGTTAATTAACGTTGAGAATACCAGGAATGAAAAAATAAAAAAAATGGTGTTCCAAAAAAAAAAAAAAAAATGGGAGAAAAGGGGTAGTTCCAGTACATTAAATAGGAGCCACACCCAACACCCACCAATTGCCGAGCTCCATTAATGTCAGAATCTCTAATTCAATGCCTTCTTTTAATAAGATGACCTCACCATTATTCTCATGTCACATCTTCACCTTATGACTCAACCCTCTCTTTTATTTTTCCAAATCTTAACAGCAAAATAGTTAGAAATCTAACTTCCCATGGTACAGTATAATTTAATAAGTAAATGTAAAATTCATATCTTTTTAATTCACACGTGTAAAAGTGTATAGCCACTTTCTTTCTTATTCTCCTTGTTTCACTTTTATTTTTTCTTTAGTTTATTTATTTCATTTTTTCTACATATATACTACTATAACGCATGACGCGACGACAACATTAACTATATTAATTTTATAAAGTTGAATGCTAGCTTTATAATACCGTCATCGTTTTTTTTTTTTCTTCTTAAAATCTAACATCAAATAGTTAGGAGTTAACTGAGATAAAATATTATATACGTAGCTTAGATATATATTTCCTATAAACACTGAGAAGAGAACTCCATAAACATGCTTGTAAATTACGTAAGGTGAGACTCAATTTAAACAATTTAATGTGGATTTTATAGAACATAAAAAATGTTATAGTAAAAAAATAGCAAAAGATTTTGCCTTTTTTTTTTTTTCTTCATTAACATTATGTTTCATTTTTCAAATTACAAAACCAATAAGAGTTATCATTTAAAAGGATTTTATAATTTGAGGATGAAACGATCATTATTGGTTTCTTTAAAATAAAATTGAGAAATTATTCAAAAATAGCTAATATCATTAGGGAATGTTAAAGTTCACAAAACTGATCATGATCATTCATCAGCATACACACATAGATAGCTGTAGATGAAAATGAGTGATGTGGTAACCGTTCATATCGTTAGTTACTATTCTGCTACTCAAGGTTAACTAACTATGATTATTATTAACTCAGTATGTATATACACTTAACAATTCACTGTTGAGATCATATGATTAAGAATATGATATTTCTCCTTCACATTTCTCTCTCGATTGTTTTCTAAGGTTTTTAATTTTCTCACAATCTTTCATGGTATCAGAGCTTCGATCAGAGGACAATGGTGTCAACAACTTCCTCTTCTCTGCTTAATCTCTCTCAATCCTTCAATCGAGTTCCCAAACTCACCAAAAAACAGAGAGAGAGTCAATCTCAACTCATCTTAAAGAACCTCAACTTCAACTTGCCAATTAAGCTAAATGATGACAATTTCATCTACTGAAAGACTCAAATCCTACCTGTAGTCACAACATTTGACCTTGAAGACTTCATCTTTAGTGCCACAACATGTCTTGCAAAGTTTGTTAACTCGATCGATGAAGAGTCAAGTGAGCAAGTTCAAACCTATAACTTGATTACCTCACTTGGAAGAAAATATATCAATTACTTGTTAGCTGGTTAATGTCTACTTTGAGTGCTTCAATACTTGGGTAGAGTTACTCAATGTGTAACAGCTTGTAAAGTATGGAACACTGTTACAAGTATATTTTTTTTAGCAGTCTATGGCTAGAATCATGCACCTTCGATCACAATTACAATCACTGAAAAAAGGAGCCATGAAAATCAATGAATATATTATTAAAATTAAAGGTGTTATCGATGCTTTAATGGCAGCTGCCCAAGTTATCATAGAGCATGACTTAGTTGCATATATTTTAGGAGGATTAAGATTAGAGTTTGATCCAGTTGTTTGTAATATAGCTTCTAAGTAAGATGAGATTACATTACAAGATGCACAATTTCTACTTATGACTATGAGTCTAAACTTGAGCAGTTTCACTCAAGTGCAACAATTGATATAATTCAAGCTTCAGCTAACTTGAGTACCAAATCATACAATTATGCAAGAGGAGGATGTCAGTTTCAAAATAATAATCCTGGTAGATCTAGAGGTAGAAGAAGAGGTAAAGAAGGCAGGTACTACAACTAAAGGTTGACATATCAACTATGTGGCAAGACTGGTCATTTTTTAGCAATATGCTATCACAGATTTGATCAGTCATTTACTAGAAATTTTGGCAAATCACAAAATCAACAGGGTCAACAACCTATGTCAATAACTTTAATCCCATTCAAGGGAACTTTGCTCAACAACAACTGGAGTATTCTAATGGCTACCTTTATCTTATCATCCAGGCATGAATGCCTTGATTGTAGCTCCAACAACAGTGGGAGACTCCAGCTGGTATGTCGACAGTGGAGCTACAAATCACATAACTCCAGATTTCAGTAGCTTGAGCATCAACAATGAGTACAAAGACAATGATCGGTTAGCTTAGGTAATGGTCAAAAACTGTAACACCTCCTGACCCAAATCCGCTCAGACCGAATTAGGGAGCGCTACAATGTACTAAAAGCTAACTTTTACTGTAGAGAAACATATTTTATATTTATATGAAAAACATTTGAAAATGGTCCAAAGAATTTTCAAAAATCTTGCCAGAGTTTCCTCTGTTTTTCTGACTTTCCAAAATCTGTTTACAGATAAAATTTATAAAATCAACTTCTAAATTCTCAAATCAATTTTGCGCACCCTTCCAAATATAGTGCGACTTACTAACTAATTTATCACAATAGAATGTATAAAAATAGATAAACTATACAGATTCACATAACATAAACATATCATAAAATATTTACATAGCGGAAGCTCGTTAAATATTTACAAACAGTTTCTGTATATGCATATGGTATCACAATAGATATACTTAATACAAACAAACTACCAAAATGTATGCAGGAAAGATGTGATCTTGACTCTGGTTCTGCAACCTCTACTCTTCTTTATCTTTTTCGCCTTTGGAACCTTTGTTACTTGCGTGCGAGAAAACTCAACACGCTAAGCATATTACTTAGTGGATGTACACAAAATTGTATATACAAATAGTTGATATCAATTAAAACTATAAATAATAAAGGAGAAATTACGCTTAACCTACCTGAGGTTTGCAATTCTACAGCTAGAAACAACTTTATTAAAAATTGACAGCAAACCCCCCTCCAGTTAACTTTGACCGTTAAATATTGACAGTTGACCAACTTGAACAGTGAAAAGACGAAAATACCCCTAGAAAAAGACAAGGTCAGGGGTATTTTTGTCTTTTTAGATTTTTTAAATTTAATTTTATTAAATAATAATTAAAAAAATTAAGAAAAAATCTCATCCCTCCATCTTTAAAATAACGGACGGTTAATATTTATTTAAAAAATTAAAATAATAATAATAATAAAATTAATTAAAAATAAAAAATTAATTATAATTAAATAAATCTATTTTTCAGATTGAATCTCAATCGTCCATCAAGATTAGTGGACGGTGGAGATCCAATCTAAAAATAGATCTAAAAAAAAAAAAAAAAAAAAAAATTTTTTTTTTTTGAAGAACCCAGAAAATGGGTTCTTCGAAGAACCCTTCTGGGTTCGTCGAACGAACCCAGAAGGGTTCGAATGATTCGAACCCTTCTGGGTTCGTTCGACGAACCCAGAAGGGTTCTTCGAAGAACCCATTTTCTGGGTTCTTCGAAGAACCCAGATGGGTTCTTCAAAAAAAAAAATATTTTTTTTTTTTTTTTTTTTACTAATTCGAACCCTTCTGGGTTCGTTGAACGAACCCAGAAGGGTTCGATTCGAATCGAACCCTTCTGGGTTCGTTCGACGAACCCAGAAGGGTTCGAATTAAAAAAAAAAAAAGAAATTGAAGAACCCAGTTTCTGGGTTCTTCAAGAACCCAGAAACTGGGTTCTTCGAAGAACCCTTCTGGGTTCGTCGAACGAACCCAGAAGGGTTCGATTCGAATCGAACCCTTCTGGGTTCGTTCGACGAACCCAGAAGGGTTCGAATTAGTAAAAAAAAAAAAAAAAATTTTTTTTTTTGAAGAACCCATCTGGGTTCGTCGAACGAACCCAGAAGGGTTCGAATCATTCGAACCCTTCTGGGTTCGTTCGACGAACCCAGAAGGGTTCTTCGAAGAACCCATTTTCTGGGTTCTTCAAAAAAAAAATTTTTTTTTTTTTTTTTTTTTTTAGATCTATTTTTTAGATTGGATCTCCACCGTCCACTAATCTTGATGGACGATTGAGATTCAATCTGAAAAATAGATTTATTTAATTATAATTAATTTTTTATTTTTAATTAATTTTATTATTATTATTATTTTAATTTTTCAATAAATCTTAACCGTCCGTTATTTTAAAGATGGAGGGATGAGATTTTTTCTTAATTTTTTTAATTATTATTTAATAAAATTAAATTTAAAAAATCTAAAAAGATAAAAATACCCCTGACCTTGTCTTTTTCTAGGGGTATTTTCGTCTTTTCACTGTTCAAGTTGGTCAACTGTCAATATTTAACGGTCAAAGTTAACTGGAGGGGGGTTTGCTGTCAATTTTTGATAAAGTTGTTTCTAGCTGTAGAATTGCAAACCTCAGGTAGGTTCAGCGTAATTTCTCCAATAATAAATATATAAACAATATATATGGGGCTCATATCAAATCACATATCCAAAATCAATTAACAGACAAATTTTTCATAATTTCTCAAACATTTCCATATGACAAATCAATTTTCAGATTGGGCTCCTGATATACAAAACATAAGTTATCGGACTGGATTACGGGTTGTTCGGTATTGGACGCAAACGGGGCCACTCACCGAACATTAGATCAGAATGGAACACAAACGGAATCACCCGCTGTAAATGTCCCATGACAAATTTCAGAACCCTAGGACCGGCACTTGGGGCCTGCACTATCTAAAGGGTGGTATA
This sequence comes from Xanthoceras sorbifolium, assembly GCA_003430845.1. NCBI lineage: Eukaryota > Viridiplantae > Streptophyta > Magnoliopsida > Sapindales > Sapindaceae > Xanthoceras > Xanthoceras sorbifolium. The sequence goes on along the minus strand of CM010608.1, from coordinate 15,860,940 downwards.
ATCGGCACAGTACTGTTTAGACAGAAACCCAATTGACATGTCAACCTCCTATATCCATATCTATGTTCATACACATCAGCGCCAAAATGTTTTCTCCAATCCAATGTCAACATATTTTATTTCTTTCCGAATAATCGAATTCAATTTCAATACATATCAATATCTTTATATTTTTGCAAATTCAAATTTCATCAAATATACGAATATATTTATAAATCAATAATCATATTAAATCAATCCAAAATATACTCAAACGTATTTCAGAATTCCGTTTCGAATCAAATTGCCCCAAAATCATTTTCCGATACATTTCACAATATAATATAATTTAAGTCACTTTCAACAATATATTTCCTTAACAATATATTTCCATAAAACTATTAGAACCAAATCGTATTCAAATCATTCCGAAATCAGTTTCAAACTCTCCATTCTACTCAATAGAATTCAAATAATTCAAAAACTATAAACTTCGATAATTTCGAAAATTTTTGGAAAACTGAAAAAATTCGAAAACTCGTATACATCGAACCTGAACTATATTCGATGATCAATGTAATTCAAATAACGCAAATTTAATCAATTTCAATCAATCTGAAATATTCTGAAAACTGACAATCTATAATCCATATAATTCAAATAACTCAGAAACTTTAAAATTTGACAATTCCGAAAATTTCTGGAAAACTGAAAATTCGAAAAATACGTGTACACCAAACCTGAAAGCTTCCTCCTTCTCCTTTCCTTCTTCTTTTTCTCTTTTCTTCTTCTTCTTCTTCTTTTCTCCTTCTTCTTCTTCTTCTTTTTCTTCTTTCTCTCTCCTATCCTCTCTTCTTTCTCTCTCGTTTTGGTTCTGTGATGTTTCTGTGTGTTTGCTAAAGTTTTGAGAGCTGTTGCTCTCTTTGGTTCCTTTTAAACGCACCGCTCCACCGCTTTATTTTTTTACAAGTTTTGAGTCATTGCGACCTGTACCGCGAGCGGTGGTCGCGTTTGCTCACTGGTGGAAATTTACCACTTTCACCGCGAGCTGATCATCGCGATCTGTGGTCGCGGTGACTGGTTGCGGTACTCACTGCCCCAAATCTTCCTTTTCATCGCGAGCTGCTCATCGCGATCCCTTGTCGCGATGCCTACTGTCCAGATTTTCACCCTTTTCTTCGTGCATTGTGTTCGACCGTTCAAATTGGTCTATTATGAAACCTAAAAATATACATACATTTAATTACAATTTCTACCCCTCAAATCATAAAAATCATATTCACATATTCAAAATGAATTCAATCATACTTTTCATATGTATTCAAAATTATGGATGTTACAAAAACTCCCTATTTCTTATATTGGTAGTTCTATGATATGCTCACATGTCACTCCTCATGCACATTTGACATTGAACAAGATCTTGTTTGTGCCACAAAGTACTAAAAATCTATTGAACGTAGCACAACTCACTCATGATAACAACATTACTGTGGAATTTAATGATGTATACTGTTTTGTCAAGGATAAAACTTTGAGGAGAACATTGCTCCAAGGGATTCTGAAGGATGGTCTACACCAACTCCCTTCCAAGGGTTGAGTACCCTAAGAAAGGGTTGATTCTGCATTTGCTCATACTGAAGTTTATTATTTGAATTCTTGTAATGCCTTACTGTCTATAAATAATATAGCAAGAGGTCCCAAATGTAATACTTTTGCTGTAACAAAAGGGTATTCTATCAGCCTCTATACATGTACTTGTTAACACTTGGCATCAAAAACTAGGTTACGACTCACCTCAAATACTTGCTAAAGTTTTTCAGTTCTTAAATGTATAAGTTAACAATTCTTCCTTAGTTCATTCTTGTGATGCATGTAAAATTGGCAAGATTCATCAACTTCCTTTTGGAAAATCTAGTTATAAGGCTAAAACACCTCTAGACCTAGTATGTGCTGTTGTATGAGGTCCCTCACCCATCACACATTCTCAAGGGTATAAGTATTATGTAAGTTTTATAGACTCTTACACTAGGTACTATTGGATATACCATCTATTGACAAAATCTCAAGTGAAAGAGGTGTTTGTTATCTTTATAAGACTGTTAAGGTTGTTCAACACTAAACTTAAAATTCTCTAAAGTGACAATTGAAAAGAATTTAAAGTTCTAGTACTATATCTTTTTCAATATGGGATTAGTGCTAGGTATTCCTGCCCATACATTTATGAACATAATGGTATGGTAGAAAGGAAGCACATAAGTATAAACCAACTGCATTTGAGGGGGAGTGTTAGAGTTCACAAAATGGATCATATGATCATCATCAACATGATATACACACATAGATAGCTGTAGAGGAAAATGAGTGATGTGGTAACTGTTCATATAGTTAGTTACTATTCTGCTACTCAAGGTTCACTAACTATGATTATTATTAACTCTCTATGTGTGTGTGTGTGTGTGTGTGTATTGTGGGTGAATTCTGTGAACTTAACCGCCACGTCATTACTAGTGACCAAACGTCGTCGTACAATTAACACGTAATCAATTCAAGACTCGGGGTACTTTGACGTCGTTTAAAGGAGTGTTGCCGAGAAGGTTCTCGATTGCAGTGAGAACCATCTTAACATCATTAATGCTCTCGGAGCGCATTAATGAACCATCAGTAAAGTATCAACTGTGGATAACATGGTTCGTGTCAGAAATGAGCCTGACAAACTGCGACGCACCAGGTTGACATTTATGATGAACCCAGTCAAAGTCAGAATCCTGTCATCAGTGAAGTCAGATGTATTAAATGTTCCATTGCTGCAGGTTACCGTTCAACCACACATATTATCCTATCCGTGAGCAGGTTCCTCAAGGAGACATAGATTGCATGTTTAAGGTAACATCCCACTGACCACGCTTTCAGACAATCTGAACATTTCTAAAATAGAGGAAAACAAAGGTATGCTATTCAATATTCTCACCAAACCTAAAACTCTTTGAATCAGTTCGTTATCTCACCCATTATTCAGAAACTGACTTGATTGTCAGAGGTTAATTGCCAGCTAAAATTTGGCAACCCTCACCGATCTTTCTTTATCTTTACAGATAATTGCTTCACAAACAATATTCATCAGGTTCTCATTGTCGCCAAGAACCTTCTCGCGGGATTCAAAGGGACAAACATAACATCATTTGCTTAACAAACCACTAAGTTCCCTTACATGGCACAATTGACAATTGTTGACCGTTTAATTCATTTTTTTATCATCAACAATATACATTCAACAATTCATTATTGAGATCAGATGATTAAGAATCTGATTTTTCTCCCTCACAGTTTATTTCTCTCGATTGTTCTTTAGGGTTTATAATTTTCTCACAATTTTTCAAGGAAAAGTTCCAAAATAGTTTTACATACACTCAAGTGGTTAATATACTTTCCTATCCACGTTAATGGTGGGAGTCTAAGTTTACCATACTTATCAGCATATACGAGGAGTTTTCTTTTCCTTAATTAAAAAAATTTCAAAATAGTTTGAGATAATTTGGAAAGAATTGAGTGGTTTAGGTACGGCAAATTACAAAAATTTAATCCAAAATGGGGGGTTAGTGGTCCCACAAATAAAGGGCCATAATCTGAGCCATGTGCCTGAAATGCAAAAAACTTTGTGGGTGTGATGGGGTCATGGGACTTGGGAGTCAGCTTTGAGAGAATTAGATTTCCCTTTCACATAGAGAATCTTGATGTTATGGTAGTTTGAAACTACTGACCTGTCAATCATTTGAAAAAAAAAAAAAACTCTTGTATTTTACATTATCTCTTCTTTCTCTATCCATGGCACCATTTGTGGCCTAAATTTCTCACCCACCAAAACAACTTTTTAGGAGAATCTCCACATGTTTTGCTCAAGATTATTCAAGATGAATCATTCATGTCTTAATTTTTTTTAAAAAACTCTAGGTTAATTGGTAAGAAGAAAAGCCAGTATGATATGAATATATATATATATATATATTAAATTATTATAATTAATTTAAGATTTGAAATAGTAAATATGATTCAAAGTTTACAATCTCAATAATATAAGTTAGAGCCAATCTTATCCTATTGTAGATATATAGTCTCATAATTATCTACAAACAATATGTTAAAAGTCTTTAAGTTAGAGTTTAGTCATTATTTAAAACATATACTGTGATATAATAGTAAATAATGTACCATGATTGTGTACTTGGTTAAGTTTATAGAGTCCCACTTGTGTATCTTAAAAATTAATCAATTTTAGAAAACCTTAATATATGAAAAGAAATAAGTGGAATAGACAGCTTGACATAAAAAATAAAAAAAGATTCCATTTGGAACAGATGTTGGCGCTTGATGCTGCTCCATGATAAAGAGGCAAAACAAGTATTCAAGAAAATTTTAAGTAAGCTTTTAGAAAAGCAAGAGTGAGTGTTAGTGCATGTATGCTTTTAGCAAATGATGTTTGGTTGGCATTTACTAGATTTAAATACGGCATCTTATGTAAGAACCTATATAACTGTTGCACTACATTTGGGAAGAAAATCTGAGTATGAGGGTCCCCATTAAACTAATTGAAAAAGCCATTTCCTTGCTATAAGATCTTTGGTAACCCAAACAACTCTTTTCTTTTAAGCTTTTCTTGTATAAAGTCCCAATCATCTTTAAAAGAAGTTTGATTTGGTTATATTTATTCCTTGAAAAAGAATTCTAGAATAACTGGCTTGTTCAATCTTTTTCTTATTAAGCAGAGTTTGCCATCACTTTACCATTAATTTTTGTTTTTTTTTTCAAATCTTCATGAATTTCCAATAAATTTCCAGCGACACTTGTGGGTACAAGAGATCTTTCGTACAAAATAAACGACAAGGTCTCCTGTTATTGTATAAGAGATGTTAGATTCAAATAGCTAACACTAGATAGGCAAGGGGTTTGGTTTATTTGTTGAAAAAGAAAATAAAAATGGAGACACTTACCTAATAAAATGCAAATATTAATTCTGTACATAAGAGCCGCTAAGCTCATTCTTACTGATTTTGATCAGAGATTGTGAATGATTCTTGCCATCTCGCAAGCACGAGTGTCTGAGTGACCAATTGGGTCGAGATAAACAACAGAGATATTTACAGAATCCAATAAACAATCCAGTTCGTAGTACATAGAAACCAGTACAACAGTTGCCAGAGATTCACCTGCTTAGCTACTTAAAGAAGGCCCGAAGTACATGCAGATGGGTGGGTTGATCTTGAAAATAGAGAGGATTGCAGATGGTATTGTCCATATTCCGTCACCGCATATTAAACCCTGATGCAACTGCCCCTGCAAAATCCTCTGAATCCTTCCGATTTATTCTCTCCCATACAAACAATATCACCGTCCCAACAAACATGTCTATTGCAAAGTATGCTCCAATATAAAATGGAACTGCCATAGCCATTGGAATAGGAATGAACTGTGCGACGTTCTTTGGAGTCACATCCCTCAAGAGGTTGATAACCAGAGCGGCTACAAAAAACCCACAACATATGGCGAGACAGTGCTTGGGCAGCTCTGAGAAGCCCTCAATGCCTAGAATGGCCATCTCCCTGAATATCACAGCATATGGTGCTTTATATGGACCATCAGGCGATCCAATATCAAAAGCAGTCCAAAACAACCAGAATGTGAGTGGGGCAATAACACAACCCATGGCTGTACCTATTAACTGGCTCACAAACATAGACTTGGCTGATGATAGGGTGAGGTAACCTGTCTTAAAATCCTGCATGAGATCAGCTGCAGGTAGAGACAATAGACATCATAACACCGCAAGCAGCTAATCCAGCAACAACCCCACCATCAGTTCCAACCAACGAAGCAATGATGAATAGACCGATCTTTCCATAAGTTGAAGTCAAGTTCCAGTCTGTAAGTCCAGTTCCATAAGAGTTACAGAAGGCTAGGGCTGGGGCAATCACATATGAGCTTAGAACCAAATACCACTTGAGAGAGGGAAAGATAATTGGAATCGTTGCTGTTGATATAGCTGCCAGGCCCACATATCCAGAAGCAGCAAACCAGGAGGGGATCCTGTCTTTTAAAAATATTTCATCTCTTCTTTTGTGCTCGACTAGCAATTTGGAAGTCTCAGTATCTGCTGAAGCATACATTCGCAAAATTAATTCCCAGAAGAAAACAGGATTTACCCAAAAGAAATAAAAAATGCTTAATTTCATAAGCATTTTGCAAAACAGAGGTACTCATCTGATTATGGAGTTTCAACAGAAAAACTTTAACCGATTAGAATTAAAAACATTCATAGAGTACATATATCTGTTAATAAAAGGAACATGTTAGCAATAACTGTAGGTGGTCACTATCTGATTACATCGAGACTAAATTCCCAGTATAAACAAGAGAATCTGTTTTAAAAGATAACACAAATTTTAGACAAAATACCAGTCATAGGACACATCATATTCCTAAAATGTCATGAACCACTGGGCAGACCCAATCAGCTTGATATAAATTAAATTATTGCTACTATTTAATATATACATATCCAGACAATGTAAGCACTCATCAATTCAGTGAACATGATGATTAAATTATTGCTACTATTTCTATTGGTAGTCTCACACTCTTAATATCATACTGATCAAATTTTAGACAAAATACCAGTCATAGGACACATCATATTCCTAAAATGTCATGAACCACTGGGCAGACCCAATCAGCTTGATATAAATTAAATTATTGCTACTATTTAATATATACATATCCAGACAATGTAAGCACTCATCAATTCAGTGAAAATGATTGAGAAGAGTTATCGAGGCCATCATAAGCTAAAGATTACCATGTGCTGATGATTAGACAGATTGTTCAACCAATTTTCACAAGCAAGAAAATATGGCCACATTTCGATAGACGATTACAAACTGTACTCACCTTGAACCTCATTGACAATAGGAAGATTGCTGCTTTTGGTGTTTTTGTTGCAAATTTCCTTCACAGTTATAGCTATTATCTTGATCAGATTGTAAAGACCATCTCCAAGGATAAGGGATATAGCTATAAATACCTACGCAAAATTGATGGAAAGAAAAGTAATTTTAGAGCGGAGTAATAAGAGGTAGCTGATTCTCCAGGGCACAAGAGTGAGAAAGAGAGACAGAGCCAAAAAAGGTAATTGTATAATTGTCTATGTGGTTCATAGGCACATAGATGTAAGACAAAATGCCAAAAACCCTTCAACACCTATGTAGCTGGCGGCTTAGGCCATTTCCAACCATTTTCCAAATTTGGGTTCCCAAAAAAATGTACGGAGATTGAAGATAAATCTCTAAATTTGAAGATCCATTATTTCAATTTCTATTACTATTTTAACTTTTTATATTTCAATACTACTTTGAAACTCAATTAATTTATTATAACTTTTTATTTAAAAATATAATTACTATAAAAATTATACCATTAGAAATATTTTATTAAAATCTTTCAAGTGAGTATAATATTAACTATATTTTAATTATTTTTAAATTTTTTATTTATCACATCCATTTATTAATCAATGAACTAATAAGTATTTTATTTAAAAATAAATTATTTCAAAGCTTCAATATATATATATATATATAATTAACATTTGATTATAATAATTAACTCAAAATAATTTGGTAAAACAAAAAAAATTACATTAACATCTTCAATTAGGTGGGGAAAATTATGTTAGATAAAAGAATTTAATAATTAAAAAAATTATATCAAAATTATTAGATGTAAAAATAATTAGATGTGATGATTTAGAAAAAAAAAATTATTATAAACTTTTATGTGTAAATAAATTGAGCAAATTATTATCTAAAATAATTAAGAGAAAGTTTGAAAATAATTTATAAAGTAAAAAATAATGATATTTTATTTTTTGGATATTGTAAAATGGAAAATGGTTAGAGTAGTGAATTTATGGAGATAGAATATTCCAAGAATATTCCATTTTGGATCTCCAAGTTGGAGAAAAAAAATAGAGATTGGTTGGAGATGGCCTAGGAAAAAAAGATTCAATTCCTTGTTTTACTGTACCTTATATCCGTAAAGACCTTTAAAATCATTGCTGCCAAGGTCAGCTGGATACCAGTCCCCAGCGTGTTTGGAGATGAATGGCCACAGAAAACCCCATGATATGATAGCCCCAAGAAGCACTGAGCAGTTGACAATATGAGGACAAATAAGACCACATCCAACATAAGTTGGACTGAAGTCAAAATAAAACCTGTATAACGCCAAAAAGAAAAAGAGAAAGAAAGAACAAATTATTAGCAAATCATCAAGGTCATGCTCACCTTACTAAAGAAAAAGCATACGCTGTATTAGAAGATTTAACGAACAAAATTAACCATACATATAGTAAGCTCTTTTGCTCACTGCATAATTCCCTCTCTCAGAATTTATGTGTTTTTGATGAGAACCATATTTTTATTGAAAGGAAAAAAAAAGGGTTTTTACGGACAGTGAGTACCACGAGTCGCAACACTCACTGTTTTGGTTGCGGAATTTTAGTTTTATTAGGTTACGTTTTTCATGCTTTTAGTTTTATTTATTAAAGGTAGTTTAGTTTTATTGTATTAGGTTTCTTATTATTTATTTCCTATTATAATTGTATTAGGTTTTTTGTTATTGTTTCCTATTAGGACTAGGTTAGGTTATTGAGTTATTATAAATAGACTAGGTTTGTATTCATTCAAAATATTTCAAATTATTCATTAATTATCAATAAAGTTGAGAGAGATTTTCTCTATTTCGGCTTTTCCAAAGCTTAGGCTAGTTCTAAGGCTAATAACCTAGTTCTAGATTTATTCAGCTTTTCTTGGGATTTCGTATTAAAGGATTGCTTGGGTTAGGGCTAGGGCTAGGGCAAGGGCTAAATAACCCGCGTTCTAGAGAGTTGGTAATCCCTAAGTAAGGTGATCTAACTCAATTCTATCGTGTGTGTGTGAGTTGTTTGAGGTGCAAGTTAGGGCTTGTTGTTGGATATATACTTAGGTGCTCAACAATTTGGTGCTTTTATTGAGAGATTTTTAGGGTTCTTCAGGGAGGTTTCAGCTCAGTGACTATATCAAAAAAAAAAAAAAAAATCAAATAGCCATAGCAACCAGAGATGAGGCGGGGAGTGGGTCGCTGTCTACCAAACAACGGTTTGAAGCCATAAAAGAGAATCAAGATCGGCTTTTCAAGTTTATAGCAGAGTTGACCACATCCCTAACGCATATGGCTAGAACCCATCAAGAGTCAATAAAGCGAATTGAACGGAGGCTGGCTGAAAACAAGGAGAGAGAACCGATAGACAAACGGACTCATGGGGAAGAACGGAGGTCACAAGGCTCAAGGCATGGGGCAGGACTTTCAGAACCGGTCGAAAGAGAAGTTATTCAGGAGACAAGGCAAACTCGTTGGGTAAGGCCACCACCTGTTGAGCCAGAGTATGAGACGAATGAGAAATACGAAGAACTGGTCAGGGTTCCAGAAAACAAGGAGATTGAAGTCAGGTCTAGTGAAACTGTCAATACTCAGCAAGCGGTTACGGTTACCAATGTTGCGGCTGCCAATGTTGCATCCAATGCTGAGTTGCAAGCGAAGCTGATGGCTGATGAAGTTTTGATTTCAAGGGGGGTAAGTTTTCCATGCAAGGTGAATTTGGTAAGATTTTAAAAGGAAAAGAAAATATGTTCTTAGGGATGAGTGAGACGTGAAAAATGAACAAATCATGGTGCCACAAGATAAGATGCTAGAAGTACTGGAGTGGAAATTCATACATGAAGAAAATAACAAATTATTGGGGCTGTATGAGAAGGCAATGCAAGAGAGAGATGAAGCTACTTGGGAAGGTTATAATGGCAAGGCGAACAAGGTTTTCAGATATTGCCCTTGAGGGCAAGGGCATTCTTGAAGGAAGGGAGAATGATAAGAACCATATTTTTATTGAAATGAAAAAAAGGGTTTTTGCTAACAGTGAGTACCGCGACCCTTTGTGGCGACTCACGGTCGCGACATAGAGGTCGCGATACTCACTGTTTTGGTTGCGAAATTTCAGTTTTATTACGTTACGTTTTTTAGGTTTTTAGTTTTATTTATTAAATGTAGTTTAGTCTTATTGTATTAAGTTTCTTATTATTTATTTCCTATTAGAATTATATTAGGTTTTTTGTTATTGTTTCCTATTAGGACTAGGTTAGGTTATTGACTTATTATAAATAGACTAGGTTTGTATTCATTCAAAATATTTCAGATTATTCATTCATTATCAATAAACTTGAGAGCGACTTTCTCTATTTCGGCTTTTCTAAAGCTTGGGCTAGTTCTAAGGCTAATAACTTAGTTTTAGATTTATTCGGTTTTTCTGAGGATTTCGTAATCGAGGATTGTTCGGACTAGGACAAGGGCTAAATAACCCGCGTTCTAGAGAGTTGGTTATCCCTAAGTAAGATGATCTAATTCAATTCTATCGTGTGTGTGAGTTGTTTAGGGTGCAAGTTAGGACTTCTTGTTGGATCTATACTTAGATCCTCAACAGTTTTTCTATTATTTTCTTTTGCCCTGGCCAATAATAAATTATCAGAATGAACAATCATATCTTATAACTGGATGCAACTCTGGAAGGCCAACTGGTGCATTGCTTGCTCATTAATAAATTTTTAACAGAAACAGTTTTAATCATGATGCTGTGATGTAAGGTAATCTATATGGCAACAAAAACACAAAAGACCGTACTAAGCAACAATACCATACACAAGATAATGGAGTAAAGTAGAGCAGAGGAGAACAAGAAAAAAGAAAAAGAAGATAATATGGATATACGACATACGACATACGACAAGAATAAAACTGAAGGTTCTAGGAGGGAGATGTGGATACCAAAGAAAACTAAACTCACAAGAACCTTACGTGTTTTTGAATAGAGTCAAGCCAAGGCTGGGAAAATTATCAAATCCACATGAATCCCCAATGCCACTGAAGAACCACTTAAAGCAGCTCCAACAAAAACTTAAGTTCAAATATTTTCCAAGACACCTGACTTGCTTCCTGTAACAAAAGTCAAACAAAAAACAGATATATAATTAGGAAGAAAGAAATAATGCCTCTTAGGCAGAACGGGGAAGGTGAGAGAATGCTTGAGACCTGCTTTCTTAAACACTATACCAGTGAATTTTCTGATGAACGTATGCAAACATTAAATTTACAACACATCAAACACAGGATTAGAGTATATCCCAAAATAATCTGGTAAGAACTGAAAGCAATAATAAATATAATTGACATGACATTATTAATCTGTAGCAGTGCAGTACTATGGAAAGAAGAAAAATTCATTGGAGTTCTGTAAGCAAGGATTATGATTTTATTAGATAGTCCTCATTGTTAACTATAGCCTTCAATCTCTGTGTTATTCTTGAAAATGAATAGACCTCTCATTTTACATCGACACTGGTTTTGTATAATTTTCCCTGTCGATGCAATCCTTTTTAGCAACTTCCTCTCAATGCTTTCATATCAAGGGATAAATATCAACACCTAAAGACTCAAGTGCTTCATAAATCCAGAAAGTACCCTGCCAGCTCAGCTCCTGAGTTGGTGTGAAAACTATTTATCAACATTGCTGTGGCTGTCCCACTGGGATATGTAAGTTTATAATCCAAAACCATGACCTGATAACAAACACAGACAGAATGAGTAGAAGATCCAAAAAAAGAAAATCAATCATGGTTATCAATGGATGTGTTGAGACTGAGTACTGATATACGCAAAAGTGTTCAAATCAAGAGAGCTTCTTCCAAAATTTTCATTTTCTTATAATGGCTAAAGGCCAGTTACGACAAATAGTTATCACTCAATATGAAGAACAACCAACTATCCTCTCCATAAGTTTAACTAGATCAAAAAGCAAATAATAAAGAAACAAGTTTAACTTATCAAGAAAGGGTCCAACTAATGATATAAGGCTTTCTAACACACCCCCTCACGTGCAAGACCGACGGGCTTGCCACGTGGGTTGAGCCCAAACACATATTCAAACTCAGAAACAAATGCAAATGCAATCACGTGGGGAATCTGAACCTAGGACTCCTGGGTCAAATCAAGCTCTGATATCATGTTAGTAACCAACAGATTTAAAAATTTAAACTGTCAGGAAATGGCTCAACTAATGATATAAGACTTTCTAACAAAAACAACAATATACCCAAACTTAGAACAGTAAATGTCCAGTCTCGATATTAATAATTCAACAAAATACACAAAACTGAATCTCTAACAACAAGACTGCAAACTAATTGACCAAAAACTTCAATTTCACTCCATTTTTTTTGCATATATAAAAGCATGTTTCACATCATCTAGCAGTAACAGTAGCGGATAGTGAATAATGATGGCGAAAACTACCTTGCGTAGTGGAACAAGACTAAAAAGCCCAAGGAAGCTGACAACAAACAAAAATCCAATCATCCACCCCAACCCTGGGTTCTTGACATCCTCCGCCCTGTTACCCGGGTAATCAGGACCAATTAGTTGATAGGTTCTCTCATCCATTGCAAGCAGATACGAACCAAAACCCCCTGTCGACATTTGCATATTACTACTTACATCAAACTCAAGATACAATTTTTATACGTACACACAAAAACACGAAATGCACTCTTACAATCTAGAAACTACTAACAAAGTATTTTGAAAATCATTTCAATTTTATTTTCAAAAGAAGAGACAAAACTTAAAAATAAAAATGAGAACAAAAACACTTGTTATTAACTTGATCAAACTATAAGCTACTACGAATTGTAGTAAAAATAAATAAATTTAAAAATCAAAGATAGCAAGACATAAAAAGACAGGACATTTTACCACTAAAAGCGAGGCCATAGCAAGCGACAACACAGGTCTGAATAACGGTGTTCTCTTGTCTGGTGAAAGGCTTAGCTGAGAACCCTAACTTGGATAAGAAGCCGGTCCACGATTTCACGAAGAAGAACCCGAGCAATCCGGCGGCTACGTTCAACGAGGGGATGATACCGACCGTCAGGTTGAGCTTGTGCGTGATGATGCAGAAGAGCGTCCCCAGCAAGGCGCTAACCACCAGCCCTCTGATCGTTATCTGATCCTCCCATTCCGGAACCTGATTCTGCGACTCCGCGCCGCTGATCTTCTCGCCAGGCAAGATCAACGGCTCCGATATTTCCACCTCGGTTCCCATGACTTTGGTGAATCTCTTTGTGCTCCTTACAAGGCTCGAAAAGATAGACGGGGATGTTGTTTTGTGTGTGTTAGCAGAGAAAAGGACTGAATGTTTGTTGAAAACTTCGATGCATTCTGATGATTGGTAGGTGGTTGGCCTACTGGATCGTTGACACGTGTTTCGTACGTCTATCCGCTTTATTTATTTATTTTTTCTCTTTTTGATGACTTCTTGTCGTTTTTGCAGCTGCTGTTACTTTACTTGGTTCCCGCCAAATATGATGTCAATGCCAGCGTATAAATAAGGGTGCGTTTGTTACGTGGACGAGACATGATATGATAGTACAGAATAGCTGTTCCATATTATATTTAATATGTCTGGGACATAATTATATACTGTACAATTATGTATTTGGTATTGCTGGAATATGACAGTATAAGAGTTTTAAATGATCAAAGTACCCTTCTTGTCATGTCTAATATTTATTACAATATATTAGTGATAAATGAGATATGACATAACAAAATTTAAATATTTTTATTAAATAATTTTTTTAAATAATATAATAATAATATAATTAAAAAAAAGTGTAATTAATAATTTTTATTAAATATAATTCATACCAAAAGAATATGTAATCTCATAAATAAAAATAGATAAATGAAGATTGTATTAAAAAAAAAATTAAAAAAATGAATTTTTTATAAAATAACCAATTTTAAAAAATAAAAATTTTTATTTTGTATTTTTGTGTTCCTAGTAGATCTCCGCACCAAGAACTCATAAATACAAAAAAAAAAAAAATTATAATAATAATGGGGATCATATCACCATCCAATAAAAATAATGCTCTTCTTCTTCCAACTATTGGTTCTTCTAGTGATTTTATAAGCGAAATTCGAAATTAGAGCAAAAATTTTATTAATTTCTAGTCAAATAAGAAAAGAAAATCTAGAAGACAAGAAGAAGAAAATGACCTAGAATGGCTAGAAAGAGAGAGAAAAGGTCAACAAACTCCATTTTTGGCTTTTGATTTCACCATTCAATCTTCAAACCTTTTTTTTTTCTTTTCTTTTTGAAAAATCTAAAAATGCCCATTTCAGAAAAGTAAATCTAGAAACAACAACACAATAAAAATCATATTAACAAAAATAAATAAAATTTCAAAAGCATATATATATATATATATAATTTTATGATTCCCTCCATTCTTCATATGCGTTGCGAGAGACAAAGCTAGCTCCTTTACCATACCATACATTGACACATAAAAAGCTATAAGCTTTCGTTTTATTTTTATTTTTTTGGTTTTTTCTATGCTTCCCTCTATTTTTGTTTTTCTTGTTGTAAAAAAAATATTTTTTTTATTTTTTTTTATTTGCTAAATTAAAAAAAAAAGAATTTTTGATAAAATAGATCTCCAGTTTAAAGAAATATATATATATATATATATATATTTATAGGTTAGGAACCTTAGGGTTTTAATTTATATTAGGTTTAATTGTAATTTTTAAAAGAATTAAGGGTATATGGGTCATTTTCAGGCTTGTCCCATGTTATGGGACTACTTGTCCTAGGTCTAAGGTGGGATAAGTTTTTGAGTTTTTTGTCCCACCTTGTTCCACGTTCATGTCGTATTAAACATGAAACAGGAGTAGACTGTCCCACGTTATCCTGTCATGTCCCATGTACCAAATGCACCCTAAGTGAGCTAAAAATTTATATTATACTTTTCAATTAATTGTTTTTATTAGGTATGATTATGGAGTATTATAAATTATTAAATAATTACATAAATTTTTATTATTCGAGGACGTTGATGTGATCATTCGCGATGATTTCACTACGATAAATTCTGACCCTCTTAATGGAAATTAAAATGGAAAACTTGATTAATTTGCTTCTAACATCATATCAATAATGTTAACAAATTCATGTAAAAAAAAACTTAAAACTACAAAGTAAATATTAATTTATAACTATTACAAAATGAATATCCTTCTCCCTCACTGTTTTCTCAGTCTCTCAGCTGAGGGGAAATTAGACATGGCCGTGGTTCTAGAACCGGGACCGCAAGATCCCGGTCTCAGTTTTGGTTTCGAAATCGAGGGAGAAATTGTGGTTCCGATTCCTCCTTCGGTTCCGAGAATCGACGGTTCAACCGCTTTCTGGAACCGTAGCCTCCAATTTTTTTTTTTTTCAAAGAAAGAAAAAATGGAACCGAACCGAAACTACCGGTTCGGGTTCTTTTTTTGGGTTAACTGGGACTGTTGGTCTCGGTTATGGTTGATCGGTTCCTAACTGATTTTCAATCGGAACCGCCGGTCCCGGTTCAAAATTGACAGTTTGGTTTAAATCGCCCAATTTGAACCGAATCGGGACCAACACTAAGAGGAAATAGAGACAGAGGTGTAGAAGTAGACCTTTCGTTTAATGCGAGTTTTCCTCTCCTTTTTGTGTGATTTTTTCAAGTTTTTTACTTGTTTTTCTTCTTCTTTTTATTACTTGTACCGATTTGCATCCGATCTAGTTTTAAAAACATTGTTTCTTCATTTTTCTTCCTCTTTGGCCATATTTAGCACAAAAGATTAAGTCAAGATTGAATCATTTTTATCCTTATCCTATGTTTGGTGACACATTTTAATTTGAGATTAACAATACTTAGTGGTAATTTATCCCTCTACCCCAAAACTACACAAACCCACCTTACCCCCCACCACTATTAATCCCGAGATTAAAAAAAAAAGTTGACCGTGTTTCTAAAAAAAAGATAAGAAAAGCTAACCCCACATATTTATTACCCACATTAGATTCTCTCTCTCTCTCTCTCTCTCAAATTTTTTTTTTCCTAACTTTTTCATTTGCTCATCTCTCTCTATATTTCCTCTCTTTGTTTTTTTTTTTTTAAAATTTGTCCTATTTTATTAAACTATATATAAAATTAAATTATTTAACATATTTTAAAAGTTAATTAATATATTTTATTAAAACATTTTAAAATTAAATTGTTTTTAATATCAACTCAAAATAACATTTTTTTTATAATATTAATTCTTTTAAAATATTTCTCTCTCTCTCTCTCTCTCAATATTTTTTTTCCTAACTTTTTCATTTGTTCATCTCTCTCTATATTTCCTCTCTTTGTTTTTTTTTAAATTTGTCCTATTTTATTAAACTATATATAAAATTAAATTATTTAATATATTTTATTAAAACATTTTAAAATTAATTTTTTTTAATATCAACTCAAAATAACATTATTTTTTATAATATTAATTCTTTTAAAATATTTAAAATATTTTATTTTATTTCAAAGTTAACTAATATCATATTATATTTAATAATTTAAAATAATTTGATTTAATTTGTAACAAAATTTAATTTAGTTTATTTTAAAAAATCTAAATAATTTATTGTTTTTAAAATTGATTTTAAATAATTTAATTTTATTTAAAAATTAATTTAATCTAATATTATTCTAAACAGTCTCACTTTATCAAACATAAAATACAATTATTTGTTATCCAATCCCATACAATACCAAACAAGGGAAATCATTATTTTTACTTCAATCCTACACTGCACCAAACACTTCACAGTACTAATGAGTCTAGTCTAGTCCAGTCCAGTTTAATCCAATCCCATAAAAATAGTCCAATCCAATCTCATGTACCAAACACACCTTTTCAGTTACTTTTAGAAACACTGTTTAGTCGGGTTTCTTCATGTTTCTTCATGTTTCTTCCCTTTCTTGTTTACCTTTCTAAATATAGAGGCAGATGAGATAACAAAGATATGTGAGAAGCTCTATTTATCTGATGATGATGGTCCCATTGCGAAGGTTGGTGCGACAATACAAGAGCAGGGAAGAAAGATGGTTTCGATGAGTTTAGTGGGCAAAATTTTTTCTAACAAAATGATTATTCGAGAGGCTTTTCATTCGGCGATTCCAAGGATCTGGAGGACCACAAAGGAAGGCGACATCAAATCTGTGGGTACCAATATGTTCGTTTTCCATTTCAAGTGCAAGGGAGATAGAAAGAGGGTTTTGGAGAGTGGGCCTTGGAGTTTTGATAAGAATTTGATGGTTCTTCGTGAAGTTCAGGGAATCGGTAAGATCTCAGATCTTGATTTCGATTTTGTTCCTTTATGGGTTCAATTATATAATCTGCCTTTAGCTTGTATGTCAAGGGAGATGAGGATGTTCCTAGGAGGGATGATTGGAAAGGTGATTGACATTGATGTTAGGTTAAATGATGTTTGTTTGGGTAGATTTTTGCGGGTTAAAGTGTTAGTTGAGTTTTCTAAAGCTCTTAAATGTGGGTTAAGATTTTTGCTAGATAATTCTTAGGAGCTGTGTTAGGTTTTGGTGAGGTATGAGCGTTTACCCAATTATTGTTTTTTTTTTTTTTGGGAGGATGGGCCATCTTGTGAGGGAATGTTCGGATAATGTGCAGAATGTAGTGGATAAGTCTCAGCTCCATTTTTGGGCATGGATGAGAGCAGGTGGTATGGGCTTTGGTAGGGATAGGCCTGAGCGATCAAATAAATAATGGTCTAATGATTCAAAATAGTACAAGGGTTCTTCCACATTTGATAAGGAGGGGTGGGGAGAGATGACGGGTTGAGCCAGGATGGGGTTGAGGTTCTTTTTAGGATGTGTCAGTTGAATATATAAATGTAGAAAATCTGTTAAGGCAGAAGTCTCTGTTAGGTTGCAGTGACGATACAGGGTTGGCTCAGAGTAGAAATGTGAAAGCAGGGTGGGATCTGAATAAAGCTGTATTTGAATATGGTAAATCGAGCATTGATGACCGGTTTGAGAAATTTGTTGGTAAGGTTGTTGCTACCAAAGAGGATGCAACTGTCATAATTACTAAAATTCAATTTGTAAAGGACCTTGGCAGACTATTATTGACATCATTTGTCCTAGGATGGAAGGTATGGATGGAATGAATGCTTCGAAGGGCAGCCTTGAAGAAGGTGGTGATTCTTGTACCAATGTGACTATGGTGGGATATGTTGATGATAAACCATCTCTTGATTTGTCTGGGGATCTGTCTGTGGTGCATCAGGGGCTAAGGAACGGTGAGGTATGTACCCCGAAAGTGAAAAAGTGGAAAAGATTGGCTAGGGACAAAATACGAGGGCAATGTTTAAATGAAAAATTGGTAGAATTAGGAAGAGAGATTTAGATGAGATGATGAAGGATTTCCAAGTTAAGAAAATGGGTATATGTGATGATTTTCAATCAAATTTGGTTGCGTCGGCGATAGCTGGAGTCCAACACCGCCGACAATAATGAAAAGCTTAAGTTGGAATATCCGGGGGTTTGGGAGCCTTCGGACATTCAGAGCCCTGCGAGAGATAGTAGACAGGGAAAACCCATCATTGGCATTTCTATTTAATACACGCTTAGATTTTGGCTGTAGTGAAAGGATAAGTGTGGGTCTTGGTTTTGAGAGTTATTTTGCAGTTGACAGAATTGGTAGAGATAAAGGTCTTATTTGTTGTGGAGAGGTGGTTTAGATGTAACGATTCAATCTTTTTCAAAAGGGCTTATTGACTCAGTTATTAGAAATTGTAGGGGGTGCCAATGAAGCTATACGAGTTTCTAAGGAGATCCAATTCAGAGTTGTAGGCATCATTCTTGGATTCTCATACGGAGGCTTGGGGGTTTGAGTTCACTCCCTCGGTTGATTGAGGTGATTTTAATGAGATTCTTAAGGATGGAGAGAAACAAGGAGGATCATCGAGGAGTTTTAAAGCTATGGCTGAATTCATGGATGCTATAGATGATTGTCTTCTTATGAATTTGGGTTTTAGGAGCAGTTGTTTTACTTGGTCTAATAGACAGAGTGAAAGTAACTTTGTGTAAGAGAGATTGGATAGGATGTTATGTTGTATGAAATGGATATCATTATTCCCAAGTGCTTTTGTGGAACATCTAGAACGGGTAGGCTCAAATCACAGCCCACTACTGGTTTCTCAAATTTTTCAGGCTTCTAACTCTTATGATGTGGGGCTGTGTTGGAACTCCAGGTTTCATTTTGAGGAGGCATAGGTTAAGGAAAATGATTGCAGGAAGATAGTGGAGGCTGTGTAGAACAGTTCTTACTACAGGGATTCGGTTTCAGGGGTCTGGTTTGATAGCAGTGAAGGAATTGAGAAAATTGTTTCAAATTATTATGAAAAGTTATTTTGTTCGACTGGTCCTTTATTTTCTGACATTGAGAGTATGTGAGTATGTTGAAAGAAAGGTGAGTACAAGTACGAATAGGAAGCTGTCATGTAGCTTTTCCAGGGCCGAGGTAGAGGCAGCTCTAAAACAAATGGCTCCATTAAGACCCTTGACCTGATGAGCTACTGGCCCCTTTTTTATCAGAGGTATTGGGATGTCGTGGGATTCAGGGTTATTGGAGCAGTGCTAGCAGTACTAAATGAGGGTGCTGATATGAGAGAGATGGGAGAGGCTGTTGTTGTGCTCATTCCTAAGGTTAAATTACCAGTAAGGGTGAGTTATTTTAGGCTCATCAGCTTGCGCAACGTGACTTATAAGTTGATTGCGAAGGTCTTGGTAAACGGATTAAAAATTGTCCTTGGTGAGGCTATGTAACAACCCAAATTTCGGATAAATAATTTTGAATATGTGGATATAAAATTTTTGTGAGTTGAGGGGTATAAATGTAATTAAATGATGCATGAAAAGTGAAAAACTGGGACAGTGAGTACCGCGACCTGGTCACCGCGACCACAGGTCGCGATAAGCTGCTCGCGATGAAAAAAAATAAAATTCGGGCAGTGAGCATGGAGACCACCAGTGCGACCAGAGCACCGCGAGGTGTGCTTGCGATGAAGGCGGTAGAGTTGCTCCAGTGAGCAACGCGACCTGGTGGCGCGACCACAAGTCACGACGACAGTCGCGATGACCGAAATGATATAAAAAAAAATTGGCTTCTGTGAGAAGCCACGAAACAGAACAGAAAAAAAAAGAGAGAGGGCAGAGACCGAAAGAAGAAGAAAAAGAAAAGAAAAGAAGAAGAAGAAGAAGAGGAAGAAAAGGAGAGAAAGAAGAAGAAGAGAAGGGAAAGAAGAAGAAAAGAAAAGAAAGAAAAGAGGAAGAGAAAGGAAAGAGGAGGAAGAAAGGAAAGAAAGGAAAAAGGAAAATTCAGAAGGAAAAAGGACGTAGAACCGGTAAAACAGTATCCAGATTGGTGTACACACGTTTCTGAACTTATTTTTGATAAATGTTTTGATTGTTATGGATTTTAGATATACTCGTATGGATTTGTTTATATTGGATTATATATATATATTCGTATGGATTTGTTTATATACTCGTATTTGATTTTTGCATATTGTTGGACAATATTCTGCTCTTATGGAAATTCATTTCAAAACCTGGTTTATAATTCTTGTTTTATGGATTTTGATTGAAATAGATATTCGTTGATTCCTGAAACCAAAGAACTAAATTGTTATGATATTTGAACGGCCCTGATATATATATAGGGATATATGGATATAGGAGATTGACATGTCAATTGGGTGAATTTATGGCAGTACTGCACCGTGATTTATGATGCCTCTGATTATGGATTATACGGATACCATTTCCTCGTGAAATGGGAAACCGACTGTTTATATAGAGGGATACCATTTCATATGAGATGGGAAACCTGACTGAAAAACCCGTAATCCAGTCCTGTACACCCTGTTATGTGTATCACGAGCCAGATTGAGAATTTATGGTTAGAAAATGTTATGGAAAATAAAGAAATGATATTGAAGTTGAAACCCATAAACTTTTGAAACACTTTGTGTTTATATAGTTTTTGTTATATATATATATATTTATATTTCTGAAATTCTGATTTTAAGCTTTATTGTTTATTTATATTTTTGAATTTCTGAATTTACGATATACTATATACTTTTTTATATTATATTCCCATTTATTCTAGTGTACACCCACTAAGCAGTATTGCTTGGCGCGTTAGTTTTGTTTCTAACGCGTAGGTGATAAAGATACCGAGGACGGAAAAGACTGAAGAGGCACCAGCTGCAAAAGAGAATTCAGAGTCACTACATTTGGGTAGTTATATATGTATTCCTGTATAATGTAGTTAAATATGCATGCATATACAGAGAATTTGTAATTATGTTTTGTAATTATGTACTGTAATTAATTATTTATGCTTTCTGTTTTGCATTTTTCGAAGAACTGTAATTAATGAATTGTTTTATAAACTATTTGAAAGTCGCATTAAACGGCAGAGTGCGCATTTGATTGAAAATGATATTTGAAGTGTTGTTGTGAATTTTATTTGATTAGAGTTTTGTGGAAAACAGGTCTTGGGAAATCAGAAAAAAACAAAAGGAAACTCTGCATAAATTTTTAAAAATTGTAGTTTCAATGGGCTCACTAGAAAAATATTTTTACATTATAAATTGATACGAGTTTTCAATGGTTTGAAATGGAAAAATATGAATTTAGAAAGTTTTGAAAACCCTGTAGCGCTCCCTGGATCGATCCAGTCGGGTCGGGTCAGGGGGTGTTACAGGTTATCTCTCAAAATCAAAGTACTTTCGTCCCTAAGAGACTAATCACAGACAACATTGTGGTTGGTTATGAGTGCCTGCACACTTTAAAGAACAAGAGAAGTGGTTCTATGGATCACATTACTCTTAAATTGGACATGAGCAAGGCATATGACAGGGTAGAATGGGCTTTTTTGAAGAGTATTATAGTGAAGTTGGACTTTGACAGTGGCTGGATACAGAAAGTAATGAGTTGTGTAACTTCTGCATCGTATCTTTTCTCATTAATGAGGAACCAAGGGGCAATGTGATTCCATCTAGGGGTTGAGGCAGGGATGTCCCCTGCCTCAATATCTTTTTTTTTTATGTGCGGAAGCCTATCAACCCTTCTGTCGAATGCTGAAACTTCAGGTTTTTTACATGGGATTAAGCTTGCTAGAGGATCCCCATCTGTATCCCATCTCTTTTTTGTAGATGACAGCCTTATTTTCGCAAGAGCGTCCAAGGATGAAAGTATATGCTTGAAAGAGATTTTGATCATATATGAGCTAGTTTTGAGACAGTCCATCAATTTTGAGAAATTTGCTCTCTCTTTCAGTTCTAATACACATGGGAGTGTTAGAGAGGAAATCAAAAGAATCCTTTGCATGAATGTAGTCTATTGTCATGAAAAGTATTTAGGGTTCCCTGTAACATCCCGGATTTCGGGTAATTAATGTTATATATGTGAAAAGTATTTAGGGTTCTACTACTGTTTACATAATGAATTGTGAATATATGAATAGTATGTTAATGAGTTAAGCACTGTTACAGGTGGCTGCATTTGAATTTGACGATTTTACCAGACTTGTCTCGGCAGCTCTGAATGTAGAGAGAATTAAGAAAGAAGAGCAGGCCAGAAGAGACAGAGGGCAGCAAAGAAGAGGGGCAGGGCCATCCAGCTCATATCAGTCCCCGAGTAAGAAGTTGAAGGGACCGCAGCCTAGTGGTCCAGTGCAGTCACAGAGGCCTGTACCCACAGCTAGGCCTGGACAGTCTGTAACTTCTGTAGCCAGTACCCCTAGGAGTGCAGTGAGGGGACCAGCTCCTCCATTGTGTGACCATTGTGGAAGAAGACATCCTGGGGAATGTTGGAAGCTTACAGGAGCCTGCCTGAGGTGTGGATCTCATGACCATTTCGTGAGGGATTTCCCACAGATGAGATCTCCGCAGTCAGAGAGACCAGCCCCTACTACTTCCAGAGGTAGGAGGCCTGGTCAGGCAGTACCTGAGGGTGGTAGCCACAGAAGAGTGTCAGAGTCAGTGGCAAGACCTGATAGTCGAGCTCCTGCACGAGTCTATGGTGTTAGAGCTCAGGAAGACAAGGATGCACCTGACGTGATAGCTGGTATTGTTTTTATTTTTGATACTCCAGCTATTGCATTGATAGATCCAGGTTCTACTCACTCGTATATATGTGATGCATTGTTGAAACAAAGAAGTTTGCAAACTGAACCTACTGAATACGATGTGTTAGTCAGTAATCCGATAGGCCAGAGTGTAGTAGTGAACCGTATATACAGAAATTGTCCGATTCGGATACAGGAGTGTGAATTTCCTGGAGATTTGATGGAGTTGCCATTCCATGAGTTTGACGTAATCCTAGGCATGGATTGGTTAACTCGGCATAAAGTGGTGATCGACTGTGAACTGAAGCGAGTGACCCTCAGAACAGTAGATGGTGCAGAGATCACAATGGTGGGAGAAAGGAGGGATTTTCTCTCCAATGTCATTTCAGCCACTGCAGCCTGTAAACTGATTAGAAAGGGGTGTGAAGCATATCTGGCACAGGTGGTTGATTCCAGAAAGGTTAATGCTGAAATTCAGAATATACCCACTGTATGTGATTTTGCAGATGTGTTTCCAGAGGAGCTTCGTGGTTTGCCACCTCAGAGAGAAGTGGAGTTTGTGATTGATGTGGTACCAGGTACATCTCCAATATCGATAGCTCCTTATAGAATGGCTCCAGCAGAACTGAAAGAACTGAAGATACAGTTACAGGAATTGCTGGATAAGGGTTTCATTAGACCCAGTGTATCCCCTTGGGGAGCCCCAGTCTTGTTTGTGAAGAAGAAGGATGGGTCCCTGAGATTGTGCATCGATTACAGGCAGCTGAATAAACTTACTGTGAAGAACAAGTATCCGTTGCCAAGAATCGATGATTTGTTCGATCAACTGAGAGGAGCTTGTGTCTTCTCAAAGATAGATCTGAGATCGGGATATCATCAGTTGAAGATAAAAGAGTCAGATATTCCGAAAACTGCATTCAGAATCAGGTATGGACACTATGAATTTGTAGTGATGCCATTTGGGCTGACTAATGCACCTGCAGCCTTTATGGATCTGATGAACAGGGTATTCCGACCATACCTGGATCAGTTTGTGGTAGTCTTTATCGATGATATCCTGGTGTACTCACAGACAGCAGAGGACCATGACAGGCACCTCAGAGTAGTACTGCAGATTCTGAGGAAGAAACAACTGTATGGCAAACTGAGCAAATGTGAATTCTGGTTGCCTGAGATTGCATTTCTAGGTCACATTGTATCAGCAGAGGGAATTAAGGCAGATCCGAAAAAGATTGAAGCAATAGTAGAATGGAAGCCTCCCAGAAATGTTACAGAAGTCAGAAGTTTTCTAGGCTTGGCAGGTTATTACCGACAGTTTGTGAAGGGGTTTTCCTCCATAGCAAGTCCGTTGACCAAGCTACTGCATAAGAATGTCAGATTTGAGTGGACTGACAGATGCCAGGCAGCTTTTGACAGATTGAAGGCAATGCTTGTTGAGGCTCCAGTCCTGATTCAGCCTATTTCAGGTAAAGACTTTGTGATTTATAGTGATGCCTCACATCATGGTTTGGGATGTGTATTGATGCAGGAAGGCAAGGTGGTTGCATATGCGTCCAGACAATTGAAAAATCATGAGCTGAACTATCCGATTCATGATCTGGAACTTGCAGCTATAGTCTTCGCTTTGAAAATCTGGAGGCATTACTTATATGGTGAGAAATGTTACATATACACAGATCACAAGAGTCTGAAATATCTACCTACCCAGAAAGAGCTTAATCTGAGACAAAGACGGTGGATGGAGTTAATAAAAGACTATGATTGCATAATTGACTACCATCCAGGAAAGGCGAATGTAGTCGCAGATGCTTTGAGCAGAAAAGCAATGTTTGCTCTGAAAGCTATGAATGTGCAATTGCAGCTGAATTCAGATAGTGCATTGGTAGCGGAATTGGTATGCAGACCCAGTTTGATTCAGCAGATTGCAGAGAAACAGAAGCAGGATGCTAGAATTCAGACGATATGTGAACAGATCTCAGAAGGGAAGCATCCGGACTTCTCAATCAGAGCTGATGGTATTGTGTGTTTCAGAGACAGGATTTGTATTCCTGAAGATGAAGAATTGAGACAAATGATCCTGACAGAGGCACACAGTAGTTCGTATGCTATGCACCCAGGTAGCACGAAAATGTACAGGGACTTGAAAGCTCAGTATTGGTGGTCTGGTATGAAAAAGGATGTGGTGGAATTTGTGAATAGATGCATGACCTGTCAACAGGTGAAAGCTGAACACCAGGTTCCATCAGGATTGTTACAACCAATAGCAATACCTGAATGGAAATGGGATCGCATTACTATGGACTTTGTCACTGGATTGCCACTCACCCGGAGTAAGCACGATGCAGTATGGGTTATAGTGGACCGATTGACGAGGTCAGCACACTTTCTACCTGTCAGAACTGACTACTCCCTGGATTGACTAGCAGAGTTGTACATCAAAGAGATAGTCAGATTGCATGGAGTGCCTGTATCCATAATATCAGATAGAGATCCGAGGTTTACATCCAGATTCTGGAAGAAGTTTCAAGAAGCCTTGGGTACTCGACTGAGTTTCAGTACAGCCTTCCATCCGCAGACAGACGGACAATCAGAAAGGGTGATTCAGGTGCTTGAAGATATGCTCAGGAGTTGTGTAATTGACTTTGAAGGGAGTTGGGCGGATCATCTTCCATTGATTGAATTCGCCTACAACAACAGTTACCAGTTGAGCATAGCTATGGCACCGTATGAGGCATTGTATGGAAGGAAATGCAGGACTCCAGTGTGCTGGACAGAGCTAGGAGAGGACAGGTTAGTAGGCCCAGACTTAATTAGACAGACTGAGGAGAAGGTGAAGATTATCAAGGATCGATTGAAAATTGCTTCTGACTGACAGAAATCATATGCAGATTTGAAAAGAAAAGAGATAGAATATGAAGTCGGTGAGAAAGTGTTTCTGAAAGTATCTCCGTGGAAGAAAGTGCTTCGATTTGGCAGAAAAGGTAAGTTGAGTCCTAGGTTTATTGGGACATACGAAATCATTGAACGTGTGGGACCAGTAGCCTACAGACTTGCTTTACCTCCAGAATTAGAAAAGATTCATAATGTGTTTCATGTGTCTATGCTGAGGAGATACAGATCTGATCCTTCCCACAGAATTCAGGCCGAAAATATTGAAATCCGACCAGACCTGACATATGAAGAGGAACCAGTGCAGATTCTTGACCGGGAAATCAAAGAGCTAAGAAATAAAAGAATGCCACTGGTGAAAGTCCTCTGGAGGAACCATAAAGTAGAAGAGGCTACCTGGGAGAGTGAAGAAACGATGCGACAGCAATATCCCCAACTGTTTCATTGAGATAAATTTCGAGGACGAGATTTCTTAAGAGGGGGAGAATTGTAACATCCCTAATTTCGGGTAATTAATGTTATATATGTTAAAATAAATTTTACTATTTTTATGATTTCCAGCGGACCAGATTGAATGATTGAAAATGGAAAATGAAAAATTTAGAACTGAACCAGAGAGCATCGCGATCTGGTCACCTCGACCACAGGTCGCGATAGCTCGCTCGCGGTGAAAAACACGATTTTTGGCAGTGAGCATCGCGACCAGCCACCGCGACCACAGGTCGCGATGGACTGCTCGCGATGAAATTGTCAAAGTTTGGCAGAGAGCAACGCGACCCCTAGCGCGACCAAGGCGCGCTCGCGATGAAGGCGGTGCGCGCACTCCAGTGAGCATCGCGACCTGGTGGCGCGACCACAGGTCGCGACGACGGTCGCGGTAGCGAAAAAAATATAAAAAAAAAAAGAGAAGCGAGAAAAACAGAAACAGCAAGAAGAGAGAGAAAGAGCCGAGAGAAAGAAAGAAGAAAGAAAGGAAAGGAGGAAAGGAAGAAGAAAGTGGAAAGGAAAAGTGAAGAGAAAAAGGAAAGGGGAGGAAACGAAATCGTAGAACCGCGGATTTTTGAACGAAAAACGGATTCCAGGTTGGTGTACTTTTGTTTTCGGAATCGTTACGAAAAGTCTTCGTTATTGTTTCATTTTCGTTTCTCGTTTTCGTTTCGTTTTCGATTTCGTTAAAAGTTTTCGATTTCGATTATTCGTATGAAAAGTGTTTATTTTATATGTAAAATCGATGATTTGTAGATTTATGGTTGATTTCGGACCGATTTTATGATCGATCGTATTTCGATTGTATTTTCGAACATTTCGATTTCGTTAAAATACTTGATTTAGATTTTCGTAAAATTATTGATTATGTTTCTTGAAGAATATTATGTGATTTGTATGTTTATTGAGTAATTATTGTTATTAAGTAACTATTGCGACATTTATTGTGAATATAGTTTATCTGAAACGGCCCTAGGATACTTAGACATAGAAATGGATATAGGAGGTTGGTATACCAGCTGGGTTTTACTGAGCAGTACTGCGCCGATACTGATTGATATTGATGATTCTGATGTACCTCCTCTTGGATTCGTCCAGAGGCTGGGAGATACGTACCTCATCAGGATTCGTCCTGGGGGTTGGGAGCCATGTACCTTCCCAAGGATTCGTTCCTGGGATAGGGAGTTATGTACCTCTCTAGGTTCCGTACCCACGGTCCTAGAGTTGGGAGACACGTACCTCCTCAGGATTCGTCCTGGGGGTTGGGAGCTTGACCCATATTCCAGTCCTATAATGTTTAGTATTCTAGCGGGCCAGAATTGATTGGAATTGAAAAGTGAACCGAATGATTTTATTGATAGCATTCATTGTTGACCTCATTATTGAAATTAAAGTGATTGAAATTGTTTAATGCTTTGATTTTGAAATTTAATTGTTTTGAAATGGATTAGAAATGGAATATATATATATATATATATATATATATATATTGTGGTTTATTTCTTCTTAAAAGATATTTATTTTGTGGTTTATTTAATTGAGTTTATAGTACACCCACTAAGCTTTATGCTTAGCGCGTTAGTTTGTTTCTAACGCGTAGGTACCAGGGATCCGGAAGAAGCTAAAGACTGAAGGAAGAAAGAGTTGCAGACCGAGTCACAGAATTACTACAGTTGGGTAGTTCTATTGTTATATATGTATTTTGTAAACATGCATATACAGTGAGTCTGTAAATATGTTCTGTAATTAATTACTTATGATTCCTGTCCTTTATTATTAAAATGTTTGTAAATATTAAAGTTTGATTTGTTATATTTTATAAATTGTGATGGTAACTCGCACTAAACGGCAGAGTGCGCAACTGTTTGAAAACGTTATAGAAGTGTTGTTGAGAATTGAATTTGAATTGATTTGTGAAAAAAAAAACAGGTTTTGGAAAATCCGAAAAACAAACGGTACTCTGCCGAATTTTTGTAAAAAGTTTAAGTGTTGGGCTCACTTGAAAAAGATTTTTGAAACTATAATTTATATGGTTTTCAGTTTATAAAAATGAATTTAGAAAGTTTTGAAAACCGAGTAGCGCTCCCTGGGTCGGTCCAGCCGGGTCGGGTCGGGGGGTGTTACATTCCCCTCGTCCATTGGAAGGAATAAGAGGCAGGTTTTTGGGGTTATAAAGGATACGGTTTGGCAAAAGTGCAGGGTTGGAAGCACAAACTATTTTCAGGGTTAGGCGCGAGGTGTTGATTAAAGCCGTGGCTTAAGCTGTTCCAACTACTCTATGAGTTGCTTTAAGCTTTCAGTTGGTCTTTGTCATGAGTTCCAGTGACTGTATTCAGATTTCAAGTGGGGAAGCTCAGATAAAGGCAAGAAAAAACACAATGGCTCGCATGGCAAAAAATGTGCAGACCTAAAGATAATGGTGGTATGAATTGCTTTCAATCAATCCATGCTAGCAAAGCAAGGTTGAAGGATTCTGTGTAACCCCTCATCTCTTGTGGCATGAGTTCTAAAGGCCAGGTATTACCCTTAATCATCATTTCTTAATTGTTGAATGGGAAATTTACCATCTTTTGTGTGGAGGAGTATTATGTGGAGGAGGAAGGTGCTAAAAAAGGAGGTTAGGTAGAGGATTATGGATGGTTGTGATGTTGCCATTTATGAAGATCAGGGATGCCAAGAGCTACTACTTTCAGGGTGAGGTCGCCGAAATATTTTCCTGATGGTGCATCAGTTTCGAAGCTAATGGAAGAGCCTGGTAAGTAGAGTTCGGAGCTGATAAATAGGCATTGTATTCCTGAGAAGGCTGATGTGATTCTAGGCATCACTCTCAGCAAAAATCCATGTCGTGATTTAATTTTATGGCATTATGACAAGCGAGAGCAATTCTCGGTTAGAAGTGCCTACAAGATTGCCTTGACTTATCAATATGATGCACTTCCCTCTAGTTTTTATGGACTTTGTTTTATATGAAAGAAGATTTTGAACCTCCAAAATACCCAACAATATTAAAGTGTTTTGTTGGAGGGCTTACAAGGAAATTTTTCCTACTAATACCTCTATCTTTTTGAAGAAGATTTCTAGCTCTGGTCGTTTTTGTAGGGAGAAACTTGAAACTGTGGACCATGTTTTGAAGGGCTATCATAATAAACAGTAGAGATCTTTTTTTTTTTTTTAGATAGGTTTGCATTTGTCTTAACATAAAGGGAGTGGTGGTATGGAAGTTAGTACATATATTGAGTAGTTACATGAGAATAAATATGTACTCAATTGATCCCAAATTTATAGGCAATAAGGGAGAATAAAGACAAACTAACTTAATGCCCAAGTAATTATCTCAAACTTAATCATTACATTCATTAATTACATATGTTACTCATAACTTTTACCAAGCCACTTGTCATCAATTTCTTATTCCATTTGTACAAATGGAAATCCACACATTATCACAACAACGAAGTTATTGTAATGGGATTTTTTTTCTTTTCATCGTCCTCGATATAAGCTT